>OU015493.1:161471833-162074333 GCA_907164885.2 Dolomedes plantarius | reverse complement strand
ATATGGATATAAATATATCAAATTAAACTGGATGAAACTCTACATTTAGCCGGATTTCAGACCACTAAAATAACCTTACGTAAACTATATATCTTACTCCATGCTACTTTAAAAATTTAACAAATATAAATATAGGCCAGTTAAAATTTACCTTGTTAGTTTCTTCCTCCATTTGGCTGTCTGTTGCAAGGCGATCCCAAGAAGGCGCTAGATTTATCGCCTTCTCCTATAAATATACCGTTCCGTGAATACATAATCCTTTCTAACATCCATATCATGAACAGTTTCTACTCGCACCCCGGCAGAGAGGGAACAAGTTTTATGTTAATCATAGTTTTGACAAAACGGTAAACTGGAAGGCAAATTTAAAGAAAAAATGGTTAGTAACAGACAACAATAACGTGATGCCTCGTACGGTCCGTTTGATAACTTCCTACATTAAATGCATCTCCTAAAAATGAAATGATTATTAACTTTTGAATCCATAAACAGCACAACATTTTGTATAAGATTCCTTTCTTTCATAGTACTGGTTTCGTGACGGAATAAGTCGAGTAAATTTTTACAGTATATCTGCAAGAAATTGAGTCTCCACTGGTGGGCTTGAACTGCACACAGTTTATGGAAGATTCCTTTCTTTCCCAGTTGCAGTTCAATGACGGAAGAAAAATGACGAGTAAAATTTTACAGTATATCTGCAAGAAACTGAGGGTTCTCGAATGTGAATTTGATTATGTATGTATGTATCAGAAAACATACTTTGAAGGATCTTTTAACACAAAGAAAAGCCGGGATGTTCTAGGATTTTTTTAAAGGCTGGAGCCGTACGTTGTTTATTCCCTTAGCAGCTTCATCTATGAGAAAGATGTTGAAGAGTTGTTTCTTACCTTACTTCAATAACAAATATCTTATTATATGTCCATAAACTGTTCAAGGACGAAATTTCAATTTTCTATCCATCCTTTTATGAGAGGTAAATTTTTTTTGAAAAAAATTGCATTGCTGTGTGAAATATAAAAAGAAGGATTTAATTAATTAATAGACATAGGTAGGGTTCTATTCGGTTGTATGAAAATACATCATTTTAAGTATCAAGCTCAATTTTCTCTCTCTTGTGATATACAAAGACAAGCATATCGACGATAGGACCAGGTGAGACTATGTATAAATATAAAGGCCTTGGCCATCTATTGTCATTAAAAATTTTGAATACAATCATAGACAAAGAAAACAAATATAAATAATAATTTATATAAACTTATTATGATCTCACCCTCTAAGACTGTAATAGAATTATGATATTTAGCGGTTATGATGTTTAGTGGTTATGTATATGATGTATGCAAACGCAATTCAAACAAGTATAAGATACCTCTAAGTACACTTCGTTCCATTTAAAAGTCCTTAAGATATACAGCGTAATTGAGAAGCATTGATGTAAAAATATTACGGCGTTGTATTTTAGGCTAACTAACCATAATTTGCTTAGCTCCATTTTAAATCTTGGAAGAGAATATTCCTTTCCTTATCCTCCTGGAGGTGGAGACACTTTTGTTGACTTCGTACAGATTAATCTCCAAAGGTAGAAACTACTTAAGTTAAATGTACGATATTGAATCAGATCTACAGAAGTGTCAGTTTCGACTTCTTTAACAAAATATATTTCTTTTGTTCATTCCAACAACATTTGGTCGCACTGCATATCAAGATGATGTATTCGGCAAATGTATCGCGAAACAGCTATTTTACTTCCATGAATAAAAACCAGTTACCGGTAAAAGTATAAAGCACTTCTTCCTTGGGAAGATATCTCAGGCGGATTGTAAAGCCTATGAATAAGGATTGTGCCCAGTGGTGGGATTCTAATAAATTAGCAACAGGTTCTATGTCCTAATCAGTGGTGGGCTTCAGTCTGTTCGCTCCGGTTCTGTAGAGCTGATAACTACATTAGGTATCGGTTCTACAGAACCGGAGCGAACCGGCTGAAGCCCACCACTGGTTGTACCACTGTTGTTTGAATATAGGAATATGTTTTTAAATTATGAACAATATCTTAATATGCAGGTTGTTTCAATGGACTAGTTTATAATTAATTATTTAGTTTCTAGTCCAACAGTTATACTCATCCTGTTCTGTAACTCGGGAATGATTTTGTTATTAACACAAGAGCCGTTACTAAGAATGAGATGTTTTCAGGGGAGGGGGGGGGATTGATAGTCAAGTGATGGTTGAAATTCGATCCATATTCAGCAGCAATCAGTCCGCGAGGAGATACACTGATGACAGAGGGTACCCTCATGCAAATATTTCTAAGTTCAATCAAAGTAGTTTTAGCTTAGTCGAAGTTGAAGCATTTGTGCTCATGGTACGCAGGTTAGTTTCAAAGATTATGCCTATAAACAGATGTTTTCTTTATGCGGTAATGTTACTCAAATTTGACTAGAAACTCTAAGACAGCTTAGCTTGAAGCTAAGGTGTCTGAGGAAGATTCATGCTCACGTTGCAATGCTATTTTTAAGATTTTATATGTTAAAGATTATGAATCGAATGTTAAGAACAATTTCTCTCCGTTTTTCGAAAGTAGAGCGTTCACATGAAAACTGTCACAAGTCGAAATGGCGTAGAACAATGAACAGCCATCATAAATTTAAATGGAAGAAAACTTCGAGAGTTTCTAAATTATTACTTCTCAATTAATAATATTACCTCTGAATTATTAACAGATATAATCGATAGAACTCGTAAAGTAAAAACATAAAGGATAGGATGTATATATATCTTTTAAGAAATCATGCGAATTAGGCAGTTAAACTAATCAGATTTAGAAATATTGAGGGGACACTCTGAGAGGTAGTGATGGTGATGATGATTGTGTGTTAGGTTGAGTCATGGTCGTTGGAGAAAGGGGGAATACAAAGGACTGAAGCGTTAGGAGGGAGATGAAGATAGCCATCGATTAACATCTCATCGTATCCGGAATAGATCACTCTATTCCGGCCACTTTAACGCTTACACCTTCTTCGCTGTAAACCAAACAGTAAATGCTACTTTCTTCATTCGTCTTTTTCCCAAAAATCCTATTTTCTTCAGACAGGTCTTTAAGGGGACAGTGGACTTTCAAAACTGTGAAATTTGTCCAAAAATTCGATTTTTTTATATTATTGAATTGTGAAACTACGGACAAGTAGGAATGTGTCGCAAAAAGAATTTTTAATTTCTGCGATTACTTTCCTAGTTATAGGCATTTGTATTTAATTTAGATATTATGTGGTTACTAATAGCAATAACTTTAAATGTGTTTTTCTCAAAATAAAAATTTTCATGTCATACGAATATTCAAACTGCTCCAGGCGCATTTATAATTATCGTATTCCTTTGAAATTTAAGTTTTATATACTGAACTGTATATCAAATAAATCCTATTGAAAATAATTATGCTTCGTATCTCAGAATTTCTAAATTTTGTACTGGAAAAGATGATTTATAGGATATATTTGCGTAATAAAAAGGGTGTTTTCACCATTATTATTTTTTTCTCTTTATATTTTTAATGAATGCTTAAAATAAACAGTAAGTTACATTGTTAGTTCTATAATGTATCCTGTAAATAAAAATTAACATATTATATGCAAAGGAAATGCGCATGGAACATTTTTAATTGGGCCAATTTTTGATATAATTAATAATTCATAATTAATAAATAATTAATATTTCATCATTAAATTTTAACCACTTTTACATATCTATGGTACTAATCACATATTCAAATTTCAAGCAAATCCATTGAAAAGAAAAAAAGTTATGTTTAAAGGTCTACTGTCCCCTTAAGCCTTTCGTAACAGCATAAAGGCGTAAAATGAACTCGGAAGACGGTGAATGCCCATATTCGGTTATGACGTTAAACGCACGTTTCCAATTTAAATATATTATATTTTAACAATCATTTTATGGAGATATGTATAAGTTTCCATGGGGAGTTTTATGCTTAAGCTTGGGTTATATTATTAAACATTGTTTTAACAAAAATCCCTGCTCTTCTAAGACTTTATAGTATTACTTTAACGGACTGAGAATGAAGATTGTCTGCAAATTAGAAAAAACTAATTCACTCTGTAGTAATACCAATTCTTAAAACTGATGTAACAATCGAGATAATTCCTAAATTTAAACAAAATCCAATGCATCATGTTGCCACTTATTTAGTGCACTGGATCTGAAATGTACTGATTCTGTAATATTCGATCTGAAATGAAACCCGTTTCTGGGATCCACGTGTGAACGTTCATTCGCATCCAATCAAGATACCAGGCCAGAGGCTGCATTTGGAAATGATTATTACCTATCAAAATGAATTAGCTCCGTACGTCATTTATTTGAAGTAGTTATGGGAATTAGAGTTCTGTTATTCGACTGATATTGAGGTAACAACTCTCTTCCGCTTCAAATATACTGCATTATCTGTATGAGTAAATTAATCATGAGGTTTTCGCTAACTGTGGTCATGATACTGACATGCTTTGTTTAGAGAAATATGAAAGATAGGTGAAACATATGAGAGAACTACGTTTACTCTTATGCTTTTGGACCGGTATTTGATGTATTATTACCGATATGGAGATGAAAGGATTCAGTAGAGGTCATTCAGTGTAAAAGCGATATGAAAGTAATATCTTTAGAGATTTTAATAGAACTAGGGAAAAAAATCACGAGACGTGCCAAGAAATATGCAAAAAATATTTACAAGCATGCTTGCAACTGTGATGGGGGTTCTCTATTATAAACTAAATGCACTGGAAGGTTCGCATTCTTAACAAAAAAAATAATAATTTTGAAAACTTCGAATCATTATTTTAACATGCCAAAAAATACGCAAAAGATATTTAAAAGCATTCTTACAATCGTGATGGGGGTAGATTATTATCAACTAAATTCATTGGAAGGTTCGTATTCATAATAAAAAATTAATGATTTTGAAAACTTCGAATCACTACCTTGACACGCCAAGAAATACGCAAAAAATATTTAAAAGCATTCTTACAATCATGATGGGGGTACTCTATTATCAACTAAATACATTAGAAGGTTCCTATTCTGAGTAAAAAATTAATGATTTTGAAAACTTCGAATAATTTTCTTGACATGCCAAGAAATACGCAAAAAATATTTGTAAGCATTCTTACGATTGTGATGGGGGTACTCTATTATCAACTAAATACATTGGAAAGTTCGTATTTTTAATAAAATATTAATAATTTTGAAAACTTCGAATTATTAACTTGACATGCCAAGAAATGCACAAAAATATGTAAAAGTATTCTTACAATCGTGATGAGGGTACTCTATTATCAACTAAATGCATTGGAAAGTTCGTTTTTTTATTAAAAATCAATGATTTTGAAAACCTCGAATCATTATCTTGACATGACAAGATATACGCAAAAAATATTTGAAAGCATTCTTACGATTGTGATGGGAGTACTGCATTATCAACTAAATACATTGGAAGGTTTGTATTATTAATAACAAATTAATGATTTTGAAAACGTCGAATCATTATCATGATTTTGATAGCAATTTTTTTAAAGTTTTCTTTTGGAGTTTTGTGGCTATTTGCAATTATTTATTGATGCACTACTTTGTTGTTGTTTATTTAGGAAAGTGATAGTATGTCAGATGAGGAGAGTATTTAAAAGTAAGCTGAAGAAGACACCAGAGCTTTGAGCTCTTGCGTATTATGGTTAAGTTCACTAATTTGTGTAACGTAACTGGCGGTCACTTTGAGTAAAAGGAGAGAAACCATCAGAGTAGAAGCTCTTAGTCGCATTATATCAGCACAATACTAGATGTCTATTACGTATTTAAAAAAGTTGATGGTTATTGCATTTTTAATGCATAATTCGATCAAATCGATTCGCTCAACGTTAGTTCTCATATTTATTAGTAAAAAAATCCTGATTACCTTTCTTCTAAAAAATCAAATATGAGCTATAAATTTATTTATGTTTCCTGGCCATATCTATTCTTTTTCTTTTAAAAGATTCAGAACATTAAGTGTCTTTCGCGCTTGAAAGAATCACATGTCATCCATTTTTAATCTCTGAATAAAAAAAAAAAAACTCCCTTGATAATACCCACACTTTACTGAATTTTTACAAGAAAATATTTTCCCATTTGATATTTCTAGGCATTGCTTTATTCTCAAGATACTCAGTATCATAAGTGGAGACGCAGTATTTTTGAACAGAAGTCAAATATATTTTTCTGAAACTTTTAAGGTTTTATTTTAATATGACAGGTAATGTAACCTAGGTTTTTTTCACCCGTTTACAAGAACTTTGCACGAGAAGAGTAATTAATAACAATTACTAGAGGAAGAGTAATGTATATGCCTCGCCATAAAAAAAAAATAAAGCACTGCACGTATCCGATGCTCCCTAAAATCATCAGTCATAAGGTAGAATAATTGATAGCTGCTACTTGGACAGGGTTGAAACTGAGAGTACAGAATTTATCATGGTGTATTTTCGCTTGATTTGAGATGTTTATTTGCTTGTAAACGATTAAAGAGATGAGAGACGGAGAAAAGAAAAAAATACACAACACAGAAGTGAAAAAATACGGAAAAGTAAAAAATCACTTGTATGTAAAAATGAAAACGAAAAATGAAAGAGTGAGAAGCAGTGAATAATCCTCCAGTGAAAAACTCATTCTAAAGAAATATATAAAAGAAGCAATTAAATAATTTTCTCAACGCAAGCGAATACCTGAAAGTCCTCCATGTACTAAAATAAACAGCTCTATAGATATTTTGTATATATATATAAAACAGTTCCGTAACTGCCGGACAGATGACGCACACACCAAACTGATGGTGCTAAAGGGCTGAAATTTTGCATGGCAATACTTCTTATAGTGAAGGGGTGCGCTAAGTAAGATTCTTAGATATTTTAAAATTAAATTTTTAAGCTGTGTTTGTAACTTTTTTTAAGTTTGCATTTAAAATAATAATCTGAGGGTTATAAAATTTATATCACGAGAAAGATCATAAAAATTCCTTTAAAATTAAATATGTTTCGAATCTTTAAATCTCTTTTGGGGAAATTTTTTGGGAATTTTTAAAGATTAATTTTTAGAATTTAATTCTGGCAGCGTGCCAAACCTAGTATGCATCTCTTGGGCAAGCAGTAAACAGTTAAACAGAAAATAACCAAAAACCATAAAAAAAGAGGTAAGCAACGATAAGTAATCCGACGTTAATAACCCGTGGTAGTTTCGTTAGAAGAGACTACCTGAAATTATATTTTTTTAATAAATATAGTTTGTTAGTTTTTTTACATTAATTGTATACATTGACCGTTGTATTTAATTTGAAGATTTTATTCTACATTATTTTGTCTATAAAAATTTCCGTTACGATTTTTTTATAAAACGATTTTATTATAAATATATATATATATATATATATATATATATATATATATATATATATATATATATATATATATTGCATACATTAATATATTTTGCATACATTGCATACCTTAATTGCATACATTTACCGTTTTATTTACCGTTACTTTGTATAAGAAACGTTTCCAAAAAATGGTTGAGAAAAATTTAGTTATTGACGGGGAAAATGTTCATCAAACTGTGGTTCCTATTTTAGGAAATGGAGCCTGCTTATTTAGAGCTTTATCTTAAAGCAATTTCATTATTTTTTCATTGTAATTATCCTAAAACGTACTCGTAGCGAAGCACGGGTATTCAGCTAGGCATTATATAAATATGTATATTTCTGAGCTGAGGAGATATTTTGAAACTACCAAATGAGTAAAATATTTAACGTATAGTTCTTTAATTGCACCGTCTTAGATAGTGGAACTGACGTGTTTAGATTTGAAATTTTTTTTTACAAATAAAGTATAAAATATCAAAG
Source organism: Dolomedes plantarius (assembly GCA_907164885.2). Lineage (NCBI taxonomy): Eukaryota > Metazoa > Arthropoda > Arachnida > Araneae > Dolomedidae > Dolomedes > Dolomedes plantarius. The sequence continues at coordinate 162,066,397 of OU015493.1, read as the reverse complement.
TCCATGTATATACATAATTTACATATGATTTTAGAACTGTTTCTAAATTAAGAGGGAGAATTAACGATATGTTTAACGTCCCTTTGTCACAAAGGTCTCTTCTCAACTTCGTAAATCGCTATTGCTCTGTTAGGAAGTTAGTAGGTAATTTCATTCACGTTTCAAGCACTGATTTTTGCTCTTTAAAAGGTTAGACTTTTTAAGTGTTACTTTTCATAAGAAAATAATGACGAATTTAAAGCGGCTCCATATCTCCACAGTATTTTCTTACTTCTTACTTAAGTCTGGATTTTTCTAACTGTATTTTTCAATTCCTTACCATCCTATTTTTTTAATTGCAAGATCAAGAGTTTTGAACAGCCGTTTATGCTAGGTTGATTATAAACTTAAAAAAATACTTACAGTAGATGAAATTATTTAACTCAAAACTACTGACCATTTTTTAATGTCAAATTAATTCACATAAAAACAAGGATATATTTGAAGATCTAATACCGTTTCCATCCAAAACTAATTCGAAAGAAATTCCATTAGCACCATGGGATTCTATTAGCAAAAATGGGAATCATGCGAACAAAAAACAAAGAAAAAAACACAAAATAAATTCTCTATGGCCCTTTATAGATTTTATTCTTATGATAAACAGTTTAAATAACAGCGGAGAAGGAATAATATATATGAATTATATTTGTTTCTATATATTATTGATAAATGAACTAGGTATTCAGGAGAAAGAACACTGTAGAATACGCATATTTATACAATAAGTTAAAAAATGATCGTCCTAGATTAATTTTTTTAAGCTATTTGTTAAGGGAAATGTTTAATATAATTATCAGAATTTTTATTCATCTCATTTAGAGTTTCGTTTATAAAAACTTATACCTTAAGAGGAGTTGTTTTAAGAATTTTATAATTTAATATTGAGTTAATAGTACATCTTGCTGGAATAATTTTCAAATGCACTATCTCACTTGTTCTTTATATATATTACACATATGCACACACACACACACATATATATATATATGTATGTATGTATATACATATATATATATATATATGTATGTATGTATATACATATATATATATATGTATGTATGTATATACATATATATATATATATATATATATATATATATATATATATATATATATATATATATATATACATATATATATATATATATATATACATATATACATATATATATATATATATATATATATATATATATATATATATATATATATATATATATATATATATGTATATACATACATATATATATATATATATATATATATATATATATATATATATATATATATATATATATATATATATATATATATATATATATATATATATATATATATATATATATATATATATATATATATATATATATATATATATATATATATAAGGGTCGCCCAAATGAAAGTGGCACTGCCATTTTTTCACCATTGTTTTAAAATACAGAAGACAACTCATGCCCCTAAAGAGGGCGCTGAGTGCTGGGAAGGCATGCCATATCGTCAGATTACGACAGATGCTTGTATGATAGCGTAGGAGCAAGGTCAACGGCATCGTTCGTATCACGGATGCCTCCAAACGTTGTCAACGTGCAGACGTGCAATTTTTAACGGCGGAAAATGTGAGTGCTGGAGAAATTTATCGTCGCATGGAAAGTTTGTATGGCACAGAGTGTATGTCACACAGATCAGTATTCAGATGGTGTAGCGATTTTCGTAATGGACGAAGCAGTACGGACAACAGGCCACGACCAGGTGAAACGCATGTGGTTATCACCCAGGAAGCAATTGCAGTTGTGGACAGTCTCGTGCTCAATAATCGGCGAATCACCACTCGCGAGATAGCGGAATGAATGTCTATGAGCGAAGGAAGTGTTCACACAATTTTGCATGGTTCCACTGCCAACTCCGAAGTTTCTTCACACAGGGTGTCCATCAATTTGTGGACCTTTGCGATACCTGTTTCAACCTACAAGGCAGTTATATCTGGCCTATATGTTCTTTATGTATTTATTTTTATTTTGTATACTAACTTGCAGCAATACCATTAAACCATTCGTCACACCGACTGTAGTGCCACTTTCATTTGGGCGACACACACACACACACACACACACACACACATATATATATATATATATATATATATATATATATATATATATATATATATATATATATATACGTATGTATATACATACATACATATATCGTCAATGTTCTGTAAAAAGGGCTAATACCCATAGAGATTTAAGGTGCACTCACAGCTGACATGTCGTGTTGACACGTCAGCTGTGAGACGTCCTGTTGACACGTCAGCTGACGTATTACGAAAAAAATTGAAACATTACTTTAAAAAGGAGTATGCTGACTTATTGTGTTGTGTCGTGACGTGAGAAAACACGCTTCCTGATGCGTCAGCTCCAAATATATATTCCCAGATCTCGTCAGCAGGCGTCAGGCCGTCAGCTATGAACAGGGAAGAATAGCTCATCAAGCATGTGAAGAAACACCCTATTTTATTCGACCATTTCAACAAAGATTATAGAAACAAATATGCATGCAATGAAGCATGGGAAGAGATCGGAAATATCAGGTGCTATTTACATTTATTTTTTAATTTATTGAAAAGTTAGACCATTTGATTGATTTAACCAATATTTCAAACACTTTAAAAACACGTTTATAAAATCAGTGTTTTCTTAAAACTAGCCGCTGCGCGACCAGCATGGTCGCTTTTAGTTTTATATTTTCTTTTGCAAAACAACTCAACTGAAAGAAACGTACATATGTAAGGAATGTTACTATTACCTGTCATCATAAATATATGTTGTTAATTGGTAGTGCGATCTCAGCCAAAAAATTTATAATCATTGCAAAATTCTCTATAAGGCTGATTCTAAAACATTGGGATTAAAAAAAATATGAATTTCCGTTACTTCAGAACAGAATTAAAGATAAGACTGAGAAATCCATCAACAAAGATTTTAAAAATTACATTCCTTTCTGTATGTACTATTTTTTTAAAATTAAGATATCTACACTTTATCATTGCATCAAATAAGAAATTGTTAGAGACAAATTTTTTCACTAAAAAGGGAGCAAAAAATTACCACTAAAAAAGTGTAGACAATTGACTCTTACTTGCTATTAAGATATTATAATGCTATTATTAATATTTTACTACGAGTATGATATTCCTCAAACTTCTTGATATACACAGTTGAGTATTTCAGAAATAGGAGATACTACAGTGACAGAATCAAAAGAACGGACTCTAGATAAACCTACATACAACTGTCCAGGACTAAACACTGGATTTGATAGGTCGAAACATATTTTGTCAAATGTTTGTCCTCTTACATACATTTAGAAAAACCGATGGTACAAAAGAATAAATTATCTCGTGAATATATTAAAATTATTCACGTGTAAAATACAGCAATTAAATTGCACCAAATTACGTGCTATCGTCGAACCGCTACACACACGCGGTTGGCCGCTAATGTTTACATCTGGTAGTTCCAGCCGTTGCCATTCGGACTCTAGAAATATCGCCGATTTTTGTGCCGCATACCTACTCGTTTTATATATATAGATTGTCATAGCATGAAATTTGGTTTCTTTAATAACTGGTGGTAAAGTTGGTTACTGATCTTGTAAAATATAAACAAAGATGAAGGGGTGATTTAACAATATAAACAGGTGTTCGTCCCCTTGGTTTGTTTTCGATGTTCGTCTTTTAGATAACAAAGATAATTTATATGTGCTTATATTATTTACATTTATAAATTTAGTATTTTATTTAAATTTTTCATTGCAAAAAATTTGTTTTTTTATGAATTATCGGCAACAGTTGGCTACTGATCTTGTCAAATGTAAACAAATGGAGTGTGCAACAATACAATTTAAACAGGTGTTCGTTCCCTCTTGTTTTTAAACTTCCATCTTTTAAATAGCAAAAATAATTTATATGAGCTTAGTTTATGTATATTTATAAATTTATATATATTTTGTGATTGATAGTTACTTTCAATTAAATATTATAGGCAGACGACGGTCTTCGACTAAAAATTACCTACTTATTTGTAGAGTAATTGAAATATTTGAATACTAGGCAGAAAAATAAATCACTACAGGTTATTTATTTACACTCTCTAATAACTCAAAATTATAGCAACAAAAATGATGAATTTGTTTATAAAAAACAGTAATAAAAATGTTTACAAAAATATTAATGGGCCATTCTGCTTTTATGAATGCTCTCCCATTGCCATGAACAGCTAAGTATTTTTTGAACTTCTCCCTCACTAGTCCAGTTTCTCGAACATTATTTCCTCGAATCGCTTCTCCATTTCGAAAACTTCGTATTTCTTCCTCTCTTACTTGCAATTGCTGTTCAAAAGGTGTAATTGCTTTACAACTTCTGAGCATGTTATGAAGACAGCATGCTGCTGAAACTACTATATAATCACAAGTTTCCGTTTGAGTTTCTATGGGTTTCAGAAACACTCTCCATCTTCCTGCCAATATGCAAAATTCATTTTCTACTGTGCGTCGTGCTCTTGAATGCCTGTAGTTATAAATCTTTTCTTCATCGCTCTTTATGGAATTCTTGCTATAGAGATGCATCAAGTATGTTTTTAATGTGAAAGCCTCATCAGCGACAATAAATCGATCGGTCACTATTTATAGGGTTCACCCGCAACAATATGCACCTTGTGGGAACCAAACAACAACGGACCGGAATTCGTTACGACACGTCAGCGTAGTGTGCACACACCGCCTGACGCTGCCATGTTAACAAGTCAGCTGACGTTGTCGTGAGCGCGTGTCAACACGTCACGTCAGCGTAGTCTGAATGCAGCTTTACATACATATTCGCCCTTTTTACACACACACACACACACATATATTTATATATATATATATATATATATATATATGTATATATATCTCGCTTACTCCTTTCAACAACGTCATATCTCAAAAATCGGCGATTTTTAATTATGCTTGTTTTAAGAATTCCCTGAAAGAGTAGTATATCCCTGCAAGATCATCCTTACCGCTCAATATTTAGCAGCTAGAGAGCAGAGTTAAAATTTATTTTCAATACATTTCAATGTACTTTTAAATTTTCAACTCACTCTCCTGAAAAATATTGTTTTTTGAGATATGACGTTGTTGAAAGGAGTGAGCGATATATATATATATATATATATATATATATATATATATATATATATATATATATATATATATATATAGAATATGAGTGTGTGGGCGTCATTCTGCCAGAGATATCATTCAGCGCCAACCACAACTCAGCGACAGAGAGCTAGAACTATTTACCATTTCAACTGTTATAACGAGCGTCTGGCTGGATGCGGCACTGAACCCCTGACTTTGAAGCCGTGGTCCTGACCTCTACAAAATAATGGTGAGTTCTCAGATTTTGCAGCCAACGGCTCAAGACCACACTAATTTATTTACATTATAATTTTCTAATGCTTCTGACGTTTTTCTCCCCATGAATACTCGTTCTGTGATACTTAATAGCCTTTCAGTGCTTGGTATTGTCAACCAGAGATCGCCAATCTGTGTGAAGACCGTCTGTCAGTAACGGAGTTTTCAAACCAGTGCTCCAGGAATCTGAATCTAGCCTCTCGATCACTGACCTGTCAATTTGAGCAAATACTAGAATATGAATTCCATTTCTTACGTTGATATCGTTAAACTAATCAAAATTTTAATATCAATGTATGGTGTTTTTACTTATCATTTATCAATTTTCAACATTTATAATACTGCCGTATTTACGCGTGTATAGGCCGCACTTTTATTCCATAAATAGGTCGGTAAAATGGGGTGCGGCTTATACACGGAATTTTAAAATTAAATACGGTAAAGTGCCCCGTAGTTTAGAACACTTACAAAAACATTAGAATTTATATACATTGCAACCTATTACACCGTATCATGTCCACGGCAATGTATTGTAAATATTATTGTTTGTATATATTATACCTTAGGACTATTTAATAAAACTCTTTTGAGTTCCCAAAAGTTTGTCTTCGTGCGAAATAATTCCTAAATGTGCTAATATATATATAATCATCTTTTTTTCACTGTAGTTTCACCACCAGCTAAGGCTGTACCTGATATTGTTAGGTGAGCATTGAACTCTAAGGAATGTACGACATTGCTACATTTCGCAGAACGATGCTACTTTGAGTCTATAACGGAATTCAGAAAAAAATTTCCCCAAATGTTGTCTCAAAATTCAGGTGCGGCTTATACATGCACGCGGCCTATACACGAGTAAATACGGTAATTAAATTAAGAAACCTCACAATCGGGCCCGAGGTACCTTAATGGTAGCGCATCAGCTTTTGGCGCCGAGGGATTGAATCCCAAGAAGCTCTTCATTACCTTTGTGTCTAGCCTGGATATGGTTACGTTAAATACGTATACCGGAAAGTTCTTCTATGAAGTCAGAGAGGGTGGGAGAAGGTGCGATCCCTCAGATGTTGTGAAAATTGAGGTGACATCTTAGCAAAGTTGGACTCCGATCCTTGTGGTGCTATTGTAAAACGGAGCTGCAATCCTCAGCTCGCAAAACCTGTATGACCTGTTCTGGATCTTCCCGCTAGGGGGCAACAAGAACAGCAACAACATCCTCATAACCTGTACGCGATCACTCAATTCTTTAGAGGCAACTGGTGGCTTTGCGCAAAAATCTAACATAAGTTTTAACTGAAAAAAAATTACCCTTTTATATCGCAACGAGACAGCACATTTAAAAAGAGACCTTTAAATGAATTCGAATTCAAAAATTAAAAGAAAACTACATTAAAGAAAGAGTCAATTTAATCTGGACCCAGTTTAATTCAATAAATTGAATAAAAATATATGGAATCTATTGTACTTTATCATCCACTTATTTCTAAATCGCGGTTTTTAAAATGAAATAATCATTCGTAAGATGAAACATTTGATAAAAGCAAGCAATTATTCGAGAGATAGTAATGCAAATATTCTACCATAAAACCTTTAAATCTATTCTAATTAATAGCGCCTGTTTTTGAAGGGCATCCTGATTAATGGGTCGGAAAAACTTCTCTTCACAGAACATTAAAGTAAAGCATCAGTGTGATATAATTTATTTTCCTGGATGAAATTAATCGACTTTTGCCTAGCATAGATGAAAAAAAGCCTCCCGGACTATCCCTCTTTTTTTCTCCCGAATTTTAAGTTAATGACAGACACTCATCCATTATCTCCTTACAGTGGTTTGCAAAAGCTATTATAAATACCATTATTTAATTAATTCTTCATATTTTCATAAAAAGCGTAATAATATCGCATGCACATATGAGAAAAAGTAGAACCTTTAATGTTATGGCACTATAAACCTCGTAAAATAACTGAACAACGAGTAAAGTAAAGCCATTATCTTTTTACATTCTTTCCTAGAGGGAAAAAAAAATGGTGAAAAGAATTAGTTTAAAGGAGTATAATTTGATTTCCCATTTATAGAGAAATTTAAAATCTCATTAAAAAATAAAATGGTGTCCATAATTCAGATATTCAGTTGGTGGATTTCGAAAAGCTGCTCATCCCTTCGCTGCACGGAAGCTAAACAAACCATAATTAATATTTTCATTCGGAATAATATCATAGGTATAGTATTAATATAAATCTCATTACATAAAATAACACCCATATAGTTATATATGGGTGTTATATAACTATAAGGAACATATATCTAGAAAGTAAAATAAAGTAATATTAAATATAATAAGTCCGTCCATGTTCGCTCTCACTGACATTAGCGCCCTTTACACGTACGCTCTTTCACGAGTTCCAAGCCCACGGGATTGCGCGCAGGAAAACTTACAGACGCAATCGGGCATGCTTGCGCTTTCTCCTCATGTTGAGAATTTTTCGATCACTCGTTCTTTCGCACGCGATTGACCGTGTGTGAAAAACATACAGTTTTACTGGAGCGTTCAGTTGTTTCGTTGGTGTTTTAATGATTTTGTGTTATAGAAATGGACATTGCAAGAAGAAGAACATTGCTCAAGCAATTACATTCGCCGGTCTTGGTGTGATTGGAAACCAAAAGAAGAGAAAAAAATATCAGTGTGGATAAAAACGTATAGACGATTAGGTCACATGCCTCTGATTCAAGAATTACGAAAAAATTATTCAGATGATTTTAAAAATTATTTGCCAATGGATGACGAACCGTTTAATATATTTCTGGATAAAGTGAAAAATAAAATATTGAAACAAGACGTTGTTATGAGAGAGAACATTAGTCCAGAATCACGTTTAGCGGCCACCCTTGAATACCTTGCTACATACCTTGCTACATACCTTGTTTGGATACCTTGCTACAGGATGCTCATTTGAAGATATGAAATTCAGTACCGGTACTTCAGCACCATCTCTTTCTAAACTAATAACAGAAACGCGTCGAGCTATTTACGAAAGCTTAAAGCTGCGTTATTTAAAGGTAAGTAATTATATTCTGGTTAAAATAACTGCTATGTTTATACTTCAAATAGCTTTATTTAAAAAAAAGAAAAAATATGTTTAACAAGATCAATCACTCCAGCTCAGGAAACGATGTACCAACCCCTTCATAAAAAGCTCGCGTTTCAGCTGCATCTCAATTTTCTGCAGTCGTGTAGATTTGTGAGGTAGGAATAATCGGTGTCAAAGTATTTGTACTGTTTACTCCTTCATTATTACTGCAATTATTACTTTCCCGATTAGAATATAAGGAATATGTGGAACTTGGAGTATCAGTTTTCCTATTACAGTAACTCTCACATAAATCCGTATTTTCCGACAATTGTCTCAACAATCCTTTGCGAATCACATTATTTCCTATAGATTCCGCGTAAATGGCCTGCACAGGATCCATTTTGGCTAATTTTTTGCCGATATTCGTTCCGACGATGTCGAATTATGAAAGCTCCTTGGATGTCATTTTTAGTGTATCAGTACAGATTTTGAAGGATATTCTCCTTACAAAAATCAACTAATTTGCTGTACGCATCCTCTTTTATTTTCATGTTTTTATATTCTTCAGATTTAATTTTCCAAAGACAAGGAAAAGATTTGTATAAGGAAATCAAATCTACTATCATGTCTTTACTCCATGTTCGTATATCTGCCATGTCGCACATCCGAATATAAACAAACAAGCTTTCACATTAAAATCAACTCAAGAAAGGACCTTTTCGCACGGGATTGCGCGCGTGACTGACATGAGGAGAAAACGTAAGCCCGCGTGATTGCGTCTGCGTTCCCGCGTGCAATCCTGTACGCTCCAAAGCTTTCCTTTCCTCTCCGGCACCTTCACACGTACACTCAATCGCGCGGTATTGTGGTTTTCACGCGGGGAAGAGCGTACGTGTAAAGGGCGCTAATTGCTCAAAGAGATGACGCGCCAGGCGCCTATTATGTGATTTGACTTTTTGTTTAGTTTTAGTTGTTGATGAGTGGCAACAGAAAGATATGTTTGATGGTACGATGTTGTTCTAAAAAGTTTTGTTTTTGCGCTGTAATGGGTGTGTGGTAGTAGTTTCGCAGAAAATGAAATTGTTTAAATGTGTCTTTAATTGTCCAAGCCTTATTCACAATGTACTTCACTTTACGACGCAGTCATTTTTGTGAAGTCCCCGGCGAAATGGATAATCTAGCCCATACAGAAGGAGATTAAAGATAAGTATTATTTTCTATTCAAATAGAAATTTGTATTTGGTTTGGGAATTAATCGATTCCTTCAATTATCGCCAATGGATGAGAAAACCGCAAAAAATCTTCGCTGGAGAGCAAGTCTGCTATGCCGAGAATTTTTAATTCTATTTCGGAACTAGCCGAAACTTGGAACAATTCCGATCTAAGAAATAAACTAGATAAATTGGAAACAGTTTATGAGGAGTTCGATAAGGCCGATACTCAACTTCCTGAAGAGGAATCTGAAATGGCAGAATTTGAAGACAAATACTACCAAACCAAGGCCAAACTGCAAGAGTTTCATGAAAATGTATCTAATGTTAATAAGGTTCTGTCTGAGAATATTTCAAATGAATCAATGCCTACCAATTGTATTAATAATTTCCGTTTACCCCGTATCAATATAAATTCATTTTCGGGAAAATATCCTGATTTCACATATTTTAAAGATTAATACGAATCTTTAGTGAATAAAAATGAAAGCCTGAGTAACATACAGAAATTTCAATAGTCCATATAATAATCCATAAATCTATAAATCCATAATCGATAAAGTACAAAGAGACATGTATAAATATTTTAGAGATTGTGCACTACCTACAATGGGTCGGTACTTCGGAAAGGGTTCTTGAATTCTGCCAGCATAATCTAGTTCCATGCCACTCTTCGAACTCTATCTCTGCTTGGCTTGAGAAAGAGACATGTAAAAATTTGACCGGTTGGCTCGAAGTCGTAATCTCGAACCTGTTACACGCTTAGGGAACGAGCTAGAAAGTCAAATTCATATCCGACTAAGTATGCCCTCTCAAAGAGTTACAGTCTAGAAATAGAGACAAATCATAGCGGACATATGCTAGATATCGGTCAAAAATTATGCCCTGATGTGTCGGAGGAATTACTTTTTCAAAACTGGTGCGACAGTGCATTCACTTCTTGAAACAAATTTTATTTTCCTATTTTGATGAATGTGTACGAAGGCTTTTGGAACTAACTAACTATATATATATATATATATATATATATATATATATATATATACAGAGGCTGTTCACACATTTTTTAGACGATGTATATTGTATTCACAAAACTAAATTACATAAAATTCTTGTGTTTTAAATGTTCTATTTGACATCCCTTATTCTGAACTATCTTTCGACACCTCAATTTCCAGGATAATAATGCCATTTGAAGTGTCAGAGGAGGTATTCTATCCCATTCCTCCTGAACAGCTTTCCAGAGTCCTGTAAGGGTTTTGGGACGACGTTTGGAAAATGCAGATTTTAAAAGTCCGAAAGCACAAAAATTCCATAGGTGATACATCGGGAGATTTAGTAGGGATATCAGTGAAGGGTATAGCCTTGATACCAGTTTTTTGTTCTATTTCTTTTAGGAAATTTACAGTGGATTTTGATGCATGACTGCTAGCTTTGTCCTGATGGAGTCTCACAGATTGATGGCATTGTGGGTAAAGCGATGGTATTTCATTCAGAAAAATTGGTGATGAAATATGTTCCTGATAGTATTTGGAGTTAATCTTGACATTTTTTTCCACTCTTTATTTTTAATTTGCCATTATAAGAAAAACCAACAACAATCATGAATCCCTTAGAAAAACTTTCTTTCGATTCTTTGAACCATGTACTTAAATTTTTTTCTCCCCTGTTATGATAATAAATGGCTCTTTTTTTGTTGCAATCATTTAAATACACCCATGATTCATCTATTGTGACAATTGTTTTCCATTTTTCTTTAGATAAATGTTTCTCATATAGAATTCTGCAGCGTGTCCTGCGTTCAGCGATATGATTTGGAAGAAGACGATGCACATTGCGTTTTTTTCGTTTTCTTAAGATTTAAATCAACGTTTATCATTTTATTTACAGTGGACACCGAACATTTTAATGATTTTGCAACTGTCCTTTGACTAGGGGGATTTTCTTTTAACATTAAACAACGTACCTTTGCAATAGTCGAAGATGTCCGTTTTTTTCTTGGATACTTGTTTGGAATTTTTGTCCCACTTGAGGCTCCAAATTGATGTTTTTTTCCTTTCTTGTTGACGATATTACCTATCGACGCTTCATATATCACAAAACCATGACACTCACATCGTTTTTGGATAACGGAGTATGCATATTTCTCTTCGGAAAGAGCATAAATGTAGCCTTCGAACCACTGCTTTGTTAAAAACGCCATTTTGAATAAACACAAAACTTTCAAGCCGCAGACGATAATTTTGACTTTTAAAAACATAGTACAATTGCAATTATTTCTTTTGCAGCAAACGATTTTTTATTACCGCTTACCAAAATCGTCTAAAAAATGTGCGAACAGCCTCTGTATATATATAACCGCAGCATATTTGAAAAAAACTTTGTTTCGTACAAGAAAAAATAAGGAATAGACATAAAATGTAAGAAATCAAAGGATAAACAAGGAAAAGGAGATTAAGATAAAAAGAAAAGTATAAGGAAACAATAAAGGGAAAAGGAAAATGCAAAGGGATCCCTACAGGAAGGGGAAAATTAAGGGTGGATGAAAACGCAACACCTTAGGTTTAACACATCAGGCTTATTCTTTCTCTGTTAAAAAACAGAGAAGGAATAAGCCTAATTATAGCTATGATGATCTCAGAACATTTGAAGATATGAACAACTTTCTCTCCGTAACAGCAGTGATGATAGCATTGATGAAAACAACTCTGAATGCCTTTTTTGTGGCTGTTTACTTTCAGAAGACAAACGGGGAGAGCAGTGGCGTCAATGTAAAAAGTGTTTCACGTGGGCCCATGAAGATTGTGGAGCTGACGAACTTTTTATTTGTAAACAATGTGAAAAGTTTGAATCTAAAAATAAAAAGTAAATAATATCTGTAGTGTAAACCAACTAATTTGTTTAAAATGTCACTTTTCTTTTCACCTATTAGTGTATATAGGTAACTGTTATCTAATTATTGTGTACAGTTTTGTTTTTACGAATTTTTCAGTAATTCTAATTCATATTTAGAGTTGTAGAATGGGAGTCTCATATTAGGGCTACTTTTTCAGACCCCCAAAATTGAACAGTTGTGCTTATAATTTCATACAAGAAAATTGTAAGGTTATTTTCAATTTTCTGTCATTGTTATATGTAGTAAAATATATGTACACTGCTGGCCACTGTAAATGCAACACCCTGAAGAAAACATGCAAATAACATGAAATTTACAACATGCATTAGCGGAGGTGAGATATGCAAATGATTAGAATTTCAGCGCAGACGCACATCACGCGCGCTTGTGGCTCCACCTCAAAGCGCTATTTAAGGCTTGGAGATTTCGACGATTTCAAGTTCGGCAATTGTGTTTTTCTTGTGGTTTTTTCAAAAAACGATCAATTATGCCTCGTCGAAAACAGCGATCATCTTTTGATCAAGTATCCGAGTTCGACAGAGGAAGGATAGTGGCCTACCGAGATTGTGGATTATCTTTCACGGAAATCGGTAGTCGTGTTGGACGAAACCAAACAACTGTAATGCGGATATGTGATCGTTGGATGCAGAAGGGTACGACGGACCGGCGTGTTCGATCGCATCCACCTCAGCGCACCACTTCACGTGATCACAGGCAAATTGTGCTCATGGCAGTGACGGATCTCTCAGTCACATCACGAACCATAGCACAGCACATGCAGTCTGTAACGCATCATCCAGTGTCTGAGCGTACCATTCGCGCCGTTTACAGCAGAGTGGTCTGTCCGCAAGACGTCCATTGCTTTGTCTACCCTTGACGCAGAACCACAGACATCTCCGCCGCCAATGGTGCGATGACAGAAGGATGTGGACGGCAGAATGGAATGAAATTGTGTTTACTGACGAGTCACGCTTCTGTCTGCAACACCACGATGGTCGCATTGAGTCTGGAGACACCGTGAAGAGAGGATGCTGAACAGCTGCGTTATGCACCGCCACAGTGGTCCTGCACCGGGTATTATGGTATGGGGCGGTATTGGATATCCCTCTCGCACACCTCTAGTACGCATTGCCGGTACTTTAAACAGCCAGCGCTACATCTCCGAGGTGTTGGAGCCAGTTGTCCTTCCTTACCTTCAGGGCTTTCCCACAGCCATATTTCAACAGGATAATGCGCGACCACACGTGGCACGCATTGTCCAACGGTTCTTCGTCAATCGCCAGATTGAATTGCTTCCCTGGCCGCCTCGCTCTCCGGATCTTTCGCCGATAGAAAACATGTGGTCCATGGTTGCTCTACGATTGACCCAGATTCCATCCCCAGCTGCCACAGCAGATCAACTTTGGCAACGTGTGGAAGCTGCTTGGTCTGCTGTACCCCAAGAACTCATCCAAAGTCTCTTTGAATCAATGCCGAGGCGTGTGGCAGCGGTGATATCCAGCAAGGCGGCTACTCTGGCTACTGATTTTGGCAGGAACCACACTTCACAGAAGTCTATAAATTTAATCATTTGATACTTGGTCAACATGCTATCTACAAAATAAATTTTGTTGTGATATCTCTTGTCTTTCTTGGTGTTGCAATTTGGGTGGCCAGCAGTGTATTAAAAGGATATCAAGTTGGTACTATAATCGCTCACTTACTTTCCTAATTATATATGAAAATAAAAAGGGTCTCATATTCGGCATACTTACTCTGTATATATATATATATATATATATATATATATATATATATATATGTGTGTGTGTGTGTGTGTGTTAGTGTTAGTTAATGTCTGATGTATACATGGGTGTATGTTATAAATTCCAAATGCTTCTCAGTGTTCAAAATTAAATGTAGCCTAATAAATGTAATAACAAAAAGAGGTAAATGAATTTTAAGTTGTATTATAAAATTCTCCGACAAATAAATTGCGAGAAACATACTTCTTGAACTGAAAGAATTCAACAGTATAGAGCTATAAATTACCTTCTCTAAAAATAGAAGAACGTTAATGAAATATTCATATTTGGCTCCGTTTCAAGAACATAAAGGAAAGCAGAGAAGCGAGAAATGTGGTTATTAAATGTAATTTACTAAAGCAAATGATAAAAAGTGAAAGTGAACAAATGATTCAATTTGAGATACTGAAAGGAAAAAAATGCAATTTCGTGATACTAAAATTATTTCTAAAACATTTTAATTCACCATAAAAAAGCACTGTTCCTGAAATGGAACCAAATTATTCTCGTTCAGTTTGTTTGAGTTCTTTTTATACAGTATAAATTTAACTTAAAGGTAAAGGGAATGGAGTATCAAAAAATGCAGTTACCTTATAAAACTACAGCTAGCTAGTATTTTTCAAAAGGAAATTCAGATGTTTAACAATAATTTAAGATAAGTTGTTCATGAATGTTTTTAATGAACCATATTACATAATGCTTAAAAAAGTTCGTATTCACAATTTAAGTAAAGCGTGAAATAATTATATTAAAATTTAATTACCATTTCTTTGCAACTTTTTCCCCGTACATTGTAAATTTCATGAAAGGTATTTTGAAATTTTATTTTTTTGCAACGTTGGCCGACTGGTAAACAGTGTTGAAATGACTAGAGATTTTTAAAAGATCATATTCATTCAGGGTTGTATTTTCATCCAGCACAAACGTCTTCCATTCTGGGCTCATTCTTTAAAAAGTTCCTGTGTTTACATCGCTTATATAATCAGAAATAAAGAAAAATTACAGTTTAGCATGGTGTACAGAAAGCTGCGTTTTTAATATATCAAAGTATATTATATGGCATATTTAGATGGCGAATAGAAAAAAAAATAACTCTTTGTCATTTTAAATTTTAATATGATTTGCACCCTACAAAAGTTATGTCAGATTTTGCCAAAATTTTCTTCATACTTAGATTTGTATAAGCATTTTTAGTAGAGAGCTGGATATGATGACATTATACCAGTAAGAGTATAAAGCTTTATACGCTTAATATATACTTCATATTTATACCTTGCTCTCTATCAATTTACCTCTCTATGTACTCGTATATGATATAATACTTTAATTCTTCAGCGAGCGCACCCGTGTAAAAAGTGCAACATTTTCGCAATTTTGAATGGTTTGTATTTACATGTAAGGATTGAATGTTCTAAGCGGTTTCTATTTATAGCTGCACCCTTTCTAACGCAGGTCTGATTTTAATAACGCAGGTATTATTTTCCATTCATTGTTAGTCGTGATTTCACTGTGGTAAACCAGCGATTATGCTGGATTACAATACGAGAAAAGCAGCTGTTGTTGTAGTCGATCCAATGTGCAGCTATTACGCGGTATCCTGCATATCACAAAGATGGACAATCTCATTGATTTTTTAGGTTTTTGGACATAATAGGAATCAATTCGCAAGTTGTCCTTAGATACAATAAACCGGACAGTTTTGAAATAAGGTGATTGTATGCTGCATTCTTTGGCCTTTAATTATAAATATATCTCAATATTATCGACATTTTATATCTTGTCAGAAATCACAAAACCATTATTTTCAATTTCAGAAGAAAAATTTTTTTACAAAAAGAATAATAAAGATTGAAAGAGACGTTGCACTTTGTGCCACGTGTGCCTTCTGGTGTTTCAAAAATTGGTGCGCGCTAAAGGTTTAAATTCCTTCTTCAATTTCCTTCTTAGTCCAGTTAATGAGTGCTCAAAAGAGGGGTGTAGAATGCATGGAATATGCGAGAATTTTTGACTTTGTTAGGAGTAGTTAGTAGGTAAACATACTAAAAGTCCCCGCCCCTGGGGGGTGAGCTAAAGGGGGGAGGGCGTGGAAAGGTCCCATTTTTTGGTTTTTCCCTTATAACTCGGAAACGGTGCACTGTAGAAAAAAATGTTAAATACAAAAATGAAAGCTAATTAAAGTTTCTACAAAATTGCCAATATACATGTATGTCGAATTTCCAACGATTTTCGAGATATACGTCATTTAAAATCGATAATTTTCGAAAAAATCATTTTTACCTCACTCTTTTTGTCAAACATTTGCTTCTAGTGCCTCCCATCATCGCTTTACAGAAAAATTGTCCCAGACGAAATTGTAGAACATTAAATTTCCTTCAATTTGATATACACTTTTGCACATTATCTTCAACCAATCAAAAGTTATAGGATTTCTAACATGTAGGCTCAGTTCCAATGTTCTTTTAGAAATGAGTATGTTGAGAGCCTGTTGCGTGCGTTTTAACTGCTGTAACTTGCTATCAGAGATGAATAACAATACTTTAGCAATGTAAATAAGGTAATTGCCGATAGGCTAGAATGTTCCACCCATATTCTATTAAGTTCTTATCTTCTTTGAAGGCACAAGCCGCACGTTCCAGACCCTTTCACCCTTTTTATTTCCAGTTATTTTCTTGACAATTATTTTCACTATTTCGTTTTTACAACATTTAAATATAAAATTAATGCATTTAATTAATTTTAAAAATACCATTCTTGAAATTAAATGAATCAAAATTATTATTTAAAAACAATTAATAAAAACTAAATTAAATATTATCAAGAATATAATTCTTGAAAATTAATTAAAATAATTATTTAACAAAAATCAAGTTACTAGGCTCCTCGATTTGAAGAATTATATGCAATATGAACTGGCTCCCTACCCCCTGGCATTCTTCAACGAAAGTGGAATGAGGAAGTGCAGAAAACCAGCACTATACACACTGTTTAAGCAAATTGATAAGGATGTCGATTTAACTACCTTTGAATTTGTTGTTGTTGAGGGATTCCTAATCCACAAAGTTGTTTGGCAAAAAGAGACCACTGTATGAACCATTTGTGATGGTTATGTTAGATTTCTGAAGATCCATTATCATGGGAGAGGTTGTACAGTGGTTTTTGATGGGTACACTGACACATCAGAGAGCACAAAAACAGCTGAACAGAGTCGACGATATCGACTAAGGAGATGTGTGAACATCAATGTCAATTTGGAAAGTGAAATTAAAGTCAGACAAGAGGATTTTCTTTCCAACTTTCATAATAAGTGTCAGCTGATAAATCTGCTGATGATGCAGCTGTAGAAAAATGGGATAAATACACTCCAAGCTTCAGGTGATGATGACGTTGATATTGTGAAGACAGCTATCAGCAAATCGCAATATTCCTCGGTTGCTGTTATTGCAGTGGACTTGGCTGTTCTCTTGGTAGCCAAATCCCCAACTGATCGCGACATTCTGCTGGTAAAACCTGGAAGTGGAAGACGAGTGTATATTCCTCACAACAGCTGCAGCAGGAGTTGAAAATGAAGGACAATGCCCATTTGTTATTCTTACATGCATTCACAGGTTGTGACACAACATCGGCAACGTATCGCAAGAGTAAAGTGGGTTTTGTCAAAATGTACCAGAAGTTCAAAATCATACAACGTGCAGCTGAGGTATTTGCCAGCGGTTCTTCTTCCCCTGACTCCATTGAGACAGCTGGGATCATGAGTACTCTCTCATGGTATGGCGCTCCAGCCACAGAAAAATCCCCCAACGAGTTCCGCTACAAATCATTTATCAAAGCAGCTGCAAACATGAAGCCTGATCTCTCAACTCTCCCTCCAACTGAAGGAGCTGTTAAGCAGCATGCATTCCGGACGTACCACCATGTACAGCTGTGGTTAGGGGAGGAACCTAAAAATTGGGAGGAACCTAAAAATTACCCTCCGAATTGGGATTGGGAGAGGAGGAATGACCAACTAGTTCCGAAACTCTCAGAGTTGGATGCTGCCCCTGACGAAATCTTGAAGATGATTTTTTGCCGATGCACGAAAGGATGTGACAGTGGCAGGTGTGGTTGTAGAAAAGCATTGTTAAACTGCTCTGTCACATGCCCGAATTTCAAGGGCAATTGCAACAACAGAGTCACAATATTAATTCAGGATGAAGATGACGACGACGACATCGACAGTTTTTCATTTTAATATCAGTCCATGTAAATTACTATCAGTCCATGTAAATACTTTCATTATATGATTCGTAATAATATAACAGAAGCTATAATTATAAAAAAAGTGCTGTGTTTCAATTGAAATTACCTTATTTCCATTGCTAAAGTGTTGTTATTCATTATGATAGCAAGTTACAGCAATTTACACGCAATAGGCTCTCAACGTACTCATTTCTAGAGGAACATCGAAATTGAGCGTACATGTTAGAAATACTATAACTTTTGATTGGTTGAGGATAAAAAGGCAAAAGTGTATATCAAATTGAAGGAAATTTAATGCTCTACAACTTCGTCTAGGACAATTTTTCTGAGAGACGATCATGGGAGGCACTAGAAGCAAATGTTTGACAAAAAGAGTGAGGTAAAAAGGATTTTTTTCGAAAATTATTGATTTTCAATGACGTATATCTCGAAAACCGTTGGAAATTCGACATATATGTATATTCGCAATTTTATAGGCAATTTAATTAGCTTTCATTTTTACATTTAATATTTTTTTCTACAGTGCACCGTTTCCGAGATATAAGTGAAAAACCAAAAAACGTGACATTTCCACCCCCCCTCTCCCCTCTAGCTCACCCCCCAGGGGTGGGGACTTTTAGTATGTTTACCTACTAACTACTCCTAACAAAGTCCTGAAGTCAAAAATTCTCGCATATTCCATGTATTCTACAATGCATTCATTGATTGGACTATTTAATAATTCTCTTTTGTCGAGAAAAACTTTAAAATTTAACAACTTTTCTGTTTTTGTTTATTTAGACAACCATTCATCCCTTTGTTTTCCAGGTAGCTTGGTGTCTCATGAAGATAGAATTGAGGTTCTATCTTTCTGATTCAAGCCAGTTATTTAATCAACAAAACTTTATCTTGCGGTTTCCTCTGTTGGGAATACTGTTCTGTTTTCCTAAACTTTGCAAATAAGTTACGTAGTAACACGCTCTAAAGAATCCACTAGCTCACAGATCCTCTTCTGACTCGCTGATTCTCAAATCCCATAATTGTCCTTTATAAACCAATGGTGGTTATACGGTTGAACACTAACCTGCTGAAGCAGTCGCAAGCTTAGTATCGGAAAGACACATTTTTATAGTGTATCGAGGGACATTTATGATGTATTCTAGGGAAGGCAGAGAGTTTGTATAGGAATGTTGCCAAAATATTGTTAGCAGCTCTAGGGAAAAGAAAATTGCAGTTTTATAGGTCATTTTCGGAGCAGGTCAAGCAATGAAAGAGTTGTTGCCAACGTTGGTAACACACCAGTAAATTTATTTTTAGTTAAAAATTCATCCATGTCAGTCATTTATCAAAACACACACACACACGCACACACACACGCACACTGGAAATCCCATTATAAGGACTCAGAATTAATGCAAAACAGAATAATTCGTACTTTGTTATCTGGAAACCGCGTTAAGTGAAACTCAGAAGAAAGTAGTACATAAGTACATATACATCAGACTGATTCGTTCGATGTTATACACACTGCATTTTTAGGGTACCATGTTATGATGAATAGGTTATGACATATAATTCATGCTATAAGGGGACTGCTTAAGCTAATTGTGTTGTTATACAGGGTGTATCAAAAGGTCGTGGCCAAACTTAACATGATGTTTTGTCATTCATGATGAACAAGATTTACATAGGATCGTATGACCGGAAACACAAACCTGATCATCCAGAGGATAAACAAAGATGCAGAAATGAAAAGCCAAGAATGGGTGTTAACTTAAATTACGCTCATTTCACAAAAACTTTGTGAATAAAAATTTCGCATCCTGTCTTCTAGGGATATCGGAAGTCTTGAGAGAAAATTTATTTTACGAAAATTACTTTTCTTCTAACAGAATAATGATTGAAGTAAAGTAGTTTTTTTGATGCTATCAAACATTTGAAAATGAGGTTAAAAAAACATTTAAAATGAGGTTTTAAAAATATGTGAACAATTATAACATATAGAAAAAATTCATTTTAATAGGGGTTAACATCCTACTTTTTAAGTAATTAATTCATTATTCTAATTTTTTGAAGTAATAAAGGAAAAGAAACTGTTATAGACACTTAGCACTGCATTTTATGAAACATATTATATCTTTTGTATAGTAAATTCGAGTTTTATGTGTATGTGTGGGATCTAATAATGTATTTTGATCAACAGTTATCAGGAACAACTGCGAGTACTCTTACACTATTCGAATCTTTAAATATAAGTATTTGCCGTCATTCGTCGTTAATTTCAATCAATAGTTGTCAGTCCGACAGACACGAATTTGCGTGCTGTGATAACATTGAAATGATTTTGATAAGTTTATGGTTATGCACATTGAAAGGAAATTTCCGCTTCATACTGCCTTGAAATAATTAGAATTTCAAATAATATAGTTCTACTTCTAGTTAGGAATATTCCTTCATTTAATTTTATATACACAACTTCGATGTATGAAATTGTTATAATAATTAACTGTAGAAAACAATTTGATGTCGCCCAGTGGCTAAGTGGTTAAGGCATCATCCTGTCTCGCCGGGGGTGCGGGTTCGATTCCCGTATAAGACTTGGCTGTATTCTGGGGCTATATATATATTGTTGCTATTGGAAAAAACATATAACTGTAAATGAGGTGTAAATGAAACTCGAGCGGTACTAAATAAAACGATATTAAAAAATACTATTCTTCACAAAAGCTCATAAAAAGAAACAGAAAAAAGAACAGCTAATCACTGATAAAACGCACCGCATTTTAATTCACATCTGTGCCATTAATAAAAAAGTTCATAGCAATGCTGTTCATTATTTTTCTTTTGAAATCTGAACAAAAAAAATTCTAAATTTATCTAGCTTAAAATAAAACCCTTCTATATATCATACCTGTAATTCTTCATAAAAATATTATATTTCAGACCTTTAAAACGTTTATCTTATTTTTGGGGATTTTTTCAGAGCGAAATAAAACAGTTTCATTGTTCCATGTTACAGTAAAGGCCCATTATTATACTCTCATTCAAATTATCCTCAGTGCGAATGCTCCTTGTTACTCATGATAAGGTAAACAGTTTGCCTCTAGCCAAACGGCTATTCCGCGAGAAAATTAAATTTTGCTCTTTTTGCCAGCTGGGAGAAATGCGTACGAATGAAATTTAGGCTTAACTCAGCAACGTATAATTTTAGTTGCTTGGCAACTGCAGCTTTCTGCATTTGTTATATATTTGCGTATAACTGTAAAAAACGTATAACTGAGAAACGTAAATAAACCGTTTAACTCCATATACCTTTTTTTATATACAAATGGAAATTAAGATGTGCAATACATACGGAAAATTAAATTCTTGGTATTTAATTCTTTTTTTTTAAACTTTAAAGAGTAACTGAGCATTTTTTAATCACCTCTATATTTTAGCAAAAAAGATTTTGCATAGAAGAACAGGATGAACCGTTTCTGCTACTTTATTTATATACTTGATCTGGTGATTTGATAACTGATTTGATTTAAAATATCCACATTCAATTGTTATTATTAAGTATACCGATAATAAACTTGTCGCAATGCAATTAATTAGAACAATCATTCATTAATACTAATTAAGCTCTATGCATGATGTAATTAATTATTTTCACATTTCACTGCTTATATTATTCTACATCCGTTGCTAATTTCGAAACATTTTTAGAATTAGATAGGTATTCAACATATGTTTTTTTATTCTGAAGTGGAAAGACAATTTCTTTTTTTTTTTTCGCAATATGAAGTATTCTATTACTAACGAAAAGATCTTTTCGGCTGAGTAAACCTTATAATCCAATTAAGAGCCCATCGAGAATAGTTAAATAAATTAATTATGCTTTCCGTTTAGTAAATTCTGCTACGAACAGGGAATTAACTAAGCCTATAAATTTAAGATGCTATACAGCAGTAGTGCTGTATAGCATTATATTTTGAGGTAAACTGTGACTGCATTTTTCTAAACGAAAAAAAAATTCTACGGCGTACCACTCGATAATACGAAGTTTTTTTAGTTTACTCTCTAAACGTTTGACTATATTTTTACTGTAAATGATTTTTTATTTCATATTTAATCCAGAATTTTAAAACACTGCGCAGATCTGCATTATTATTCAATACCAGTTTTATATCTATCTACCTATCGATATATATATATATATATATATATATATATATATATATATATATATATATGATGCAAAGAATTAGTCCTCAATCACAAACATATTTAAACTTGTTCCCTAACATAATTTACCCGATAATTACTAATTTTTTAACCCTTTTTAAACTTTCCGTAATTTTTATATTTACCATCAGGCGCTTTCCGAGCTAAAAATGACCAAACATAAAATATCCATCTTTCAGTTTTATACTACTGACCAATGTCCATATAAGGCCATAGAAGTTAAGCCCAAACTTTACTGAAAATCACAATCGTGACCACAAGGAGGGTCCATTTCAAGAATTTGGGAGTGTGATGTGACATATAATTGCTTTTTTTTTTGCATTTACGATGATCGTGGGGATCTCTTTAGGGAAGACCAGATATCTCTATCTCTCTCTCTAAAAATGCTTAAATAAATATGTTGTTAAATATAAAAATGTGTATTTACTATTGAAGCTTCATCCACATCGGCCCAACGACTGCAAATTTAAGATATATTTCAGCTCTAGTATTTAAAACCTAACACACACACATATCTGTGTTGCCCAGTATAAAGGTCTTCAAAAACAGTGATTCAAATTCAAAAACAGTGATTTAAATATACCAAGTTACTGGTTTTTATACCAATCGCAGAAATATAATTTTCTGTTCTTTTGTAGAAAGTTTTTGAGTTCTTTTGTAGAAAGAAATGTACTTTTGTATACAAAATTGATAGACTTAATTTGCCTTTTATACAAGTCAAAATATTTTTGATTTTTTTTATCAATACAAATAAATATCTAAAAATCACTTTTTTTGACTATATATATATATATAACTATATTTATATACCAATAAATCTATATATCTATTTAATTATATATCTATATATAACTATAAATCTATATGTTTGAAACTGCATCTTATTTCATTATATATACACGTGATGATAAACCATTTGAAAGTTTGCTTACTATTATTGATTTTTCCAAAAATATATGTTATAAATACTAGTTCAAAATTAAATACTCTTTTTTGGCTTCTTACATCCCTCTGTAATTAATTAACAAGCAATATCAAGATGTATGCCTATGAAAGCTGGTGTATCTATGAATCTATTTCGAAACTGCTTGGATGCCTCCTTTAATAACTTATGGTAATTGCAACTTCATATATTTCAGTTAAAGATAAGTCTCAAGTGAGTATCATTTTCATGAATAATTCACATCCCTGAAATTTATGTGGTCATTACATTTCATATTTCTTACATTTCAGAATATTTTATCACACATTAAAGGAATGGTTTATTTTATTCGTATTGGGATTCTGGGATACATTTTGATTAGTTTATAGGATTATTTAATCGGGTAGCGGATTCGATTACAAGTAATCCTGCTTAAACACGTCTTGACATTAATTTCCTGTTGCAAATTATTTTACATTTTCTCCATTATATTTAATGCAATATTTATAAATTTTGCAACTCCATTTAAGGATCTACGTGTAGATCTTAGTTCGTCATGCCTTTGGGAGTAAAATGTGAGCAGAAATCTTTCGTTCACTGAAGGATATCGAAATTGAATCACGAGATCGCAGTTTTTAAGCTTTATGCCAATATGCCAGAGTCTGTATCCATGACACACCATAAAATTTAAATAATGTAAGTCCCGAAGGCATGCAAATTTTCAAAGAATACGATTTGTGGCATCTTCAGGCTCACGTTACATTTTATTTTTTTGCATTTCTTTTTGTGCAACTGTCGTTTGTTTATACAGTAGAATCTCGTTTATCGGGTTCCCAACTAGATGTTTTCCTGAGTAACTGATAAATTTTGAAATCCTTGGTACTCACCTGTTAGAGATAATGCTAAATATTTTAAGTTATGGTTTGTTAATGCCACATTTTACTAAAACGTATTTTTAATAGCTTGGAAGAGGGTTAAAAATTTCATTTTTCGAAAGATTAGCCATTTTGATTTATACAAACTGCGTTTATGCGTTTGGCATGATTTTTGCTGTAGGAGAGTTGATATCCTGTTCTTCACAATTTTAAATTACTTGAAGAGAAATTAAAGTTCGCAACTTCGATGAAATTATACTGAAGACAAAAAATCGGAAAGCGGTTCAAAAGAGGGAGAATACAGTATTCCGTCTTTCCAGAACCTAGTTTATGAGACGTTTTTAGCTCTGCAAAATCTGTTTTATTTAATCATATTTAAAAAAGGATTGGAATAAAAACACAAAATGCAGCAATTAATGGCTATAAAGTAATTTTTAGAAATGAGTTATTACTGGGAACTTTTCTGGTTTTTGAAACTTCCTTTAATCAAGATAAAAATAATCTTTTTTTTTATTACGATTAAATGGAAATTGAAGGATGTTGCATAATCCTGATATTTGATCTGTCCTAATATTTGTTTCCTCATTGTGTTACTTTTTCCTAACTACTCTCGGATTATTGTTAAAATAATTATAAGATAAAAAGAACTTTTTATATACCATGTTTTTAAATTTTATGTTGAATCATATAAACTTGACAATTCCATGTATTAATAAATACATTTAAAAATTTTTTTTGATGAATTATCCCATCAACTTGAAAGAAAATGAAGTTAATTGGAAGTTAATTTGCGGTTAGCTTTTCGTTTCCGTCCCGTTCGATAGATTGCTGCACCATTCTACGAAACAAAATTAACTGAAAATGAAATCAATTCTGCTTAAAGATGGCTAAAATTATTAAAATAATGCATTGTGATCGTGTTCTGAGCTATTCTAAAAGTTTCAAATGTCTAGCTAGTCGGAAAGTTAGTTAAAAATCGATTGCAAGATTTGTACTGGACAAACACACACACACACAAACAAACAAGAAAGCGAGTTAATAAAAACATGGTAATTAAGTTTAGACGAATACTATTTTTGCAGGCCTAAAATCTCCTGTGATGGTGCTCAACTGTAAGTAATGGGTCTTGCTTAAGTGTAAAACTAAGATAAGCCTATCTGACTGCTAAGTGTGTTGTTTATTGCACCTTTTAACACCAGTACGACGCAGTTTAGATTTATATAAAAATGGGAACATACTAGATTTTTAAAATTTAAGAAATATATTTCGGGTGCTATTTTGGTTATTCCCCAGTTTAGAAATGAAATCAGGCTTGCTGTTATTTTTTCAATTGCAAGTTCTGTATTATATACATACATTTCTTTTTTTCCTTCAGCGGAGGAAATTCCCCACGGGCAGCCCAGTAGAGGTATGAAAATTTGCGACTGAAAAGTGCTTGTTTGAAGAGAAGAAAACGTTAAAATGTGGTTGAAATCCAAAAGCTACCCAGAAGAGCAAAGGGGGCAGTCAGGAGAAAATGCAACGCTGATGCAGATGTTCACGTAAAATGTCATGTGATACAACTATACTGAAATTTGCCACAGCAATGTGTCTTGGGAGGTCCTGATCTCAGCACAAGTTCGGAGATATGGGAGAGAATACACGAGTTCTGGTAACCTAAAATCCTCTTTAGTAATCTAATCAGGTCGTTCGTTATCCGGTATACCGCAGTGGCTAGGAATTCATTGATATGTAACGTTACAAGCGAAGTTCAAGACGTTACGGGCTAGTAATCGTGTCTTGGCCAGACGAGCAGAGTCAGAATGGTGATAGGAGCATAGAGCTAAAATTGTAGTATTATAGAGAATAAGCACTTCTCCTCTAACTTTGGGAATCTATATCTTGAAGTGGCACTCTAAATAATTTCTTTCAAACACAGTTCTTACATAACAACAATGTTTATTCAAGTATCTGCACATATATATTTTCTTTTCAACGTAAGTAATGCGTACTACTAGTACGAGGTATATATAGCATTCATGCAAGGGAAATACAAATCAATATATTCACTTGTATAACTATTAATGCAATGAAAATACTACTTGAGATACTCACAGATACTTCGGAAAGTCGACCAGCAATGCTGCTACGTAAACTTTAGGCCACAGAACGCTAAATAAGTTTCGTCTAACATGAACTCGCGTAGGTTAGCATCAACCTAGCTAAAACACCTCGAGCGGCAGCTCGCAAACTCCTTTCATTTCCTTTCTCTTCCTCTCACTTCGTAGCTCCCTCTCACACCGTTTCTTTAATCTAGCTGCTTGGTCTTTATACCAACCGCATATGCCGCCATTAGCATATTTTAAGCGGCTTCTTTAACTTTATTCACCTAACAGTTTGATTGTTGTGAATCGAATATTATGTAAACCTTACAGAATATTTATGTTCAACTATAAAGAGACCTTGGAGTGCAACATTGCTGTCAGAGAGATACTTAAAAAAACAGTTTATAAATATTTTGTCTGGCTAATTTCTTTAACAAAATGAACATTAAAATATACTGTTAGATTAAACATTTGATATTTGTTTCACTTACAATGAGATATCAACAGGATCGATAGTGAAATTTTCAAGTTTATTTCCTCCTCCTATGAAACATTTCATACTACTTTTTGTCCCAAGGAATATGTACTTCATAGAAAATATCAAGGTCTTAGAACTGAGGTGAACTACATGCTTGAGGACACTTCTGGCATGAAATTACTAAAAATTCTTCATGTGTAAATCTCATTCTTTCAAAATAAGTTTCAGTATCAAGTGTCGCTGAAAAAAACAAGTAACGGGGCTTTGTATTGCAATTTTTCATAACTCTTTCTCGCACTAAGAATGTTTGTATTATATGTAAATATTAACGTTTCACGAATTTAGGTACACTAAATACATAAGGCGATTAGTTTAAATTTAGAAAACATAACATTCTTCATATGTAGAGATTTTTAAAAGAATAAATCGACATCAGTGCCTTTTGTAAAGTGTGACCAATAGAGTATAATTTAAACATTAAGATTAAGTTTACAGCAATACCCAATTTTTCATAGCTTTTCTCCCAAAGAAGGGATGTAAATGAATCAAAACTTTCAAAAGTTTTTATGTTTCTTTCGGTTATTGATCATCCTTTAGATATTTTTGCTGTTGTCTGAAGGAAAGAAATATTATTTATCGAAAAGATTGGATATGATACGTAAACGTTTTCCTATAAGGGAATAAATGCAATGATTTTGCTTGGGTGAGACTGCATTTCCTATTAAATAAAAAGTATTCTTACAGAAATATTTATTTCAGGTTAGAATAGCAAGAAATTGATTTATCATTAGTTCGATGATTTTTTCTATTGATAATGTTATGCTGTGCACGTATATTGTATTTTCGTATAGACAAACGGTAAACCAATTTAGGAAGAAAGTCTACTGAACTGCACATAAAATATTGTAGCTTCAGTTCCAGCTAAACAACGTAATAAATCTATTTTGTTTTATTTGAGGTAGGAATGAAAAGTTTAGTTAAATCAGCAAAGACATTTTCAAACTAAACTTTGTATACACCCCCCCATATATATGCATATATATATATATATATATATATATATATATATATATATATATATATATATATACATCATATACATTTTTTCGTGTTTTTTTTTTAAAATTCCGTTCTAGGAGGAATTAAAAATGTCATTTGTATTAACAAAGCTTAAGAATCTGAACTTACATAAATTTCTCGATTCATTTGTAATAACTTTCTTACATGCTTCCAGTTTTTGTAACTGAGAATTTAGCTATCAAATATGGTCATTTTTCAAACGGAGAAAAATTAGAATCAGGTGTATCGAGATTTGGCAACCCGGGCTTGGGAAAGACTTAGCCTAGTGCTAAACTAGATTTTATTCAACATGCTGTTTTGATAAGCAACGAGGCCTTTTTTTTATTTGATTCAGTTTCTTTATCCAAACTTGATCTCTGCCACTTCGACGTTTAGGAGAGAAATTCCTTCTCATACTTCATGATCACCACACTGAATCATCATTTCTCCGTATGCAGGGAATTGTCTTTAGGTGCTGCAGCCCAGAGACCTCGAGAAGGTAGAGGAAAATAACGGAGTTGAATTTAGGCAAAAACATGAATCTCTAAAGGCTTCTGAAACAGGGTGCCGAGGAATGGATTCCCACATTTCTGGAGGTCACTGGATAGGGAGTGGTAAGGGTGCGGCGGCGCGGCAGGTACGTTGGTGACGAAAGTTCGGGAGGATTTTCTAGTTGTCAGTAGACACCATGTGTTGGTCCGGTGAATATCGTGGTTTCGTTATCAAGACGTTATTTAAGGGGTCAGGTACCGTTTAAAGCTAAGAAACTCGACAAACATATTCCTATTTTTAATCATCAGTAGTAATAAAAATAATTTATTCAGGAATATGAAAATTTTACTGTGAGTTAAACATACTTTCTTCTTTAAAAAGATGGCTCTAAATTGTTGCTAGCTTGAAGATAAGTGTTTAATTTCCTAAAATGTAAACCATTGTTTCTTTCAATGTTATATCACTGCGCACAGATTTGAATCTGTATATTAATGAATATACACATTTATTTTAGTTTGAAAATTAAGTTATATAACATATCTTTTAAATGACCAACTTTGAAATCAGAATTCTTAGTTCTTCATAGGAGAAAAAGTTTTTGTGTTAATTTATTGAAATTTCAAAAAAGTTTTAGATAAATTTTACAGTAACTATAATTTTTTTAATAGGAATGGCATAATAATCGGTCATTTTAATTATACACGTTTATATTGCACGTGTATAAAATTTCATGGTATTCTAGCCACTATTCTGGTGGTATCATGTGCGTAATGACATAACAATGAAAAAAAAACAATGGTTGAAGTTTTAAACAATTAAAAGCTTTCTCTTCAAGCTAGTAAAAATTGAGAGCCATACTTATAATGAAGAAAGAATATATAAGTCATAGTAAGATTTTCATATTTCTGAATAAATTGTTTTCCAATTACTGATGGTTGAAAATAGGGATATGTTTGTAGGGTTTCTTGGCCTTCAAAAGGTACCTGACCCTTGAATCTTTAGCTTACGGGGCCCATTTTTCCGATTTCCTTTTTAGAACGGGAAATTTCATACCCGCATTGTAAGAATGGCCACCAAGGTATATATATATATATATATATATATATATATATATATATACATATATATATATTGTATATATATATATATGTATTGTATATACATATATATATATACATGTATATATACATGTGTATATACATATATATATATTGTATATATATATATATATATATATATATATATATATATATATATATATTATATATTCATTCTTGGGCTCGTATTCTTGGTATACATGCTATCCTACCCCGTAAGGGAAAGGTTGAAAACAGCGATTCTGTAACTTTGACACAGAGGGCATTTAGGACGCGCTTCGGGCTCTATTCAAATTATACCTTTCCTGATCGAAAACGATCCTGTGATGTGTTTCAAACGTGAGACCAAGTGAGTCTTCATTACCAATGATGCAAAGTAGTCATTCTCCCTATATTAGAACATCTGAACATGTGAAACAAGTCCGCTATTCGGGAGGAAGTAACCGCCATTCCCCCAGAGATGACCAACAGAGTGATGGAAAACTTTAGGGAACGGCTTCGGCAGTGCATCTCAAATAACGCGTGCACCCTGAGTGATATTAAATTCAAAACCAATTGGAAAAAGATAGTGGAAAAAGTTAAATTGTTTCATTCGTTTCTAATTACCCTCTGAATGTGGGAATCCATGATGTCTCAACCTGTATCTACATCTTTGCAGCAATCAGTGGATTAACATATTTTTCCCTTGTTGATATACCTCTGAGGATCTACACGTGCTTGATAATTACCAGTGCGGTTGGAGAAAGGAATCACTCCAAGATGGAACATTTGAAGAATGCATACAGATTGACGATGGCACAAAAGAGACTCAACAGACTTGCTCTTACGACAATTAAAAATGATATTCTAAAGAATTTACAATTAATGATGTTTTCGAGAAATTTGTTTAAAAGCAATAATGCAAAGCAAATGTTAAAAATTGTGTTTTTAATTTCGTAAGAATAAATTTAACATTGTATGAAATTTTTTTTTCGCTTTTTGAAAGTACAGAGTAATGGAAAAATCCCTTGACACTAGCAGTTATTCCTCTCTTCGGTGACTAGAGAAGTAGCAATGGACGGAGTCAACAAATAACAATAATAACAAAAACAACAATAATAGATGACAAATTAGTATTGCACCTAATTAGATATCTATAAAAATAAAAAAATATAATGCCGTAGTAGATATATTAAAATGAACATTTGTCATGTGACATATTACCAGTCCGATATGACTTGAGGACCTCCAAGTACCTTCAATGTCTTAATCTAGCCCTGCCCATATGAATTGCTCGCGATCTTTTCTGAAACTGGCACTTTTCTGATTTTCCTCATTCTTACAGGTCACAGAGCAAAGTATGGGAAAAAATGGAAGCTCTGTGAACTGTTGGAAAATAGTATATAACAACTCACAGGTTTTCTTTTTCGAAAATTAAACTTTAATAAAAACTAGTTTATTATTTCGAAAAGTGAACTTAATTTGATCAATTTTCACCAAAAAATTGGTTTATTTATAGGAATTCAAAACTGGTTAGGAAACTCAAAATAATGTGATACCATACGAACGTATTTAAAGGGACAGAGCCAGTGTACGCTTGTTTTTGCATCTTGAATGTCTTTACTTATGAGGATAAAATTTCGTTGATAGCACTTCTCTTGTAAAGTCATCTGTCTCGTGAACCGAGTCCCATTTAGTTCGACTTTAGAAGTACTGTATTAAGAAGATGTGGAGGACTTTAAAATACTTAAATAAAAAAAATTAAAAAAGTAATATGCATAACGGTTAACTTAAAATGAGCAATTTTTCTATAAAGTTGTGAGGTATTGAATCAAAATTAACACCACTGGTTTAAATAAATCGCCGTTTGAAGAAGAAGAAGCGCCTTACGCAAATGAGCGGCGCTTTTCTACTAGACGGGAATCCCCATGGGTAGCGTACACGTTTTACAGTGAGAGTCAAAACACTACGAGGCGAGGTCGGACGGAAGCGAGAGGCGAACGAAAAACAGTTGGAGTGAAGATCGCTTTGCTGTACAGCATCCCGACAGTATCAATTTTTCCGAAGGCGTTTTGAAGTTAGCTATCGTTCCAGCGACCTGGTGATAAAGTGAAGACAGAAAAGTTAGTGTGGCGTATGTACAAGCAGTGGCGTGGCTGAATTCTGGTAGGGTTTCCTTAATATAACTACCGGGATTAACACACGCGATAAATAATTCCACGTTGCCTACTAGAGATTGAGTACGGTATTTACTATGTAGTCTAATTATGTTGTAATAAATAGTTTAGTGTAGAAAACATCGTCAGATCTTGTTAATGTTCAGTTCACTGTTTAGTATATATATTACCTTAAGGGTAAAGGAAACAGTGAATTTCCCAAAGTATCTATGAGAGTTAGCTTATATATAGGTCTTTTTCATACAAAGGGGTAGGTGTAAATTAAATCAACAATTAATTATTTAATTACCTAAGATTAACTAGATATTACTGAAAAGGTTTTAGGGAGGAGGATATTCATACACCGTGGCCATAAAACTTCATTATGCCCTAGAATTAACTAAAAGTTTCCCATTTTCTTAACACATGCGAAATTTAAACCTATCAATTTTGTAAAATATTAAATTTCATAAACTACTTAAGATAGTTTTGACTAGTCTATAAATACTCTATACAAAATTGCGTGACAAAATAATTACTGTGAAATAAAATAAAACTCGGCTAAATATGAAAAAAACAGGTTCCTGATATACTTTATTTTTAAAAATGATATTTTTTGTGCAACTGACACTTTTTATTCAGTCGATAAAACACACAGCTAATTGAAAAGTTTTTCACTCTCTTCTCAATGCCATAAGTAAGTGCGTTGATCTCTGAGTTGTTTTATTTTGCATAAAAGTTAACAAAGGTCTGAGGCGTTATTAAAAGCGAGGTTCTGAAGTAAATGGCAAAATCCTACAACGACATATTACACTTTCTTTCTTTGCAATCATAATAAAACTTAAACGCAGGCTAAGAGTCTTTACGTGCTAGCTATTTAGAAAATTTTAAATTGCATTACCCGGAAAATAATGGGTTTTTCTAAAGAAGCAATTTCGGAAGCAATTGGGGAAGAAATAACTCTCCCAATCCTCGACAAACTCATACATTATAAAAAGAGACATGGTTGTTAACTTCCAATTTTCCATGCGCAAGCAGATAAAACATTAACATTTTGAAAAGCCAATTATTCTCTTTCATTTGAAGGGAACTTTTTGGAAGCGAAGGAAAATGCAAATTATATCGAATTCGGAAAACTTTGAATGGTTCATAAAAAGCACATATAATACACAAATATTTATATTTATCTAAACCACTCACTTCATAGTTGCTGAATATTGTTTAAAGCATAAACTAAATAACAATTATTGGCAACGTTTATAATTGGAAACTTTTCTTTAATCGTAAGGGGGTGGGGTGGACTTTCGAATTACCAAAAATCGAACACAAATCGGAATTTTGTTGGTGAATTAATATTTTAAAAATAGTATGTGAATATTGGAAAAAAATGCACTCAAAATAGGTTGTGAAAACTAAAATGAAAACTTGGTGGCTTTTAAATTAAGTACCGTAAAGTCTCTACTATAATACGCACCCGAGTATAATACGCATGCTTGATTTTGCGCGAAATTATCGGAAAAAATTCAAATTCGACTATAATACGCACCCATGACTTTTCAATATTTTATTTAAAAATTGCACAAATATTTATTAACACAAATAAAATTTGTAATAAAAAGAAACGAAAATGTCAATTTCGGTAGAAAAAAAGCTTAA
Organism: Dolomedes plantarius; assembly: GCA_907164885.2. Classification (NCBI taxonomy): domain Eukaryota; kingdom Metazoa; phylum Arthropoda; class Arachnida; order Araneae; family Dolomedidae; genus Dolomedes; species Dolomedes plantarius. Next base: position 162,032,689 of record OU015493.1, on the reverse strand, counting down.
ATTGTTAATTCAAAGCAAACAATACTGTCAAATTATCAGTCTTAATCAATTTCAATGGAATACAGCTCATCTATTGTTGTTGCGACCATGTCATAATTATTGTTGCCGTCGTAATATATATCGCCATCATCATCCTCTCTTGAGGATACGAAATGTGAGTTCCGTTTGTTTAAAAGGAATACCTGCTTAGTAAATGGGTGGATGAATCATGGAGTGCAGATGCGCACGCACCCGTGTTGCAACAATGTCTTACAGCTGCTGTACGTTCGTTTATTCAATGTTTAAAACTACGTTTTTTTGTACGTGAGTATAATACGCACCCTTATTTTTGCGGAGTAAAATGTGAAAAAAAAAGTCCGTATTATACTCGAGATTTTACGGTAAGTATTATAAGTAGGTGAAAAAACATCTTTTAAATGGCTTTTTCTCGAAATGAGTCATTCTCAGATTTTAAAGTCTTTGAAATGCTCCATGCGTCATAATATGTGACGAAATTTTATAAAATTTATAATAAAGACTCCTCTGATAAATCAAAATAAAGTTATGTATCCATTTTAAGTTTCGACATCATTCAGATTATCAAAGTTTAACTTGAGTGTAGAAAAGTACAAAAATTTCACGAAAATTCACCCAACAAACAAAAAAAAATTTCCTAAAAATTTACTTTTCAGCGAAAGCAGAAAATAATACATAACTCTGTTCAAAATGTATTTATAAGCAATATAAATGCAAAATTACAGAGGGAAGTTAAAAATTGGGTAGCAAGGAGCATTTAAAAAAATTTATTTCAAGTTTTAAAATAAAATTTATTGTTTAATATTATAAAATTTTATAAGGTGTTTAATATAGTTACACTTTTAGGAATATCTATGCAAAATTTCCTATCTCTGAGGTAAAAATTTCAAAATTCGCTTTCTAATGTCCACCATCCCCTTAAATGTATTATTTGTGTATAAGTTTAGTAGCCTGTCGAATGTTTATGGAAGCGGCAGAATTGACTCCCACATATCAATGGGTAATGAAAAATGAACGAAAGAGTTTACATATAAAAGCTAAATATTTTCGGAAAGTACTAACAGTCTAGTTTTTTTCTCACTGGGTTTTGAAAATAATATCACTCAAGTGGCTTTTGTTATTTGCGATGCATTGCCGAGGCCGTTATCTAAAGTTTGCCATCACTCTGTTGGTCATATCTTGGGGAATGTAGGGAACTTCCCCCGGAATAGGGGACTCACGGACTCGTTGCACATTTTCAGGTGTTCTAATGTTCCGAGGACGATCACATTACAAACTTGGTAATGCGGACTCACTTGCCCTCACTTTTGAAACTCATCACAGGATCGCTTTTCGATCAGGAACGGCAGCGGTTGCAGAGAACCCGAAGAGCGTCCTAAATGACCGTTCTGTCGCGGTTACAGAATCGCTGTTTTTAAAGAACGTCTCGATAATGAAACCGCGATACTCACCGGACCAACTCAGGGTGTCTATTGACAACTGAAAAATCCACCCGAACTGTTGCCTTCTTCTGCGCCACCATACCCCCAACCACACCCTAATCCTTACTCCACACCAACGGTGACGAAGACGAAAATCATGTATCTTGTATGTTGTTGCGCATGCGTATTACAAACAAATTTTCACTCCCCCGGTTCGTCTCCTTCTTTGCGGTTTCAAGTCGGAAAAAGTTTAACTTTTGTCTCTGCCGCCATGCCGCCATGCTCGCCGCCAATCAGAATAGAAAGAGAAGATTATGCGCATGCGGAAATAAATTGCCTCTTCTCCCCGTCTCCTAGCGGTGTGAGGGCTTTTATGAAAGCCACAGAGACCTGTGGCAAAATGTGTGTGTCTTTCGTTAGTGTCGCATTTGGTGTGGAGTAAGCATAACCATTGACTTTCAAAAATGTGGGAATCCGTTCTGCCGCATCCTGTATGTAAGGGTTTAGAGTTTTAAATCATATTTTTTCTTCCTTTCCGGTGGCTTGTTTCAATAGATCTGTAATAGCTTGTATCATCACAATATAATTTCTAATTTTTACATATAATGCATCTCTCTGTTTCCCTGTTAAAGAAATGTTTTTAGGCGGGATTTGTAATTTTTGCCTTTTTTTGAATAAAGATCTGTTTTCATTAGCAATGTTAAATGCATTATATAATAAACAAAATTAGTCGAAGACATGGCTAAAAGTATCTGAGATTTTTTTATAAGCAAAAGGTAAGCAAAAGTGTAGACATTTCAACTTTTTTATATAATTTTTTCTATCTTTCATAATTGAGATTTTTACAAAGTAAGATTATTTAAAAAAATTAAGTTTATAAAATAGATTTCAGTTTCCTTCACAATTTATTCAAGCAGGTATATATGAACATATATAGATACAAAATAATAATCTTTTTTTAATTAAAAATTAAGATATATATAACCACAACAATAGGATTTTTCTTAATAAGGTTTTCTATGTTATTTAATTAGTGTAACATACTTGGGATAGTGAATTAACAAAGGGACACTAGATTTAAAAAAATAAATAACATAAATGTAATTAAATGAGAGAAAATATTTCTTAAACCAGAAACATAGCTATATAAGTACAAAAAAAATACGAAATGAAATAAAGATTTCAAAAATTTTCGTTGTTTTATTTTTCTTTTCTCCTCTAATTAGATTAAAAAAAATTTCTATTGTGATAAAATCCTTTGTGCTATTTACATAGATTTGTTCGTGTATTTGTAACAATTCTGGGAAATTTAAACATAAAGGGATAGAAAGAAAAGCATCCCTTTAAGCTTGTTAGAGTAAAGATACGAATAGGTTCGTTATATATTTATTTCCGTAATACGAGAGCTTCTCTGTTGAGGGTGGAAGGGAGTTAAGAGACAATTTTATTTTACACGTCGATGCTGAACATAAACATAAGTGAGAATGTGGAAAATATTTTATGTGTTGGATTTTATTTAAATATTTTTGGAAAGAATTTAAAAAAGATATTACTTACACACACACACACACACACACATATATATATATATATATATATATATATATATATATATATATATATATTCTTCAAGGTCTTTTTCCGGAAAAAACCTTGGACCGTCGACAACTGACGAAAATCCTTAAATGAGATAAACTTGAAACAATTCCTAAAATTGCTTCGGATTTCAATGCTAGGGCATTAACAAGTGTCATCGTGCGAACTGTTCAACGAACCGCGAATAATATGGGGTTTCGGAGGCTCAGACCCACTCGTGTACCGTTGTTGACTGCACAGCATAAAGCTTTACGCCTCACCTCGGCCTGCCAACCCCTCCATTGGACTGTTGATGACTGGAATCACATGGACTGGTCGGAGTCTCGTTTCGAATTGAATCAGGCGGATGGACATGTATGGGTATGGAGACAACCTCATGAATCCATGGACCGTACATGTTACCAGGGGACTCTTCAAGGTGGTGGAGCCTCTGTGATGGTATTGGGCGTGTGCATTTAGAGTGATATGGGACCCCTGATACGCCTAGAGACGACTCTGACAGGTGTCCGATCAGATACACCATATCATGTCCATTGTGCATTCCAACGGACTTGGAAAATTCCAGCAGGACAATGCGACACCCCCACGTCGAGAGTTGATACCGAGAGGCTCTAGGATCACTGTTCTAACTTTGGACATTTCCATCCCCAGACATGAACATTAGTGAGCACATCTGGTATGCCTTGCAACGTGCTGTTCAGAAGAGATCTCCATCCCCCTCGCTCTCCTATGGATTTGTGGGCTGCCCAGTTGGATTCATAGTGGAAATTGCCTGTAGGATACCTTCAGACATTAGCCGAGTCAATGCCACGTCATGTTGCGGCATTTCTGCGTGCTCGTGGGGACCCTACACAATATTAGGCAGGTGTACCACTTTTTCTGACACTTCAGTGTATATACGTTAGGATTTAAATATTAATTACTTGATAGTCATCGTAAATTGTAGTCGTGGCGGTACAAGTGGTGAAGCTTCAATAATAAGTGTACAATTATACGTATTCAATATTAAGGCCTTCTGGGCGAGAGATAAGGCTCGCCCTTGGAGAGGGAGAACCTCAGTGTGAAGGGCAAATATACATCATTTCATATCCCAAATTCTTGAAATGGACCCCCCTGTGGTCAGAATTGGGATTGGTCAGCAAATTTCGAATTTTAGATATTTTTTACATGGTATGATCTTTAGTCTAAAACTGTTATGCTGTCTATTTCCCGATGGGTTTATATTAAAACTGTTAAAAGACATGCCTGGAACGAGTGCTGAGAGCAGTGAAATGTTTAAAGTCAGAGAGGAACTCCCCTTCCAAGCAATAACCTCTCCTTCTACTGTACCTTCGCTACTATCTCATTAGGCCATCAATTCCTTTCAGTACAGGCAGAGTGAAGTTAAATTTTATTTTATTTTATCTAATTATAGATTTAAGTTACGTCTTTCTAGTTTAAATATTTTGTTTAAAAAAACACCACCATCAATTTATAAATTGCCCAGTAAAACATGAATTTTCTGGTTTCTTGAAACGAATTAATTTAACTTACATTACTCGGTATGGGAAATATTCGCTTGGTACTCGCCGTGCTTTATGGAACCAATTAACGACGATACCCGAGGTATCCATATATATATATATATATATATATATATATATATATAAATAAATATATATATATATATATATATATGTATATATATGTATATATATATATATTTATTTATACATACACACACACACACACACATATATATATATATTTGTTGTACTGTTATACATTTTGTTCTGAGGAAAAATGATGAGGATGAGGGAGATCCTTAAAAAAGATAAAATATAAGAATAAGTAAAGTGATAAATTAACGAAAATATTTTGTTTTATTTTTCAAAAAGAAATAGATTCATAAAAGAAGTGGTCAGTTTCTTACACTATAATTTTATTTCCTGGCAGAGTTTCAAATTTAAAAATGAAAGATGAGAGAGGAGGAAGTAAAAAGAGGTAAAACGATTATATAATACACTGAATCGTAGAAAAAATAAAAACAAATACACCGTACAAACCATTACGGAAAATTGGATTTGGAGGAAAGCTGAAGTTATTTGGTTTCAGAATGTAAAAAAAAAAAAAAAAAAAAAACGAAATCTCCTTATAAGATATTTATGTAACTTCCTAGCTCTCCTTTTCTTTTTGCGAAGTAAGGGCTGAAAAATCATGTAGTTTTTATTAGAACATTTAATAGATTTATTGTTTAAGTTATTTAAAAACAGGTTACATTTAAGATAATTAAGATAACACGTTACTTCCTAACGCAGGAAAATGGTACGATACATACGTACAGGCAAAGAACAAAAAAAATGCAAACATTAAACCTTCTGGTCGCGTTGCCTTTAATAACGTCCACTATGATCTAATTTCGAAAGCACAAGTATTCTCGACATTTCCAGTAGAGTGTGCATTAAGGTTGATTGACTGGATTAGATCATGAAGCTTAAAATGACGGAAAGCTACGCCTGAAAGCAATTCCGAAGTGCTCAGGCCTATAGTGGCATTCGAAGGACTGCATCCGAATACTATTCCTTATATATTTGATTGTCGTCCAGTTGTGCGTGTAAAAGAAGACGGAAGACTATCGCTGTTTCATTTTTTTAAAGGTAGAATCAGAAGAGAGCTACGGCATTTTCAAATTTGATTGATCGTGCGAATCTAGTAGATACATTTACGACCAGAACAACATGATGTCGTGGCCTTGATTACCGAGAGTATGGGGATTCAGAAGGGATATTTATCTGTGACAGAGTCAATCTTGATATTGTAAGTTGTTTGTATTATCTTCTAGAAAATTATAAATTACAGGATATTAGTCTAATTGGATATTCCTTGGTAACAGGAATACTAGGAGAATACATAAAGTACATAAATTACATAGAAATGTTTAAAAGACAGGCATTCATGACATCGAAAAGGGGAATTCTAAATTAGAAAATATATAAGATGATGTACGAGACTCAGGATATTATAGCGATTACAAAGTAATATATCCTGAAAATTATGATGATATGTTCGATCTAGAATATTTCTAATAGCTCCATTTACTTCTCTCAAAAGGTTAATAACTGAATCATTCTACTTCAACAGTTGATAGGAATGTCATCAGTGCAGTGGCACATAGAGGAGGGATTTAGGGCTTAAATATCCCTAAAATCTGACAAACCCTTTTTGTTTACCTACAGCAAAGCTTTAAAAGTTTAACTATTTGTAATAATCTTGGTAAAAACGAAGTTTCCCTGACCCCTCATACGCACACGCGAACGAAAATTCTGGGTACGTCATTGTGTCAGTAAAAATCCCTTAAGAACAAAAACGCGGAAAACTAGAGTAGGAGCATTGGCAGAGATAGCTATGAAACCCGGGGTGCATTACACACAAAATTAACACTTAGGGCTATGCATAGCTTTGCACCTATTGGCGATATGTTCTTTCAAAATGCAACGTAAGACGTTAAAACGGTACCGGCTCACATTTTTTGCTGCTGGGGAATGAATAAATATATGGCTTAATTCAATGGAAACGTACCAGCGAAAGAGGTACGGAATGCTGTCCCGAGGTAGGCTAGTGGTAGCGCGTCGACTTTAGACACCCAGGGTTCTCAGCTCGAATCCCAACAAGAGCTATTAAATATCTTCGTGTCGAGGCCGTATAAGGGCATGCTAAATCTGTCGCAGACGGAACACAGACCAGAAAGTTCCTCCATGAGGTTAGAGAGGGTGGGAAAGTGTACGATTCCCCCAACCAGATGTCACCCCTGGGTGTGCTCAGTCAAAATCGAGGTGGCACCTCGACTTTGTGACCGTATTAAAAATTGCATTTCTCTCCCGTTCACCAAAAAGTAGAAAAGAAAGACAAAAAAACTTCAAAATCTAATTTCTCTAACAAAGAAAGTTTTGATATAAACTAAGGGCTTATTGTTTCGATATGAACTGAGAGCTAAGGAGTTGATACTATAAAGATTAGGGCCCTTGGGTAAGAGTCAAAGACGGATGGAAGAATATTTACTATTAGTTTTATTACCACTCTTACTAACTACCTAAATATCACAATTAATAGATCAAAAGAAATTAAAATAATTATTATAAAATAAACCAGAATAGAATGAGCTAGCATGGGATAGCTATGACTTAGGATAAAACTTTAGTTCGGAATATATAAATTCCATTGATGTAAACGATATTGAACGTCATAAAAATGTGCAAGTTTATCCTATCCATTTCAGTTTTCTATGCAATATATTGTCTAGAGGGAAATACGGTGAAATCCAAATTGAAGGTGAATCCCTATAAAACTTTCCAGCTCGATTATTCACTATTTATACCTATCTGCTTTTATAGAATTATATATTTGAGGAATAAATTTTTAAATCCCTAAACAATTCTTTTATAAAGACAATTAATTCATCAGGCTTTAAGAACATCGTGCCCTCGGCAAAAATATATACATTCGCAGCACAGATGATTACATCCAGTGAATGAAGATAATAATTACTGATCATCTGCAGAGGAAATATCTTTTGAATTATACTGATGGGAAACCTTTTACTGAGCGCTAAACGTGGCGCAAAGGATAAGGTCATCCGATCTGTAAAGGATTTAATTTATGATGCATCACAAAATTATAGATTTAACTTTCTATGACTACTCACGCAGTATGTAATTTTCAGCGCATATGACATTGACAAATAGTGATTTCCGGAGTGGTTCTTAATTAAATATTTAATGTTGCGCACATTGTACAGAATTAACTAAGAATGTCATTTATCACGAAAATCGAAAACTGCAGATTTAAAATGAGGGGGAATATTAAAAAAGTTTCATTATTTTAGCTCATAATCTCATAAGTAAGGGCATTCGTTTTTTTAACTTCTTAGGGCATAGATTGAAATGTGTCTCGATAAAGTTCCCAGATGATTTTAGAATTTTTTTTTTCAGTTTTCGTAAGTGGCACACTTGAATGATTGAGCATATCTTCTGATTTCGTTTTTAATCTGTAGTTTCTGTATTTTTAATGTAAGAAGTTTTTTTTTATGTCATCAGGGCTCATCTCCTGGATTAAATTAATCTATGCTTTCTAATATTTACTACTGTTAGAAAGCATTGAGTTCCCTTTTCTCTTTTTGTAATTAGTTTTATATGAGATATAACTTTCCATTGCAATACAAAATATTATCTGTTATACTGAAACCTTGCTAAATGATCTGAAAAATTATTTTTGAGCGGGTTATGTAGAAGCAACTGGTTTCCCATGGCCTGGCCTATCTATCTATAGTCTAAGAAGGGAGGACTATTACATATTTGAATAGCCCTATTAACACTCGTTACCATACTGACGAGTGGTTTCAGATCTACAATGATGAGTCCCTGTCCAATTTTTTCAGGGTGCTGGCATTTTTAGTGACCCTTTTGACTTTTATCTACATGTTAGGTCATTTAAAACTCACTTCGACGGTGACTTAGAATCTATCCTATTGCACTCCAACAACTTGCTGTTCGTCTTTCCCCTATTGATAACGCTTAATATTTTCAGATTCTATCTCTGCCCTTCAGGCTTTATCAAGCTACCAGGAGAATAGGAGTTCCCGAGTACTGAGCTTCAGGGAGCTCCTGAAGGAGATTCAGGCAAAAGTTGCTTTCCAATGGGTACCATCCCATTGTGGTCTTTGGGGAAACGAGATGGCGGGGCTTTTTGGCAAAAAAGGGAACTGATATTGTTCAAAGGTTTTGTAGAGACCTGCCACTCCATTCTGCTAAATTAGAGATAAAGAGAATCTCCAAACAATCGTTTCGTAGCGTGGCTTCCCATGCTGCTGGAGATAGGTCCTGGAGTGTGCTTTCTGGATCTCACTGTGTCCCGGATTCACCTCCTGTGGTTGCAGTGGCCGAGTTTAGACTTTTGACCGGGCCCGATTGTCTTAGTGCCCATTTGTTTCATTTTAATTTGACTAATGCACCTGATTGTGTCTTGTGTGACTCTGGACAAGGCATGACTGCTGTTCATCTTGACGAGTGTTCTGCACTAAATGATTTGGACTGTATTGTTAAAAAATACTGGAGATCTCTTTGCCTGATGTCCGGATGGTCAATGGCCTGGCATTTGTTTAATAATAATAATGATAATAATAATAATAAATCTTTCAATAGCCTTATTGTCTGAGCTAGGCGAAAAAAACCTTTAAATTTTGAAATTCAATTTCTTTTTTTCTCCGCTACTTCTGCTTTAACACCTTTTTTTACACGAAGAGCTACTATCATTTTTGATTAAGACCGTACTCTTAAATAATAACTTTTAAAAATTATTATTTAAGAGTTAAAATTATTATTTAATTATTATTATTTAAGAGATTTTTTATAAAAATATAAAAAAATCCTTTAGGTATTTGCTTTCTTATCTTGAGCTACAGTTCATATCACTTTTTTAGTAGGTTAACCGTTTCCTTATGGGGTGGTATAGCATGTATCCCAATAATGTATATGTGTATATATATATATATATATAACCCCTTAACGACCTTAGTTACAAAGGAGTATGAAATTTCCCGTTCTAAAGAGGGAATCGGAAAAATGGGCCCCGAATGCTAAAGTTTAATAAAATTTGTACCTGAGTTGAATGTCCTTTTTAAATATCACGAAACTATTTTTAAATTGTCGATCCGAATTTCAATCATTCTTTTACGAAAAGAAAAATCCATTCATTAGTTTATTGTGCGGCACAGAAAAAAAAGTTTTAAATTTTATTCTTTCATCCTTTATATCAGTGGTTTCTGACCGGTGGTCCGAGAGAACCCAAGAAGTGGTCCGTGAGGTCAGGAGTGATGAAAAATATTGGTTTTATTGTTTCGAAACGATCTCGAATTTAAGCAATTTTTAAAACTACGAGCAAATCAATATTTTTGCTCAAATTCTAAATATTCGTGTATTTCTTCGGCTTTCTGACGCTTTGACGTCGAAAAAATCCTTATTTTGCATAAAAATAATGTTTAATATATTTTCTCTGACACGTACTCACAGCGTCACAGCTATCTCGCAGTATCACGGCCATTTTACAGCTAGTAAAGCAAAGGCAAGCTGAAAAATGTCGTTCATTTAAAAATTTTCGTAGTCTTTTATGTTTTCTTTCGTAGGCTGTTGAGTTTTCTTTTTCGGTAAATTTGTTATTGTTATTAAGTTTATTTGTAACATTTTATTAAAATTCTTTATCACAAATAAATTGTTTATTCAGAAAAGGAAATACATTTTTGCCTCTAAACGGATTGGCTGGAAGAGGGTCCACAACGAATTTTTTTTTACAAGTGGTCACTGATCAAAAAAAGGTTAGGAATCACTGCTTTATACCTTCCAATACTTCATCTTTTGACTTAAGATTACTTTCCCCCCCCAAAATTTCACTCAAGAATCCCATTTATTAGTTCCTGCACATCGTTAGAAATTTAGGTAGTCTATCACATAATTTGTTATTTAAAAACAATATACAGGGTGTCTCAAAAGGTCGTTGCGAAACTTAACATGCTGGTCTGTCATATCATGATGAACAAGATTTGCACAGGAACGTCTCTCCGGAAACGCAAACCTGACGCTGGAGGGCGCTGTTTACTTAATCTGACCATATCTCTTACCAACCCCACTAGATGGCCGGAAATATCGCATTTTTCTGGAGGATGTAGAAAACTCAAAACAAAACAGAATCACATAGGTATGTGTGACAGGAAACACAAACCTGATCAGCTAGAGGATGAACAAAGATGCAGAAATGAAGAGGCAACAATGGGTGGTGCAGAAATGAAGAGCCAACAATGGGTGAATTTCTGCATCTTTGTTTATCCTCTAGCTGATCAGGTTTGTGTTTCCGGTCATACATTCCTATGTGATTCTGCTTTGTTCTGAGTTTTCTACCTCCTCCAGAAAAATGCCATATTTCCTACCATGCAGTGGGGTTGGTAACAAGTATGGTCCGATAAAGTAAACATCGCCCTCCAGCGTCAGGTTTACGTTTTCGGACACACGTTCCTATGTAAATCTTGTTCGTCATGATACGACAGACCAGCATGTTAAGTTTGGCAACAACCTTTTGAAACACCCTGTTTAGTTTTCTCTTGCTGCTAGTTCCGAAATTATTAGCGATAAAAATCATGTTCTTTTTAAACATACACCCTTTAAAATGAGTCATGGCATCACATTACCGTTTTCTTTTCAACGAAATAGACGGTATTTTAGAATGGCATAATTATTTTTTCACCTTTCCCCGATTAGATCTATCATTTTTTAAGAGATCACAAATGCTTCAAACGTGGTGTGACGCTGCAACGCAAACTGTCTCACTTTTGACCCTGCAAGTAAACCCAAATTTTCATCACCAGCCAGTTCATCGCTATAAAGGTGTATTCGAGAGGATTTTTTTCCTACTATTTGAAATTTATTTTCTAATATGCACTCCATATACGATATGGAAAAATAGCAAAAATGCGAACATAAGATTAATTTTATCCACTTTTATACTTTTAACCAGAAACATAGATTGAAAAAAACAAAAAAATTAACAGTTACCATAAACATAGTTAACCTAAAATTGGTAACCGAAGTCAAATTATTATATTTTTATTTTCTAAAATTTATTATGATTACATAAAATCTTTTACTAGTAAATGAATTTTCTTCCTTATTACAGCCCTCTTATCTAAAAAACTATAAAAGCTAATGTACTGTCGAAATGAAAATCTTTAAAAATTTATTGCAATTTATAATTTGCACCGAAAAAACTAAAGAATCTATATTAAAGATAAGGTTTATTCCTCTTATCTTTTATTGCAAAAAGTTCCTGCAAAATTTGATGGCATTTCAAGAATAGTATTTTTGGCGTTATAATGTTTAGCATAAAGAAAAAACATAAAATAAACCATTTTGAAAAAAAATCAGAAAATAACAATTGAACACCAGCTCTGCCTTTCGAGCGAAACTTTAAAATGCCTCTGATTTATAAGCTCCATCTTTTTTAGTATCAAAAACAGTTATACTTTTTTTTATGGGGACCCTTAAAAACTTTCTGTGTTTTTTTTAAACAAGAGTAGCATGCCATATCGATCCATGGATTCAGATCTGATTTAAATTTTCCCATAAACTTGCACTATGGAAATTCTTCAATTTTCATCGTTCAACTTGGTTAGTACTTTTTATAAGAACGAACCAAAATAAACATGGAACTTGGTTTTGAAACTCATTATTAAATTGCATGACAGAATCATAAGCATCTTACTTTTCAACTCTAAGGCACACAGAAATTTCTTCACCGTATTTTCTTTAACAACCTGTTCAAATTCTTAATAATATTGTGGATTGCTTTCATATTTGCTCCATATTCTTCCATGCTTCCTCTATGCTAATTTCATATTACTTACAGTCCTATTAAACATAATTTTAAGTAATATGGTCTGATGGCATTGACTACATAATTTGGTAAATAAAAAAAGTTTCTTTTACTGTAGAGCTCCTTATGCTTTAGCTGAATCATGACACTAGCTGTCAATCAACAAGAAATCAAGTATTACATTTTATTGCATGCTTTCAAAAATATGGTAACTGTTTAAAGGAACAGGTATATAAAACAGCTTTGGATTTTTGGAGTTATGTTAATCTTGCCCGCAGCAATCCATAAGCTGTACGTGCCCCCTGGGTGGTGCTACATGAGTAACAGCTTATGTGAGCTTAAGGAATTAAGCAACAGACTCGAATCCTCCTCTAGCTCTCTTGGGATAACGGAGAGAAAACGAGTTGAGTCTACATTTGCCACTGGAACAGCAACAGCGATAACTCCTCGGACTTACTGAAAGATATATGTCAGTTTCCCTATTCTTTAGAGTTTCGACGCAAATATGAGAGTAATCTTTTGACAGATATCTAAGTATTTTAAATAGTTGAAATTATAAATTCTCTTGAGATCTTGTTATCTTGAGATATTCTTTGTTTTTAATGTAACAAGTTATATTTAAAAAAAATTTTAATAAAGGAAAAAATTCTCTTTTTAAAATCATATTTTATAAAATTGTAATGTAAATAATTTAGCTTAAAAGTTACTAACGGCTGTTCAGCCACTGAGCAACGTTATTTCACTGGTGTAAGAAGTTAAGAGAATTTTCAGACTCGGTCGATTATCTCTAGAACTACTGTACCGATTTTAATAAAATTTGATATGTACATACATTGATACAATACAAAGCAAATAATCATTCAATAATTGTAATACACACGCATGATCGTGCGTAACACTCGTTGGAATCGGAAGGTATGAAACAGCGGTTGCAGAATAAACAAAAAAATGGGTTAATAGATGGGTTAATAGGGGGTATGGTCCCCTCTTACAGATAACAGGTCTCGCAGCGTGATTTCATACTTGAAATAAGGCAGTTTATCATTTCCTGTGGCAATTGGTCCCACTTGTTCAGCAACGCTGATTTCATTCCCTGGATGGTTCTCGGAGGGGAGTTGCGAGTTGCAATTGCCCTCACCAGAGCGTCCCAGACATGCTCTATAGGGTTAAGGTCTGGAGATGTGGTTGGTCAATCCATCCGGCGAATATCCTCACTCTCTAGAAATTCGTCGACCAGAAGAGCTCTATGTGGCCTCGCATTATCGTCCATTAAAATGAACTCAGGGCCAACTGCACCCCTGAAAAGGCGAACATAGGGCTCCAAGACCTCATCCCTATACCTCACATCAGTCACAGTGCCTCTTTGAAAGACATGGAGAGATGTGCGTCCATCCAACATGATGCCTGCCCAGACCATTAAACCTCCTCCGCCATAATGTTCGATTTCGCGGACATTGGAGGGTAGGTAGCGGGTCCCTGGTTCTCTCCATATGAAATTACGGCGAGAATCGATGTTTAGGCTGAACCGGGACTCATCAGTGAAGAGAACGGTCGCCCATTGATCCATACTCCAATCTGTATGCTCTCTGCACCACGATAAACGGATTCTCCTGTTCTTAGAAGTGAGCGGGACGCAAACAGTAGGTCTTCTTGCAAACAACCCTCTCTTATGAAGTCTTTTGGAAACAGTCACCATTGATACACGGGTTCCTGTGGCTGCATGCAAGTCACGAGAGAGCTGAGAAGCTGTAGCACTCCTGTTACGCCTCGCTATAATCGACAAATGGCTATCTTCTCTGGCCGTCGTGGCTCTTGGACGACCTTGCCCAGGCTTTCTCTCGATGGATCCAGTATCCTGGAACTGTTTCCATAAGTTACACACGATGCTGGGCGTTAAATTGAACTCTCTACAAATTTGGACTTGAGATTGGCCTGCTTCTAGCCTCCCCACAATTCGCCGCCTCATTCCATCATCTAAACGTTGGTGGTTACTAATTTTTACTGTTACAATTTGAAATTAACCGATTGCTGTAAAATAACACCAATAAATTCGCTGAGGTGTGCTAGCGGACGAAATGCGTCTTAACTTACGCGCGCTTATAAAGCCTGTTTCTCTACTGGCTCCGACTACACACACGTGTACGCTTACGTATTTGACTTACAAGTTTGCATTTTTGTTTAGAAGCAGTGGTTTTACATTCAGTTCAATTCTTTTCACGAAATTCGATAAAAAATGCAAATTCTCTTAATTTATTTCACCAGTGTAGATATTTGGCCAGAACTCCAAGAAACTAGTTTTTGATATATTTTGTACAGGGTGCGGCGAAATGGAGTACCAGATTTCTGAAGGTCACTAGTCAGGGAATAGTGTGAGTACGGCGGCAACAGTTTGAGCGGATTTTCTAGTTGTCAGTAGATACCATGAGTTGGTTCGGTGAACATCGCAGTTTCGTTATCGAGACATTCTTTAAAAAAACTACGGTTGTATAACCGTTGTAAAACGTCGTCGAACTGGTAGCGGTTAACAAAAGGATGACCAGTCTAAATAACACTAAATAGGGATAATTTTATTTACACTGATTGAAGAATGATGAAATTACGGAATAATATTTTAACATAAAGGACTTTAAGGATTCGTGCGAGTTGACAAAGTTCAGGAACTTCACACCGCGTGAGCAGATACAGTTTAGAACGAATTTACATGATTCTAGTCGGTAGTTCAGATGTAAGTCTGAGTTCAGGGTAAGTGCGTCCATTGGCTCCCTATACTGGAACCTATTTGGCTGGTTGAGGAAAATTCTGTCGGAAACCACGATGACCTGATGTCGAGCTCAAAGTCAGATCGAAATTTCAAGTTAGACCCGATAGCTATACAGAGCTTTGTCTAAAACCTGGTCGACCGGGGTCGAATAAACTTCATCTCACGTCATGAATCAGGAGAGTTACTCTCTCCTATCACGATGTAATGCTTCCTTCAGAAGCTGATTGACTGGATGTCGAAACACGAATTCCAACCACACAGTAATTTAGAGACTTAACTATCGTGCGAGGATTCGACCTAGCCCTAGGTACGAATCAGCTAAGAGCACCTACGATTCTAAGACAAGTTCTCCGTTGGAGAACAATGTTATCACGATCGCACTGCTCGGAGTGAGCGACTTCTCACCTTCAGACTAAGATGCTAACTAACGCTTTCTCAACAACCTAACTTTCGATGTGGCGCTCCGATCGCTGGAAAATTAAAATGGTTTTAAGTGTTGCGCTTTAAAGGGGACATCATCTCTAGGGGCTGTTATTGGTCCATCTTTTCCCGCTGAAGACTCAGAGGTAAGCTCGCACTATTAATTTTACGAGCCTTCTTCATCAATCACCAGGGTGCGAAGCGAATCAGGTTTTCAATTTTAACGTCACATCGCATACTTACTGGCGCGGCTTCGGCTTCATTGTCAATACTCTTTTGTTCAGGCCGCCCTTTGTTGCCGTGCCTTCTGCCCATTGCAAAGAGCGCATGTTTATGTAGCCGGCGCGCTTCGGACTCTATGGGACTGATGCCGTTCTCTATCGAAAACCAATCCTGAGATCGGATTCAAACGTGAGAGCAAGTGTGTCGGCACTACCAAGGATCCTAGGTGGTCATCCTCGGAACATTAGAACACATCAAAATGTGTTAGAATAATAATGTGTTAGAATAGTAGATTAATCGAGTTAGGCACGTAAAGTCGATATTTGAGTTTGAAATATGCGTTAGACATGAACAATATGACTATCCAATGAATATTATTATTGGTTTCGTCCGGGTATTACTTTTATTTGATGGATTTTAATCTGAAAACGTGAAATCAGATTTAATCTTCCCTCTTGAGTTGAGGGATGTCTTTTTAAGACTTATCTTAACTCATTTCTTATTATGCGATGCTGTTGAATAACCACCATTCTAGAGACTGAATTCTGATTACTTTTGCGAGACGACACTTGCAAATATTCAGGTTTTCGAAAACTAACGTCTATTCATTCATATAAACGTACAGGAAGAAGATATATCTAACATTTTCCGACATATTCTTGTTTAGTTTATAAATAGTTTTTATTTAACATTGGCATAAATAGCAAACTATAATCAATTTTACGTGACATTTCTGCAATTTGGGCTTCATCTTAGATGAGACGGGATCTAATATATCGAGAATCGTTTATATAGAGAATATTATCATTAATATTATCCTGTCTGCAAAATAAAATATTTTTCTTCCGTTAATTTGATTTAGTGGTGTTTCAATTTTGTTAACTTTTTTCCTTTTCCCTGTTTTCATTTGTTTTTATTGTGGTAAATTTTATTCTTATAAATTCCCCCCCCCCTCCTCTTTCTCTATCTGTCTACCTATCTACATATCTATCTACCTATATATTTACCTATATTATTTTTAAGGTTAGAGTTATATGTCATTTTATATCTAGTTTATCTAAAACTAATCAATGCTTGGTTTACCCGTAAGATTCTAGCTGTAAGAATACAAGACTTGAAATTACTAAAAATGAAGTTCATTTAAACTCCACTTGAGTTTAAAATTATACCAGATATTACGGCAAATAATTCAAAAATATTGAAACAGATAGCAGCTGCAACTAAATATGCATGCAATGACACTCTTGAATGCAACTAATTTCTGATGCTTACTGAAAGTGTGCGAAGATGTGGCCTGAAGATAGCCTCTTCAACATCCAACTTCCAAAAGATGATGCCCATGTTCAGCGTCTTTTCTGGGGCTAAAGAACTTGTCGCTACTGTTTTTTTAGCTATTCGTACTTGATTCTTCCTTTACAGGGGCCCGAAGTAGCCTAGTGATAGCGCGTCGGGATGAGGTTCGGGGGGCAGGGG
Organism: Dolomedes plantarius; assembly: GCA_907164885.2. NCBI lineage: Eukaryota > Metazoa > Arthropoda > Arachnida > Araneae > Dolomedidae > Dolomedes > Dolomedes plantarius. The sequence goes on along the minus strand of OU015493.1, from coordinate 162,015,388 downwards.
GGTGCTAGGTTCGGATTCCGACAAGCGCCATTAAATACCTTCGTGTCTAGGTTGGATATGGGCACGTTAAATTGACCTGAAAGTCCCTCTATGATATCAGGGAAGATGGGAGAGTGCACAATCCCAACCAGATGTCACCCCTAGGGATGCTCCGTCAAAATTGAGATGGTACCTAGCTAATACGATCCTTGTGGTGTTATTGTAAACCGGAGCCGCACTCCTATGCCGGCAAAATCCTGTATGGACCTGGTCTGGAACACCTTCGACCAAAGGACATTGGCAACAACTTCCGTAACATTATTTAATGACGCGAATAACTTTTTTTTTCAGACTAATGCCTAGATGCAAGTTTTGTATGACATTGCCAGATGTAAGTTTTGTGTGGAGGAAGTTCCAAAAATCCTTAAAAATTGCACACCAAAATCTAAAGAAAAGGGTTATTAGCTAAAAAATATTAATGAAATGGCTCATAAGAGGAGAAAAGTTCAGATAATTACAAATAAATATTAATGTAAACAGAAAATTTATAAATAAACAATCATGATAATATACATTAAAGATTACATTGGTACTTTTAAAGTATGTTATCATTTTTTTAACTTCCTTTTAAATTTATAAAGGATCATTTAAATTTTCTTAGCTATTGTACCCCGTAACGGTATCTCATAGTGTTTAATTAAATGCAGTGCGCTTCATTCATTTTTGTTCTGGAGTTAAAAGATAAGAAAAGAAAAAAAAGCATTTAAACTCCAGCATGCGGTGACTTATCGGGAAACCTAAAAGTTAGGGTTGCAATAAATCGGAAGTGAGGAACTATTTTCAGGTTCTAAATTAAGATGAAGTGTTTAGCAAGAAATCAATGGCTTTGCGTGTAACATATATTTCCCCAGAAAGCGCAGGAAGTCCAGCATATCAGAGGACGGATAAAAGGAAACTACATTTCACGGGGATGAAGAGTAATGCTTAGAGATGTAAATTTTTCAAAAAGTATAACAATTTACTTAAATATCTAATGTCGCAGAAAAAAATCAAAATACGCTTTGTGCAATGCAATGAATGGAAGAAATGCTTCAAATACAGGATGCACTAAACACTTTTCTTGTATCCTTTTTATTATTAAAAAACTGCTTCAAATATTACGACCGAAAAATTAATATATGGAAAAGAAAAAAAATTAAATATCAAACATATTCATTTTTATTTTCAAACTATGTGTAAGAGGGCTAAGAATCTCCGCCTTCTATGCTGAATTAGATCAGTAATAACAAAGATTAACAATAGAAAACATTTTAATTTTTTCCTTATTTTCGCCTATGTTGAATTAGATGAATAATCGCATCGATTAACAATAACAAACATTTTAATATTTTCTTTACTTTTGCCTTCCATGTTGAATTAGAAGAGTAATAACAACCATTAACAATAAAAAACATTTTAATTTTTTCCTTACTTTCGCCCTCCATGTTGAAATAGATGAGTAATAACAACGATTAAAAATAACAAACAATTTAATTTTTTCCTTATTTTCGCCTTCCATGTTGAATTAGATCAATAATAACAACGATTAACAATAACGAATTTTTTAATTTTTTCCTTATCTTCGTCCACTATGTTGAATTAGATAAGTAATAACTATGATTAACAATAACAAACATTTTATTTTTTCTTTTCTTCGTCCTCCATGTTGAATTTTATGAGTAATAACAACAATTAACAATAAAAAACATTTTAATGTTTTCCTTATTTTCACCTTCCATGTTGAATTAGATCAGTAATAACAACGATAAATAATAACAAACATTTTAATGTTTTCCTTATTTTCACCTTCCATGTTGAATTAGATGAGTAATAACAACGATTAACAGTAGCAAACATTTTAGTTTTTTTTTTCTCTAAGGGAGAGACTCTCAAATGAACTGCTCTGTTTTGGGAACACGTAATATAGAACTGAATTCTAAATACGACTTATGGAGGAACCATGAAATAATGATCAATTGGCCTTACTTATCCAAGTCTATTTTCAGTAATCTTATTACTGCATGGAATCATCTCTCGGTTGACACTCGCCTCTGGCAATAGAAAGCCCCTATCACACATCCACACGCTCTCAAAGCCTACGTGATGCTTCTCTGCTCTTCAACGTGTTTTTCTTTCTGACCGAAAATTGGTTCGACAGCAAATGACATTTTCGAAGACGATACACATTACACATCACTTATAATTTCTCTCCGTTTTGAAAAAGTAACTCCAGAGAATATAGGGGAGGAAATATTAAAATATAATGTCAATAAACCGTCTACAACCTGTTACAGATGTTTTTTACTTATCAGTTATTCAAGAGTTATTTCCCCAAGACATTGAAAGGGTCCTTTTTATAATGATTATCCTACATAGAAAGATAAATCTTTTCTCTTTGAGCAGTTCATATTATACCTTTTAGTATTTATTCACTTGATGTCATTTGTTTGATTAACGTATTTGATTATGTTACTTTCCCCATGAAAAGTTGAAAAATGCTGTTTGAGCTATATTATTACTTTATTATTAGGAATATTATTTGAGCATTTAGGAATATTGTTTGAGTTATATTATACTTTATTATTAGCTATATTATTATTAGGTAAATTTAGGCGTTTTTGAAAAACTTTAAGAAGTTTGATGCCACACTTTAATAATATCAGAAATTAGTCACCTTACCTTTTCTTCCCTATTAGGATGTTTTGTTGCAAATACTTTGAAATGATTAATTTTAAGAAATTTGTTCACAAATCACTGTTTAACTTCTCAAAATACAAGTGAATGTTTGTGAACCTCGTAGAAATCACCAATAATCTGACTTCGAATTAAAACAAGCAATCGCCATTTAATGGACGAAACACATTATTTACAGATTAACATCACATGGCTAGGCAGCTTAAAGGAGATAGCTCCTCGTAGCTCTCAAATCTACAATAAACAATTTTCAATAAAGAAAAACTGTAATTTAAAACCTAAGTAGCAGTATAACAAGCACATAAAATTTTCCCTATGAATCTCTCTCTCTCTCTCTCTCTCTCTCTGTCTATCTAACTATCTATCTATCTATCTATCTATCTATCTATCTATATATATATATATATATATATGTATACAGTGGTGGCGAAAAGTCCTGAACACACTCATTTTTTGTCTAATTTTTGTGTTTGACTTAATTGTTCTTTATGAAATTATCGTACTATCTTAACTATTTTTATTGATTCTAATGTATTTTTTCTTTCTGATTTCAAATATGTTATTAGTTTTTTAATGCCGCAAGTATTTTTTGTTTTACAGCTGCCTGAACACAAGAATGTGTAGTATATACAGAATAACACAATATAGAATAACATTATATACGTAGTAGAATAACACAAGAACTTACAAATACAGTACATTTAATATGCAATTTGAAAATTTGGTTGTTATATGTTTGAACATCAATATTTTATGGCCCAGCCGTTTGCTTTAATTACGGCTCTGCATCTTTTTGTCATGGAATGCTGCTATTTCACAAGAATTTCTTTCGTGACAACATGGTTGAAGGAAAATATTAAATCTTCAACTAACCCACGTTTGTTTGAAAATTGTTTCTTTGAAATATCATAACCAATTTTATGTCATAGGTTCTCTATTGGATTAAGATCCGGAGACTGTCCTGACTAGTTCCTCCTATTCACAGTAATGGTCTTCGAACCATTTCTGGACTACCTTTGCACAGTGACATGGAGCATTATCGTCCTGAAAAATCCATGACTGAGGCCCAAAAAGGCCTCCCGCTGTTGGTAGCAATTCATTTTGCAGTATTTCAATGTAATCCCTGGCTTTCACGATATGAAATCTTCCAACACCTCGAGAAGTCATGCAGTCACATATCATCACTTTCGACGGGTGCTTTACTGGGGGCTTCAGACACTGAAGGCTGAATTCCTCATGGGTACGTCGTCTTACATAGGCACTACTTTGGTTACCAGAAATACAAAACTAACTTTTATCACTAAATATTACCTTTTACCAGTCTTTAATAGCCCATAACGAATGATCCCTTGCCCACGCAAATTTCCTCTTGTGTTGAAAATCGGTCAGAAATGGTTTGGGGAAAGTTTTGCAACCTTGTAATCGAATTTCCAGCAGTCTTCCTCTCACAGTTCTTGGACACACATTCACATTCGATGTCAAAGTCCATTGTTTCAAAATTTGTGGTGAATTGAGCTTTCTGTTTGAAAGTGAAATCCTGCGCAATACCCTGTCTTCACGTAAAGTTGTTTTAATCGGTTTTCCAGATCGCTCCCTGTCCACAATAGAATTTGTTTTAGAATATCTTTTCAACGTTCTCATGACAGTGTAAAGACCACATGGTATTTTAGCAGCAATTTGGCGCATAGAATAACCTTCTTCCTTCAGAAATATTATTTTGTACTATTTATCATCAGACAGAAATGAAAATTTACCCATAATTCCAATATTTTCCACACACGCACTTCAAATTTCAACACACAACTGCTTTTAATACACTAAAACATGTTGCACATTCTGCTCTTCAACCCTTCTTCACTACTGGTCATGATTGGTTGGAATAACGGAACATTTCATTTGTTGAAAAAACAGTCACTCATTATTACAGTGACCTTGTGCTTGTCTTATCATGGTTTTTTCAAAATATCGATAACACTATTTACTTTACATGAATTCTACAAACAGATTTGAAATCAGCATGAAAAAATACTTGAAAATCATTAACAATAGTTAAGATAGTACGATAATTTCCTAGATAAAAATTAAGTCTAACATAAAAATTATGCAAAAGAATGAGTGTGTTCAGGACTTTTTGCCACCACTGTATATATATATATATATATATATATATGTGTGTGTATATATATATATATATATATATATATATATATATATATATATATATATATATATATATATATATATATATATATATATATATATATATATATATATATATATATATTTGCACTGGTGAACAAAAACTAAGGACGGTGAAGAAATGTTTAAAAAAATCGAAGTGCTGTTCCATATCAACTAAGATAAGTAGGTAAAGACAGAATGTGAGACATGCTATAACGTAAGATATACAGTTGTACATCTAACGCGAGATTGCTAAAAGAACTACAGAAAGTGTTGAAACAGGTTGTTTCAGCGAAAGGTACGTATTGACCCGGAAAGAGTACAATACAAAGAATGCAGAATATTAACAACAAGCATTCCGAAAAGGTATGTTAGTAAGGGATATATCCCCCATACAGTACTATGCAACTTCCGACATGTCGTGTCACGTCACGGAAGGCTTTGGATAACGTGATCCATGAGGTTTTGAGGCAAATTTCCCACTCCCCTTTCACTGCACGGTTGAGGGACGGCTCGTTTGTCGGAGGATATGGGCGAGCAGCAAGACGTCGCCCCAAGGCATCCCGTACATTTTCTATTGCATTTAGATCAGGTGAACATGCTAGCCACATGACATGAATATCCTCGCTCTCCTGACAGTTCTGAACAGCTTTGGCGCGATGCCAGGAAGTGTTATCAAACAGGAACAGAAAGTTATCTCCGACAGCAACACAGAAAAGGCGAACAAGAGGCACCAAATCTTCAGCAATGTACCATGCATCCGTCATGGACCCTATTTCAAGCACATGTAGTAGTGTGCAGACATTTACCATGATGCATACCCATACCATGATGCTACAAGTACCATATCGGTTCCTTTTCTGGCTATTTTCTGGACGATAAGCACTTCCAACTTCAAGCAATATCAATTGCCATCTACTATCAGGAGAAAGACTGAACCGGCTCTCATTTGTGAAGAGGACATTGGCCTAGTCGTCCTCGGTCCAATGACGATGCAGACGGCAGCATTCTAAACGGGCGCTACGATTAACTTTCGCAAGTGGGACACACCCAACAGGTATTTGGGATACGTTTGGGTATCCTTGCAACGCCATACGTTTGGCGTTGCAAGGATGGCGCCTTGCAACGCCATCTGTTGCAAGGCGTTTGCAACAGATAGTTCTATCTGTTGCAAACGCCTTGCAACAGTTTTCCAGGATATCTGAGTTCCCGTGGCTGTATAGAACTTACTTGTCATTTGACCAGATGTACTGCGCCGGTTCCTTTTTCCTGTAAGCACGGTGTACCGATCGTCTTCGGCCGTCTTACGGCGAGGACAACCTCCTAGTTTGCGCCTGCTACACTGTCCACTTGATTGACACGCTCGGTTAAAAATATGTATAGCCAAGATCTTAAATATAATATGTAAACCCGACCTTTTCTTGTAAAATATTGTATAATAAATGTTGTTATTTTTATTTATAAACGCATAGTTCCCTTTGGAGTTCACCTCCCTAAATTTATACAACGCAAAGGGGTATCTCTGGTACCCCTCATAACATATATTGGTGCCTCGTGACGAGGATTTCCCTGGGTATGTTATAATATTTTTACTTTAGTCCAAAACCTGGGCATACTAAAAAAAAAAATTTTTTTGTGTATCTTGGCAAAAAGCTTTTTAATGTCGCGCAAGGTTCTTATGGTTCATATATATATCTGTAAAGTGTTATGCATACATTTTTTTTTAAATTTCTCTCTTTTCTTTCCCTTGTACCTGCCATGCCTACATGTTGTGTGAACAAATTGTATTGAATTATCTTGGGTTACCTCTCCTTGCTTTATTTTATTGTATTATGGCGTCGCCTTCCGATTCAGTTGTTAGCGGGAAAAATCCCGGCTTTACGCATTTAGTGTCCACGTTCGATGGTGCCCCAGATTCAGACTGCTATGAGTTTTTTTTATGCAATTCAAGGCCTTAGCAACTTTTGTTCAGTGGTCGCCCGTAGGAAAAATTGCTATGTTTAAATACCGGTTGAGGGGCAAGATAATAATTGTGTATAATGGTAACGAATAATGAGTGAATAAGAGAAAATAATGAATAACAAAATAAAGATAGTAATATATTTAGGAGGCAGTACGGTGAATAATGCGCGAATTTTACTGTTCTGTAGGCAAAAGAGCCACTTTTTTAAAATGGTGTTCTAGTAAGAGGGAGCAAGACGAAATCCACACTTTCCCCACTCGGAATTCAACTTTACTCTTAAAACGGGAACGCGACTTTGATCGCGGGGAATAGGAAGAATGACCCAAAATAAGGGGGGAGTGAAAAAAGTTAATGTCGTTGGATCCTCACAACACACTAAATATTCGAGGTTCCCTCGCCCCGTTCTCGACAGAAGAGAATGGGACGGGGAGTTCACAGCAACTTGGTGGACCCCCGGCTAAACAATTGCCCCACAGAGAGAGTGAAAAAGTTAGTCTCGCTAATCCCCCAACGCTAGGTTTAGGGCGAAAATGTAACGTGAGGTCGCGAATAGTTGTATTATGCTCTCCAACGGAGTGTCAAACAGAGCGAAATTCGAAAGCTGTATTGCGAACAGAGATGCAGAGTCCAGATATTTATCAAAACCGCAAGCGAACCGCTGCTGGAAGAAAATTACAAAAATCAGGCGAATGGGAAATAGACGCTCAATACTTCTGCTAAGCTATTAAACTTTCTTTACTTGCGCAGAATTTAAAACTTTGTACTTAAAATGTTTTTGGTTCAGTGATATCAGTAAGTCATGGACAGAACTCTTTGGGAATGGCCGCCTAAGGTTTTCTGCCCATTTGCCAATTTACAAGGGAAAACTCGGTTTAAGGGGTTTTATCGTTTTCTCCAGAGGGTCTGATCAACTATCTTGTGTCAACGATAGGCTTTTGAAAACTAAGGTGTACCAAGTAAATTTTTTTTTCTCCTTTCGGTTAAGTTTTATTTTGGCAAAAATAAGTTTTTTTTTCTCTCTCTTAACTCTTCGTCTTCTGTTATATTGCTATGAGATATCTATATAATTTTTTTTTAGGAAACTTAGCAGACTTTAGAATTTTCGTCGTGGGTTCATTTGTGCGCATAGTTTAAATTCAATTTGACGATGTTTCAGTGTACAAATCTGATGATAGAGGAAAATTTGGTCAATTTCGTTGGGGAATGAATAAATAAACAAAAAAAAAAAGGAAAATTTAAAAATTAAAAAAAAATATATATATTATTAAAAGATTAGCGTGTATTGTGTTTTATTATTGTGTTTTATTATTGTTATTATCATTATTAGTACTATTATTATTGAATGCATGGATAGCACATTATATGTTTCACACAAATGGCAGAGCAAGGAAAAGAGAACATTTTTACTCTTTCCGCGAGTTAAACACATAATGGCGATTATGCACATTTGCCAACGTTTTTGAAAATTTCATCTTCGCTGTACGATTTTAGCGGAGAGATTTCTATTTCTGTAAGATAACCTTTTCTTTACATTTTAATCTCTGATCACATGTGTTGATCGAGCCACTATTTTGTTATTATTTGTTTTACAGGGTATGCATACCATTTTCTATGATGTTAGTTAATGTTGGTCAGAGTTAATGTAAGCTTAAAGAAAACTTTATAAATTTTGAATTTTTTTTCTTTAAATCAGTAAAACTTGCAGCACTATAAGGGGAGATTTTGACCTCCTGAACTTTTACAACTGATGTCATTCATGATTTTTTTTTACTGCCATTGTGACTTTTGTGCAGTTGGAGTCTATTTTGCTGAAGCGAATGGAGCCAATCCGTTCTTCAACCCCTACAGACTGTGGCGTGCCAGCACGCCTAGAAAAGGGGGGGAGTGATTGTTGTGAAGGATCCACAATTTGGACATTTTGAACTCCTTCCAACGTTATAGCCATTTTGTTCTTCCAACACGATTACGGGGCATAAAACGGCCATATTGAAACTGCACCAATTTTCCAAGAAACATCACCCCTCCTAAATTCCTCAGGACGCGGGAAAGAAATTCCAGGAAATTCAACGGACTTCCAATTTTCTTGGAAATAAGCGTACCACGTGGGTCAACCATGGGAATGTCAGAGCATCCTGCCCTCGAATAAAAAGCTCGAAGAGGCAATAAATTTACGTGAATAACTAACCTGGGGAGGGGTTATAATAAAGATTGGGGGAGCCCCGAGTGTGGGAGAGACGACGTTCGGAGGGAGAGCGAGAGAGCTTTTTGAGGTAGCGAGCTGCGAAGAGACCCTGGGAAGAAAAGACGCCCCCGTAAAATGGCGAGATACCCGTCTTCAACCGCCAGCGCCGAATCCTGTTGCATCCGCCAGTGAAGAGCCACATGAATTTCTACCCGATACCTAAAGCCTCCTCCTGTAGAAATGCCTCAACGATGCCATGCTCTGCTGTTTCATCAAAACTCCCCAGGTTGGTCATAAATTCCCCCTTTAAATAGTGCTCATGCCTTTTGAGAGATTACGAGACTTTTATTTCACTCGACCCGTAATGGTTATGCCGCAGGAAGCGGATGAAGTATGCCCTAATTCGGTTAAAAATATGTATAGCCAAGATCTTAAATATAATATGTAAACCCGACCTTTTCTTGTAAATATTGTATAATAAATGTTGTTATTTTTATTTATAAACGCATAGTTCCCTTTGGAGTTCACCTCCCTAAATTTACACAACGCAAAGGGGTATCTCTGGTACCCCTCATAACACCGACCTATTCAAATGGGATGTCCAACACTCACTGGCAGCACACACCGAATGCCTACAAACCGTTCTGTACGCCGTCACGTGACCGACACTCGCGGTAGTCAAATTTGCATCGCCACCTTGTTTCACATTGAATAACGCCTTTATACAAATTCCCACAAGCTGCTGCGTTTGATTCGGCTCCTGCCATCGTTTACCTAAGCATCCGTCCTCAGGTTTTGTCCGCCAGTGTATCTCTCTAGCTCTCAATCTCTCTCTCTCTCTTTATATATATATATATAAATATATACAGAGGCTGTTCGCACATTTTCTAGACGAATTAGGTAAGCGGTAATAAAAAATCGTTTGCTGCAAATGAAATAATTGCAATTGTACTATGTTTTTAAAAGTCAAAATTATCGTCTGCGGCTTGAAAGTTTTGTTTATATTCAAAATGGCGTTTTTAACAAAGCAGTGGTTTGAAGGCTACATTTATGCTCTTTCCGAAGAGAAATATGCATACTCCGTTATCCAAAAACGATGTGAGAGTCATGGTTTTGTGATATCTAAAGCGTCGATAGGTAATATCGTCAACAAGAAAGGAAAAAAAACGTCAAATTGGAGCCTCAAGTGGGACAAAAATTCCAAACAAGTATCCAAGGAGAAAACGGACATCTTCGACTATTGCAAAGGTACGTTGTTTAATGTTAAAAGAAAATCCCCCTAGTCAAAGGACAGTTGCAAAATCATTAAAATGCTCGGTGTCCACTGTAAACAAAATGATAAACGTTGATTTAAATCTTAAGAAAGCGAAAAAACGCAATGTGCATCGTCTTCTTCCAAATCATATCGCTGAACGCAGGACACGCTGCAGAATTCTATATGAGAAACACTTATCCAAATAAAAATGGAAAACAATTGTAACAATAGATGAATCATGGGTGTATTTAAATGATTGCAACAAAAAAAAGAGTCATTTATTATCATAAAAGGGGAGAAAAAAATTTAAGTGCATGGTTCAAAGAATCGAAAGAAAGTTTTTCTAAGGGATTCATGATTGTTGTTGGTTTTTCTTATAATGGCAAGTTAAAAATAAAGAGAGTGGAAAACAATGTCAAGATTAACTCCAAATACTATCAGGTACATATTTTATCGCCAATTTTTCTGAATGAAATACCATCGCCTTACCCACAGTGCCATCAATCTGTGAGACTCCATCAGGACAAAGCTAGCAGTCACACATCAAAATCCACTGTAAATTTCCTAAAAGAAATGGAACAAAAAACTGGTATCAAGGCCATACCCTTCACTGATATCCCTACTAAATCTCCCGATGTATCACCTATGGATTTTTGTGCTTTCGGACTTTTAAAATCTGCATTATCAAACGTCGTCCCAAAACCCTTACAGGACTCTGGAAAGCTGTTCAAGAGGAATGGGATAGAATACCTCTTCTGACACTTCAAAAGGCATTATTATCCTGGAAATTACGGTGTCGAAAGATAGTTCAGAATAAGGGATGTCAAATAGAACATTTAAAACACAAGAATTTTATGTAATTTAGTTTTGTGAATACAATATACATCGTCTAAAAAATGTGTGAACAGCCTCTGTATATATTATATATGCAATAATAATGCCTGTCCATTCATTAATTCTATACCTTCTATGTTGTCTGTCCCCTTCTACAACTATTTCCATTTTTGTTTATGGCACATGGCTATTGTTTTAGAATATCACCTCATATACTGTGCGTGTATGGACGCGGATTCAAATGAAACTTGCTTTCCATTGCCCATTAAGATAGTCTAACTGCGCGCTGCTTAGCATGATGTAATGGCGTGAACAAGTCGAGTCGAACAACCTCTTCTCTTTTTAACGTATACAGCTGTTGTATAAATTCTTCTACTCTTTATATTTTTTATAAATGTTGATCTGAACTAAATATCACTATTATCATGTGCTCGGATAAATAAAAAAATAAAATGATAATTCCCATCAACTGGACTGTATTGACTGGATATAATAACTACTCAAGCGAGCGATTACAACCCAATTCATTGCCTACCGTAATCTCTCTCTCCGCGATTTCGAATCCGTTGCAGAAGAGTCGGCAGGATGTTTTACGTGGGTAAATGTCCATATACTACCAGCAAGTGCCCGTGGATTTAGTGTCCTCCAGTACCATAATGTCTACCCTTTGCTTTCGAATTCGTTACACATACGCCCACACACACACATATATATACATACATACATACATACACACACACACACACACACATATATATATATATATATATATATATATATATATATATATAGGATAATATTACTAACTACCTATAATCACCCATTCTGAAATTTATCTGTGTCCTGGTAACCCCTCTTTCTTCTCTTTGGCGTAAATTCCTCACCTTTCCACACACTAACTTCCTCCGCCAATTCTGGCAACCTCTCTGACCTAATCGTATTTTGGCACTTCTACGAGGAGACGCTGGACTGACTCGAAGCGAATAAGATGTGCTGCTTTACTCGATAATAAATTAGTTTGTTCCTGAAGCTGACTTTATTATTTTCCAGCCACGATGTAAGCTACTATTTCATGAGATGTCCATTCCGGACATTTCATATATATATATATATATATATATATACATATATGTTTTACTTTCAATCACTGTGTCCTTATTTAATACATTGTAAGTTATAAACTTAATGTCAAAATCCAAAAATAAGCACAAATGAATAAACCAAATACTCTCCAGAAACTTTGTTCAAAGTGCAAATAAATACTGTAAAGGAAAACGAGAAAACTGAGAAAAGGACAGGTTTGTATTTAGTTCGCTTTTGTATTATTCTGCACACAGGAAAGCCGTTGTGTTTCGTATGAAACAATGGTCCTATTTTGTCTTCCCTTTTAGTATTTATTTAAACCTTTTAACATTGTTCCCAGAAAATAACTTGGTTTAATTAAGTAAATGGTCAGTAATTTAATCTGAGTTATGCATTTGCATAGAAAAACGTGAAAGCAGAAGAGGCTAAACCAAGCACAGAAATAGTCTGGCCGGCAATACAAAACAGCCGCGTTCTACGCAGGGACCATTTATTAAATGTTAAATAGAATATGCCGGAATATATTTCATGTTGTATATTGCATTGCTGCTAAATCCGGATTAATCCCAACAGTCTTACTGCATTATTATAATCGTGAGAATTTCTCAAGGGATTTTGCGGATAAATCTTTTGCATTTACGTAATTAGATATAACACAAAATTCCTCATCCTTTAAAATTAACTGTGCGTGTATTCTCAGAGAATTAAGATTAAGGTATTAAAGTTTTAAGAGATTCCATTGTTGGGATGAGAGGATGTTTTAAAGTTGTGGCAATTGATGGATTTAAATCAATATTCGACCCAAAGCTCGAGGTCATTTCTTTAAATAAACGTAGACTGATTGAGTTGCATGTGTTTTTAATCAAACACGTTTTCAATTCTCAAAAGTTCTTATAAGAGTGAAACAAGATCTGTAGGTAATGATTTAAAGATAAATTTTTGATAACGCAGAACTGATATTAATAAATCCAGTTGAGTTTTGATGCCATGATTGGTTTCTCTTTGAGACTCCTTTCGGTGTGTTTGTACTTGTATTCTAAATAGTAATTTGTATGTCAAACAGAAATTTTGGGAATTTTTTGGAAATTAATTTATGCAATATCTCACCGACGCGATTTTAAAAGCTAGATGAAAGAAGCTTTATACGTTTTAGGTCATCCCAAAAATAGATTGATTTCTAACGTTTCCCAAATTTTTGGTTGTGATCGACTAGAGCGGTATAGAAAATTATAATTTGGAATTAATCAGGATGAATTTTGCAACTTTGCTTGAGATGTGTATTGATACTGTAGCTTTTTACTCACTGTCCATTTACTTTGAAGAACTACTTACAGATGAAAAATGATGTATGTCCTCGATATACATTTATAAATTTCAATGTTATCAGATTAGTATTTTAATTCCCTGAGTTTTAACGTCGGATTACATTCCAGCATAACGGTCCTCCGGAAAGCAAAATTTCAGATGTCCTGCGTTGCAAGTTATAATTTTGGCAGCGTGCCAAACCCAGTCAGTATCGCTTGGGCAAGCTGTAAACAATTAAAAGGAAAGTACCAAAATGCGTCAAAATTTCATCATACATACATACATACATATATATATATATATATATATATACATACCTATATACATAACACGTACATACATATATACATACAAAAGAGGTAAGCAACGATAAGTAATCCTACGTTAATAACCCGCGGTAGTTTTGTTATAAAAAACTACCTGTAATTTGTTTTTCTTTCTACTGAATTTAGTATACTATCGATTTAAATGGGGATTTCAATCAGTCCATCAAGATTGTTAAAAGGTAAGAAAATACACCTCATATAGTAATTCCTAAAACTAACTGAGGTGAAAACTGTATGATGAATGATAGATTAATTGTCAGATTAAATAATTAGAGTTTTTGTTGAAACAGGCAACAGGAATGAGTCATTGCACGTGCTAATGAAGCGCTGGGGAATATAAAAATACGTGAATATGTAGAACAAAAATATTAGTGCTTCATTATCTTTTATAAAATGTTTATTTTATTATTCGGAATGTAACTTTCGCAAAATTTTTACCATTTGCGTAGGAGCAATACCTCTGACAAATAATCAATGTATGTAGTGAGAACAAAATTTAAAGTTAAGATATGTTGTTTAACTATAAACCATTGACCATTGCATAGATGCATTTATTAAATACCTTAAAAGTATCTGATCATTTGTTTGCGAATTTATGAAAATGTAAAACTGATTTAGAGTTGGAGCATGAGACTTTGCAACTTTGTATGTGACGGCGTAGGCAGTGTTTAAAATGAAAAATAAAACAAAGACAGGTAAGCATGAATTTTTCGGGAGAGAGTCGTGATATTGTACAAGCGTTACAAAGACAAAATGGGACATTAAGCACTTTAAACAATTAGCTGCTGATGGGAATACAGCTTGATTTCTACTGTTCCGTTATGACCTTCTGCCATACTGGATAAAGTTACTGATTTCATAACGTCATATTTTTAACGTAAGATTGCGTTTCTCCATAACGGTCCTTCGAAAAGGAGAATTTCAGACGCTAAAACCGTCCGTCCGTCCTCATAAGTTGTAATTTTGGCAGCGCTCCAAACCCAGTCTGACGCTTGGACAAGTTGAACAGAAAAGTACCAAGATGTGTATGTATAAACAGGGTTCTCACCAATATCCGTTACAACTCCCCCCCCCCTTAACTTCTAAACGGTGACAGCTTAGATAATAAAGTTGGTGTCTAGGTGTAGTAAAAAGGCTATGCGCTACTCGATGAGACAACTTACAACGCCATCTATCGGCAAATTTTGGAATTAAGCGTTTTTATCTCATAAACGGTACGAGATACGGGAAAATAGTCAACTACAAAGTTGTTCAGTATCCTCGATTTAGTAAGAAAAGACACCTTGCGCACATTAATACTCAAAATGGAATGTAAAAAATGAACATTTGTCTGGTCGTGATTTTCAACACTATGGCATCGTTGCATCGATGTGCAGCGAGAAATCCAGTCCAGAGTGCAAATGTGCATGGTGGCTAATGGAGAGCATTGTCAGAAACATAAATAAATGATCCTAAAGATAGTGAAATGTTTCTGTTTCTTTCTTCCTCTCTTTCAGACATGTCAATTTTCGAAATTGTGACTTTGTAATTGACTTTTTCCCCGTATCTCGTACCATTTTTGAGATAAAAACGCTAATTCCAAAATTTTCCGATAGATGGCGTTGTAAGTTGTCTCATAGAGTAGTGCATAGCCTTTTTACTACACCTAGACACCAACTTTATGGCCTAAGATGTCACCGTTTAGAAGTTAAGGGGGTTGTAACGGATATAGGTGGGAACCCTCTCTATACACACGTACATATATATAAATAAATAAATATATATATATATATATATATATATATATATATATATATATAGAGAGAGAGAGAGAGAGAGAGAGAGAGAGATAAATACATATATACATGCAAAAGAGGTAAGCAACGATAAGAAATTCTACGTTAATAACCCGCGGTAGTTTTGTTGGGAGAAACTACCTGAAATTTTTTCTATAAAGTCATGACGCGATTCATTTCTTTAACACCTTCAAAAGTTAAATGTTCATTTTAATCATCGTATCCAAAATGTGAAATTGTTAGGCAATACTTTTAGACGCATTTTGCATTCAATTTAATTAATATTCAATGGAATTTCCATTTCCCGTGTCTTAAAGGTGGGAAGGTGTATTCTTTCACACACGCAAAAGTTTTATATAGTTGAAGGTCTATGTTAATTAGCGCAATTTATCATAAAAATGTCATATTTAAATTTACAGATACTTTTGTAGAAACTCAATAAACTGGGAATTTATTTAAATCAAGTTCTAATACCCGTATGCTCTGAATTTTTACTCCAGAGATTTATATACCCACTCATATCACAATTTTGTTTCCCTTTTAAAAATAACTCGCTTTTCTGCATTTTATTTCTGAACTTCAAAGCAAGATTAAAGGGGAGAAATACAAAAAAGAAACCTTTTAAATTTCATAAATAAAAACCCTTTTAGATTATAGTTTTTAACATTAGATATCCTCCCGAGAGATATCCGAAAGAAGTAATACTTTCTTTAGTATAATTAAATTAAGCACACGTGCCGTTTTAAAACTTTATATTTCCTTTTGTAAACGAGACAACGGAATTAATGGTTCGTGAAACTTGAATTTTTGATATCTTTATCCTGTTTCTACAGGAGATACCAGGATAAATTTAATGATAAGAATCGAGATGCATTTTGTTTGGAATATCCTCTTAAAATGTATTTGAATTTTTAGCCATGGTCTCAAGGGATAGGTGAAATGAAGACGACAATGAAAACTATCAAAAACGTAGCTTTTAAAAATAGTAACAGATAATTACAAAAAGGTTCCTATGAAATATAAATAAATTTTATTGCAAGAAATGAAAAAATGTCATTTTATAATGGGAAATTTTCAGTTCTGAAGAAGCCGAATAAAAGTTTCAGTCAAAAGTAAAATTTCTGTATTAGGGATTAACTACGAAATCGAATTTTGGTATCTTAAAGTGATCCTATCTGTAGAATTTTTTCAATTTATTTATGACAACATTGCTAAAAATCTTAAGAATATAAGACATATTAATAAATACAATAAGTTTAAGTGATATAAGGTATAAATGATCCTTTAAAAATATTTTATATAGGAAAAAGTTATAACGATCTAAAAATTTAAACAATATCTTAAAGAAAATATAACATCCATTTATGATTTAAACATCCATGTTATGATTGCTTTAATTGCGTTGTTAGTTACAGGACTGCTTTTTTTAATTAATCTTTACATATCTTGTATGAATTAAACTTAAAATTATCTGGGGTTCGAAATTTTTCTTGGTCTAAGTAAATGGATGTCTCGTAATTTTAAATCAAGAAATACTTCCCTTTGTTGAATAATTAGATATCCACTGGAGAATTTCTTACTAACAGTTTTGAAGTCTTACCCAACTCTATAAATTGAAGATCATTTACTGTTTAACATTCTAAGAGTTCCTTCGTTTCAGACAGACAATTAAATAATCGAACAAGAATTTGTAACTTTTTGCATAATACAGGATTACAAAATTACACTAGACAAGTCCTTTAGGAACTGTTCCTTAGTCTCAGGTACTTTTCTTTTCACTCTCTAAATTCAAACATAGACTACATGAAACATGCGAAACGAAGTCAATCACTTGTACTTCAACTGGTTGGTTACATCGTTTCTCAAAAGGAATCATTCTGTTTTCTACGAATAAGAATAGTATTTCAGTAAATAGTTTCCATGGAAACTATTTGAACAGATCATATAATGCAAAAAGAATTTAAACTATGGTAGTACTGTTACTGATTTTAGAAATTTTGCTCTTTTTAAAATCTGTTTTCTTCACGAGATATCTAGAATATTGTTGATCATTTTCTGAGTGGTCAGGAAAATGAAGTAAGTAAATCCTGCCTCCAGCGAATTACGGACGACTGAATTACTGCATCTTTCGAATACTTATCTACTATATCTTTCTGAAGAGTCAATTATTAGTGTTGAAAATACCTCTAGTAGATCAAGGGGGAAGGAAGGGTTAACGAAATAGTAATCTCTAGTTTGCTTCATTATTAATACTTTTGCTGATTCATTGCTAATACTTTTGTAATCTGGAAGTGGCTACTAATTTCATTCGTTTCAGAAATAAAGTATTGGCAAAAAATTAGATTTTTCATGATTATATATTCCCTTTATGCATTAACTCACAGCACAGTCCAAAAGTCAACTATTATAACTGTTGTGATTTATTATCCATAAAACCTCCCGACATATCTCTATAAAAATGCTATAAAGAGTTCCTGCCTATCCCCAAACAATGCAGGCACTTGAAGACTTTAAAAATATGCGGAATGTTTCGCAATACAAGAGATATATTAAGACTTATCCAGAAAGAGGGATAATTACGATAAAAAAAAACTTTATATTGTAGATATTTCGCCCCAGTTTATTGACAATTTTTAACGTAGTATTACGTTCCTCCATAACGGTACTCTGGAGAACAAAATTTCAGACCCTAAAACCACCAGTCCTCGCGAGTTATAATTTTGGCAGCACGCCAAACTCCGTCTGTATCGCTTGGGCAAGCAGTAAACAGTTAAACAGAAAAGTACCAAAATGCCTCAAAATTTTCACGCACACACACACACACACACACACACACACACACACACATATATATATATATATATATATATATATATATATATAAATACATACATACATAACACCTACATACAAAAGAAGTAAGCAACGATAAGTAATCCTACGTTAATAACCCACGGTAGTTCCGTTAGAAGAGACTACCTGAATTTTTTTATCAATATAAAATAGTAATAGTTGGTTACTTGTGCAATAACCAAAGAAAATAATACCTATTTCAGGTATAAAAAATGAATAATTTTTAAAGAAATTACCATACGAGCAAAATTAGATGAATCTAATATCTGATCTTAAGCTTTGAACTTCAGTGAAAGAACTGCTGTAACAGAATTATTTTGCAGTCCATATGTGATGTTATTAAATTTTTACAACAAAAATGTAAGAAAGTATTTTACATATTATTACATTTAAACTAAATTTCCTTCAAAAACTGTTATACATTCTGTTACTCAGAGATATTCATTCAGTCGAACTTTAAGGATCATGATTATGTAAAAATTTCCATCTAAGTTACTAGGAGTTTGTAACATATCTGTCATATGCCTGCGTTATAACCACTGATTTAGCATGTGTTATCATTGATTAGTTTGACATAAAGCTTGTCAATACACAACAATTGATTTTAAATTGTGTAGACATCGGATTAGAAATCATAACATAAGTTGCAAACTTATTAGTTCTACATTCATTTCATAATTACAAGCTGTATGTAATAAATAAAACTCTAATATGTTAATAACTTTAAATATATTTATCACCTTTCTCTTTTATGCTATTTATTTCATAAACAGACCATTCTGGTCAAAATATGACTATTTAGTAGGTTTTCTTAATGAGTAATTTTCCACAAGTTTAAAGAATAGTTTTATTCTCATGTTGCGTTATGACTTTTCATTATGTAAACATTAAGAGAAGAAAGTACTTACTGTGATCTTTAATACATTTAATGAAATATTAAGGATAAAAAATTAGCATTTTGCATATTTTACCCATCTTTTCTTTCGAAAAAATATGGAGTTAATGACCATGTGTTTTTTAGCGGACTTTTCTAAAATATTTGTACCCTGTTATTTAATGCAAAATTAAGAGGGGGAATTCTTTTTCTGTGGTACTAAGACATCTTTTATTTTTGAGATTGTTTTCTAACTAAAAAAGGATTTTAAAGGATTTTAAAGGCCGAAACATATAATAATCTCTAATTTGTTTAGGAAAATTCTGAAAAATTAAATGAGTAAAAAGTTAACTTTAGAAGGAAGTTAGACAGATTAAAGTATTCCAAAAATTAAATTCAAATTTTCTAATAAAGTATTTTAGCAGAGCAAAAAATGGCACATAATTTAGCATTTCTATGTATTTAGCAAATAATGGTATTGATGTCATCTGATTGCTTTCAGTTCAAATATCGTAGTTTCCTTTTTAACTTTGAGGAAACCATTACTAGGTAGAGTCAGAGTTTATGTTTATTAATAAATATACCATACTACAAATATAGCATACTATTTAATTTAAATATGAATAAGTATATCATTAGTAATCCTTTCATTTCTCTCTCACGATAATCATTTGTATTTTTTCGCTTATTTTAAACAAATGATGGGTGTTCAGGAAACACATTCATACTCATTGTCCGCCCAAACAAATATAGCGTAAGCCTAAAGTTCGTAAAAACTTTAGAAATTCATAAAAACGGAAGAAATCGGAAGAAGTGCGGTTTGCAAGAAGGCGCTCACAAGGAAGTCGGATATTTTTAGCAGCAGAAATAAAGTTCAAAAAGTTAAAAAAGATTAAAAAGTTTAAAAAGTCACCGGTAGATGGCGCTGACATGTGAGAGATTCAACAGAATTATGCAAATCAATCTTGCAATAAAAGACCGTGATACACTAGGGTTTGGAGGATCGGCCATGAAGTGGAAGACCCTCGTTGGCGGAGGGCCGCATTACTGCGGTGGAAACCATTATGAATGATATGGCGCAGAATAGTCAACGGGGAGTAGCTGTGCTGGCGAAGCTAGACCAGCGACTCTGCCAGTGACTATTTTAATTTTTAGGTTGCTGCTGAAAAAAATCTGACTTCCTTGTGATCCCTTTCTGGCAAACTGCTTTTCTTTATCATGATTTCTTCCTTTTTTTATGAATTTTTAAAGTTTTTACGAACTTTTGGCTCCCCGGTATTTCAAGGACTTAATGCTTTAAACCACTTGAACAGAAAACACTATGGCCAACCTTATATATTATTCCCCTATGTGTAACCCCATTGTTGGTTAAAAATCACTCAGTTTCTCTAGGTTATATCTACATCTTTTGCACTACGATCATTCATAAATTTTCGCTCAGTTATACTTTAGTAAAACTGGAATCAAACCCACTCTCTAGGTCACAGGCCTGCATTATAACTACTAAAGAAGCATGCGTTATCCTTGATTAGCTTGACATAAATGCTGGTCAATACGCAACAAATGAAGACTAAAAATGTGCAGACATCGGATTAGAAATCATTACAGATCTGTGGGTCCCCCACTGTACATTTATCAGCACGGATTCTCCTTGGTAGTTTCAGAGAAAAATTGTCAAAAGGGTTCAGCTTCGTCACGACATATGAACCTATATTTGTGCTCCTGGAGTCAGATTTTTTAAAAATTAGTTCCCAAATTTGAGAAGATATTTATATGCCCACACCCATGTCTGCAACAAACGTGATCTGCAAGATATTATTTCCTATTTTGTAGCAGAAACTATAGTCTGAAAGCCAGTCTTTATTCACTGCAATAATCATTGCAGATATGTGGATCTATACTTTTTTAGCGCCAGTTTCCTCTTGAAGTGTAAGAGAAAATCTGTCAAAAAGATTTAGCTGCCTCATGAAATATGAGCAGTTAATTTGGGCTCTAGGAGTTTTATTTTTTTTATCCAGTTTCTAGGTTTTTACAGATATTTGCCTACACACTTGTCAAATCATCAATTACGTTCTTCGTATCTTTCGAACTAGCTCCAAAGAGCCGTAGTTTCATTATTAAAATACGTAGAAGAAAGAGATATGATAAAAATTGTTTGTCAATTATATACAGGGTGTCCGGGCTAAAGGTATCCAAAAGTCATGACTTATTTTACGGAACTACCCATTAGAGTTTAAAAATATTTATTTAAATAGAAAGAACATATCACTAAGTTTTAATATCAATCATAGATTTCGATCATAGTATCATGGATTTCGATGTGTACACCTTTTGAAGTACGACTGACGTCTAAATGGTAATCCATTTCTGTCCAAATGTTTCGTAGCATATCAGGGACTTTTTTGCTTGGGAATTCATTAAATCCGTTGTGTATAAACAAAAAATTGAAACTGTGGATGAGTTGAAGAAGCGTATCATTCAAGCAATTCGTGTAATAACTCCTGATATGCGACGAAAAACTTGGAGAGAACTGGATTAGCATTTAGACGTTTGTCGTGCTACAAAAGGTGCCCACATGTATAATACTATGATTGAAATCTATGATTGATAATAAAACCTGGTGAGATGTTCTTTCTATTTAAATATATTTTTTTAAATTCTAATGGGTAGTTCCGTAAAAATTAGCCATAACTTTTGGATACTTTTAGCCCGGACAGCCTGTATTTTCTGTGAATGTCCTGCACAAGCAGTTTGTTAAAATAGAAGTATGATCTATGAGCTTTGAAACGTTCGTTCGCTATCAGATAAAAAAAGGTAAATGATCGATCGTTTCATCGTAATTGCTTCATTAGGGGAATAGCTATGTAATTGTCAGTACAATATGATGGGCTACGTCTCGTTTCAACAGCTTGATGTCTCTAGGTTGCTTGTTTCTCTGAACAATGAATGGGCCTGTTTAAATGAAAAAAATATGATAATTTATGAATCAGAATTGAGCTATCCAAATACTAGAAGGGAATAACGTAAACTTACAACCTTAATTACTTTTATTTTGCCTTTGCGTGTAAAAGAAAATAAGTTTATTTGGCACATGCTTGTAAATGACGGTAATATTTGTACAAATTATGTTCTGTTTATAAAGTTTATACAAAAAGGGAACGATTGAGGTTCAAAACATTTATTACTAGTAACGAGTCAATATCTAAATTTTTTTCCCCAATGCGGAGGCAGTTGTCGTCAAACATTCGCCTATACTACGCCGCAATTTTACAGCTCATTTTATTATGGGGGCACCATATAGGCGGACAGCATTGCCCCCTATGAAGGGACGACACGAACGGAGGCATTTTTCGTGGCGCGATGCCAGGATTCGATCCGAGCACCTCAGCACCGAAAACCAGCGTGCTGTACCACTGGATCGCCACAAGCCCAATATCTAAATATTAGTGTTGCATTTTTTCAAATCAATTTCATGAAATAGTTTATGTTCTTGTTGTTTCTAATGCTCCCTGGCCAGAAGAATTCCAGACCAAGTCCTTAAAGGCTAGCAGGCTGAAGGGTGCGGATCCGATTTATAATGGCATCACAAGGATCCAATTTAACCAGGCGTCACCTCAATTTTGACCTAGCACCACCAGGGGCGACATCTGGAGGATCAAACCCTCTCACAACCTTTTTGACCTCATAGATGGAGTTTCCAGTCTACGGATTTAACGTGCCCATATCCGGCCTAGACACGTAGGTATTTAATGGCTTCTTGTCGGAATTCGATTCGAGCACCCTCAGACTCGAAAGTCGACTCATAACATTAGACTACCCCGGGCACTAGTGCAATAGTGATGTCCGAATAGAATATACATTTAAATGTTATTATGTAAATTGAGTAGATGCAGTTAGTTGAGTAATAGGGAATTTATTTTACTGATCTTTAGATTTTAAAAACATGTTCGTAAACACTGACTTTCTGAGTGCAATTTTGTGTTGTTAAGTAATATATATTCCTTTCCCTTCAAGGTTTATTATAGCATTCCTCTTGCCGAGAGAATTTGGTTTCAAAATAAATGGGCTAATCTAGATCATGGTGCTACTGTTTATTTAAATAACAGAGTCGTAATATTTTTTGTTTCATAAAAATTAATCACTCTCTCCCCCAAGCAAACTTAATTATTTCTACATGTACTGCGTGTATATATATATATATATATATATATATATATATATATATATATATATATATATACATACATACATACATACATACATATATATATATATATATATATATAGTTGAACCCCATTATAGCGAACCCGGTATATAACGAACTCATGGATATAACGAACGAAAATTTTGGTCCCGCCGTTTTCCTATTGTAGTTAATTTAATAAGTACTGTGTAAGTTTAATGTAATCGATTTTAGTCGATTTAATTCATTAATGATCATTTTTTAATACATTTTATCATTTTTTAATACATTATTATTGAATACACATTGCAACTAATGAATTATACATTTTGTGAACTCTAGTATTTTTCTTAACGGTTTAGATATAGCGAATCACCGGATAAACTGAACAAAAGATTTGGTCCCTGGAAGTTCGTTATAACGGGGTTCGACTGTATATATATATATATATATATATATATATATATATATATATATATATATATATATGTAATATCACGAGCGCGGGCCGACGAAGGAAGGCCTGAGTGGTATTTCTTTTTGAGGTAAAGATGGATGACTTGTCGCCCGGCCGTGCATCACATATGTTTAATTTTCTTTCCCGCTTTTCATCTCACCCTCGGACACATAAAACACCGCAACGTTAATTTAATTACATCTTTATTTTTAAGATACACAATACAACTTCTCGGGGCAACTTACAAATTAAAAAAGCGTACAGGTTTCCGTTCAGGCGGTTTATATAAACTTTGTCATGTGATCATGATAGCGATTAGGGATTTGCTGTTGTCGATAAGTCACATGTGGTTTTATTTAATCTGCGCAAAGCCTATATGAAATCTTGACTGACGCTACGCATGTTTGGAAAAGGAAGCCATTTAATAATTTCCACTAGAGGCCTTTTAGGACTTAGATTTGAAAACGAAAGTTAGCTCGTACGCCCAAGGGAATTTAGAATAATGTTAGATTTTAAAATGGTATGGGGTTTTTAATGTTATATATATATATATATATATATATATATATATATATATATATATGTGTGTGTGTGTGTGTGTGTGTGCGTGTGTGTGTATGTATATAAATATATAAATCTTACGTAGATATATATATATATAAATGTTAATTTTTCAGCACCTGATAAGTTTAACAAATTTATTATGAGCCCTAGTTTTATATATGACCTACATTATAGTGCATTATTTATTTATTTTTTAATATTGGAAAGAAATACAACTTAGGAAGCCGGTATTCTGATCATTAATATATTTTTTTTTGCTTCCAGCTATGCATTAATTAACCAAAATGTGTTTTTTCTCCTTATCCAATAATAAGATACTTTATTACAACATTTCAACGAGTGGGTGAAAGTATGTGGTGGGTGTAAGAGTGGTGGATGGAAGGGGGGGGATAAAAACCTTTTGGAAGGAAAATGCATCTGTGAATTGTTCTCATTGCAAAGAGGATGATTCTATGGGCAGTAACAGATAGCGACAGAGTTTCTATTTATTAAGATTGCATTGAGAAAAACGGAACAAATTCTCTTTTATGTTTATGGACAGGAAACAAAGTAACGTTTTATGAACAAAAAGCCTGATGGAGAATAATTTATCGCACAAAGAAAATTATTTCAGTAAACATGTATGAAGTTGGACGGGTTCCAAAATTAACCAAAGTATTTTTCTTTTTTTCACTTCAAAAGAACGCGTTTGGTGATATAATTTATTAAAGTTGAAAAAACTTTTGTGAAAACCATAAAAAGACATTTTTTAAACATAGAATAGTTCATGCTATCTCTGAATTTTAAAACAACATTCTTAATTTTATATATTTATATATTTTTTCTCACTGGGTGTTAAACAGGTGAATTAATTTAATAGCACTCATATTTACGATTTGAATAAATTATGTAAATGAATATTAGAAAAACAACTTTATCATGTGAAAAATCTTTTACTTTTTGTAGACAGATTTTGTAATATGAGTGAAGTAATATACTGTTTCTGAAGTCATTAACTGAATTTTTATTTTTATATCAAAGGAATATTAAAAAAAATATTTAATAACCGTATAAGGAGGGAAAATATTATTAAAAGCAAAGTTTAATTAAATAATTTTCAAATATACTCTAACACGTGTTTTAAGCATGTAATGGGTAAGAAATCAAATATATTTCATTCGTACTTTGTCTATTATTGTCTAAGCCATTTTTAAAATAAATTTTAAAACTTTATTAGTAGATTTAATACTTTTAGTTATTCTTTTTTTTTATTTTCAGATCTTTTCGGCTATAAATATCAAAGCAAATGGTAATTGGTACTATTGAAACTAAAACCGCAAATAAAGATAAAATCAGAACTAAATATAGTGGTAATTCCTTAGAAATACTCAATCGTTCTTCCGATGTCTAATGTGCAATAGTGGCTACACTTTCCACTAAAAAATCCTTAAAGTAAAAAAAAATGTTATAAATTGTAATGTATCAAAGTAGGTATAAAATTAAAATTTTGTATATTAAGAATTCATGGGCAATTTCTTATTTAAAATAACGATAAAATAAGTCGTTAATTGTTTTCAATCAGTATGTCATTTAACACATTTCTCATAATTATATATATAAAACATTTCAGTGACTGTCTGACTGACTGACAGATAACGCACAGACCAAACCGCTAGACCCAAAGGGCTGAAATTTTGCATGACGATTCTTCTTATAGTGTAGGGGTGCACTAAGAAAGGTTTTTGAAAAATTCTTATTAGATTCTTTTAAATTAAAATTTTAAAGTGTTTTTCTAACTTTTTTAAAGTTTGCATTTAAAATAATAATATGAGGCATATAAAATTTATATCACGAGACAGATCAGAAAAATTCCTTTAAAACGAAATATTTTAAATCCGAATCTTTACTTCCATTTTCTGATTTGTAGTGAATTTTTAAAATTAATTTTTAGAACTCAATTTATTAAATTCTGCTCACGTGGTTTCTTTTCTTTTTGTGATAATTTAAATTAATTTTGCGTCACGTGCATAGCAACGAAATGAATTGACAAAAGAAATATTAAAATAATGCAAAAGATAAAATTTAACAACTAGACTAATTGAGATGAAATATATACTAGCTGAAAACCCGCACTTCGCTATATATTTATAATAAATACGACAATCAATGTAAACAATTGATGTAAAAAAAAACAAAATATATATTAATAAAAAAATCGTAAGGGATATTTTTATAGATAAAATAATGTAGAAGAAAATATTCAAATTAAATCTAATAGGACATACTAAAGAATATAGTATAGTTAATATAGTACAGTTTGAGGGTCATATCTTTTACTGTATTTTAATATTTTTTTGGATAATGTCCAATCGTCTGCCGCATTAGCAAGAAAAAAAAATTATTTTTTGTCTATTTAGTTTTTATGCACGTGACGATAAATTTATTTAAAGTACCAGAATAAGAAATCACGTGATCAGCATTTAATAAATTAAATTCTAAAAATTAATCTTTAGAAATTCACCAAAAATCAGAAAATGGAGGTAAAGATTCGAAAAAGATATCATTTTAAAGGAAATTTTATGATTTTTCTCGTGATATAAATTTTATAATCCTCAAAATATTATTTTAAATGCCAATTTTAAAGAATGTTACAAAAACAGCTTAAAAATTTAATTTAAAGAAATCTACGAAGAATTTTTCAAAAATCTTTCTTAGTGCAGCCCTACACTATAAGAAGAATCGCCATGCAAAATTTCAG
Source organism: Dolomedes plantarius (assembly GCA_907164885.2). Classification (NCBI taxonomy): domain Eukaryota; kingdom Metazoa; phylum Arthropoda; class Arachnida; order Araneae; family Dolomedidae; genus Dolomedes; species Dolomedes plantarius. Next base: position 161,988,103 of record OU015493.1, on the reverse strand, counting down.
CCCTTTAGGTCCAGCCGTTTGGTCTGTGAGTTGTATGTCACTCAGTCAGTCAGTCAGTCAGTTACGGAACTGTTTTATAGTACACTGGTGTAAGAAATTAAGAGAATTTGCAGACTTGGTCGATTATCTCTAGATTTACTGTACCGATTTTAATGAAATTTGATATGTACATACATTGATACAATGCAAAACAAATAATAAACAAAATTGCATAATAAACAAAAAAAATGGCTTAATAGATGGGTTAATAGGGGGTATGGTCCCCTCTTACAGATATTCAGGTCTCGCAGCGTGATTTCATACTTGAAATAAGGCAGTTTATCATTTCCTAAGGCAATTGGTCCCACTCGTTCAGCAACGCTGTTTTCATTCCCTGGAGGGTTCTCGGAGTGGGGTTGCGAGTTGCAATTGCCCTCCCCGGAGCGTCCCAGACATGCTCTATAGGGTTAAGGTCTGGTGATCTGACTGGTCAATCCATCCGCCGAATATCCTCACTCTCTAGAAATTCGTCGACCAGAAGAGCTCTATGTGGCCTCGCGTTATCGTCCATTAAAATGAACTCAGGGCCAACTGCACCCCTGAAAAGGCGAACATAGGGCTCCAAGACCTCATCCCTATACCTCACACCAGTCACAGTGCCTCTTTCAAAGACATGGAGAGGTGTGCGGCCATCCAGCATGATGCCTGCCCAGACCATTAAACCTCCTCCGCCATAATGGTAGATTTCGCAGACATTGGAGGGTAGGTAGCGGGTCCCTGGTTCCCTCCATATGAACGTACGGCGAGAATCGGTGTTTAGGCTGAACCGGGACTCATCAGTGAAGAGAACGGTCGCTCATTGATCCATACTCCAATCTCTATGCTCTCTGCACCACGAAAAACGGATTCTCCTGTTCGTACAAGGGAGCGGTATGCAAACAGCAGGTCTTCTTGCAAACAACCCTTTCTCATGAAGTCTTTTGGAAACAGTCACCCGTGATACACGGGTTCCTGTGGCTGCATACAAGTCACGAGAGAGCTGAGAAGCTGTAGCACTCCTGTAACGCCTCGCTATAATCGACAAATGGCGATCTCCTCTGGCCGTCGTGGCTCTTGGACGACCTTGCCCAGGCTTTCTCTCGATGGATTCGGTATCCTGGAACTGTTTCCATAAGTTACACACGATGCTGGGCGTTAAATTGAACTCTCTACAAATTTGGACTTGAGATTGACTGCTTCTAGCCACCCCACAATTCGCCACCTCATTACATCATCTAAACTTTGGTAGTTACTCATTTTTACTGTTACAATTTGAAACTAACAGATTGCTGCAAAATAACACCTTCTATTAACCCATTTTTTTGTTTATTCTGCAACCTCTGTTTCATAATTTCCGACTCCAACGAGTGTTACGCACGATCATGCGTGTGTATCTAATTATTGAATGGTTATTTGTTTTGTATTGTATCAATATATGAACATATCAAATTTCATTGAAATCGGCACAGTAGTTCTAGAGATATTCGACCAAGTCTGCAAATTGTCTTAAATTCTTACACCAGTGTATATATAGATAAATTTAGATATATATATATATATATATATATATATATATATATATATATATATGTATGTATATATAGTTAAATATATATATGTATATATAGATAAATATATATATGTATATATATATATATATATATATATATATATATATATATATATATATATAAATACAATTATATATATATTAGGTATATCCGATATGCATACATACACAAACAGATAAACAGATGCACACAGACACACAGAGGGTGATAGATATTAATTTTAATAAAAGTAATTTAATGAAATTTTTCCCCTCCCCTATTACGGAAAATAACTTGGAAATGGATCACCAATTTTTATCTTTCGAGTCATTTCATCGTTAGGAAGGACGATAAATTTTTATGAAAGCATAGTTAAGTCAGATATCACTGAACTTTAATCATTACATCTAGTACAACAGCTGTGCCCCAAAAGTTCATTAATATCCACGAAACTGTGATTGAAAAAATTAGTCATTAGCTCGTCTATACTAACTTCCATGCATTAATAAAATAGTTTTACGTATTTTTGATGAACATTAAAAGGCTTTCGTCCTCTAATCCACACGCGAAAAGTATCATGATAGCTCCCTTTTTTCACTAAATATCTTAATAAATTCATTAAAAGTGGGATGTGAACGCTAAAAAGATCTCTTATTCGTGGAGAAATATCAGAACGCCTGAGTCTTAATAATTTAAACGTGCCTTAAGGAAATAATTGCATTTCCGCTTCCAAGAGACGCAGAACAAAAAGGATTTTCGATGAATAGAAAACTCATTTATTTACATCCATGACGTGTAAATAAAATATTCATGTTGAGATTTATGTTAATCTGTGACTTAAGATGGTACTTTCTAGTTTAAACAACATGTAATGCCAACGATGGCCGTATCCTCTTGTGCAAGGAAATTCATTATCTCAATTTTATGCATTATAAGTAATTTTGATATCCTTCGTTTTAACGTAGGATTACGTTCCTCCATAACGGTCCTGCGGAAACCAAAATTTCAGATGTCCTGCGTCGTCAGTTATAAGTTTGGCAGCGCACCAACCCAGTCTGTATCGCTTGGGCAAGCAGTAAACAGTTAAACAGAAAAGTACCAAAATGCGTCAAAACTTTGACAAACATAATATATATATATATATATATATATATATAGATACATATATATATATATATATATATATATATATATATATATATATATATATATATATATATACACTCATGGACAAAAAAATTAGCGCACCAAGAAATAATTGCGGGATTGTAACGAAACTTGCAATGAAGGTACATGTCGGGGAGATATGCAAATGATTAGAAATGCAGCGTGATTGCGCATTACGTATAGCCGGTAGAGGGCGTTGAACATCGTACTCTGTGGAGTATAAAACAGGTAACCAAAGCTTGTTTGAGTGTGCTGAATCATTTACAAAGGAATTGCTGAGATAGACATGCCATTACGCCGTGTTCGCAGACAATATAAGCACTTGTCGCAGTTTGAGAGGGGGAGAATCGTCGGGATGATGGAAGCTGGCTGGTCAGCTAGGCGAGTAGCTCGTCAATTAGGCCGCTCTGATTGTGTTGTGAGGAGGTGTTGGGACCAGTGGACCCGAGAGATGTCATGTACACGAAGACCAGGTTCAGGACGCCCTCGACAGACCAGTCGTCGAGAAGACCGCCACATCGTAAGAAATGCACGCGTACAGCCAACTGCTTCATCGGCCGCCATCCAGGCAGGCACAGGTAGCACCTTCACTAGGGGCCACTGTGTCTTCTCGAACCATACGAAGGCGCCTGGCAGAAGGACAGTTGGTATCGCGGCGCCCATGACGTGTGCTGCACTTGACGCCCACCCATCGACGCCTCCGTTTGGAGTTTTGCCGCGCACGAGGAAACTGGACTGCAGCGGAATGGAACCAGGTCGTCTTTAGCGACGAATCCAGATTCAATCTCGGCAGTGATGACAATCTTGTTCGTGTGTGGAGAGCCCGTGGTGAACGCTTCAATCCTGCCTTTGCTGTACAGCGACACATCACTCCCACAGCTGGTGTGATGGTATGGGGTGCCATTGCCTACAATACACGGTCACCCCTAGTATTGTTCCGTGGCACCATGACAGCCCAGCGGTATGTTCATGAAATCCTGCAACCACATGTGTTGCCACTCATGCAACGGCTCCCAGGAGCCATTTTTCAACAAGACAATGCTCGGCCTCATACGGCAAGGGTGTCACAAGACTGTCTCCGCACTGTTACTACCATTCCTTGGCCTACCCGATCCCCAGATTTGTCTCCAATCGAGCATATCTGGGATCATTTGGGACGACGAGTTGGGCATCCCACGAGTTTGAACGAACTAGAGGCAAGGTTACAGCAACTATGGAACGAAATGTCTCAAGACATCATACAGAACTTGTATGACTCAATGCCCGATCGTATCGCATCGTGCATTCGCGCTAGAGGGGGTCCAGCGGAGTATTAACTCCTCCGTTCTTTTGCCTTTTTCTCTGAAATAAATTATCCTTTTTCTTTGATTTTCTTATCATTTACTTATATCAAAGTAGTCATTACGTATATAAAATTTCGTATCATTTTGACGACTCCTTCTTGGTGCGCTAATTTTTTTGTCCATGAGTGTATAATATATATATATATATATATATATATATATATATATATATATATATATATATATATATATATATATATACATATATACATACAAAAGAGTTAAGCAACGATATGTAATCCTACGTTAATAACCCGTGGTGGTTTCGTTAGAAGAGACTACCTGAATTCTTTTTCATATTTTTTCGAATGTATAAATGCGGATTATTTCCTTTTTTATATTCCTTTATCTTTAATACACACGTTTACATAATTATCTGAACTTAAAATTTAAATTATGAGTAAATTTTGGCTAAAGTTCCTTTTACCTCTCAAATAATTTTCAGGGCAGATCGATTCACCGATACCGACTGAGGAATAGATATTGTAATATTTTTGGATACCGGGGATCGCGACAGGAAAAACAACATGAAATTTTCGGGGCTGAAACACTTAAGTGTAGTCACAGGACTGTCCTAATTTATTATTTCTTGTGTCAATGGAATAGATTTTTTTTAACGCAGGCTCATGTTCCTCCATAACAGTCCCCCGGAAAGCAAAAATTTCAGACGCTAAAACCGTCCGTAGCCACGAGTTATAATTTTGGCAGCGCGCCAAAACCAGTCTATATCGCTTGGGCAAGCAGTAAACAGTTAAGCAGAAAAGTACCAAAATGCGTCAAAATTTTGACTGACTGACACACACACACTCACACACACACATATATATATATATATATAGAAAGAGAGAGAGAGAGAGAGATACACCGGTGGGCAAAACCTGAGGATGGATGTTTAGGATGTTTCAGTAAACGGAGGATATATATATATATATATCTTACGTTAGTAACCCGCGGAAGTTTCGTTAGAAGAGACTACCTGAATTTGTTTTAAACTGGAAAAAATAGAATTTTGGCCTCATATATATATTTTAACCATTTTAGTCTATCGCCATGGCAATTTTAGGCATTTATTTTTAGCAAACGCGCAATCCACCTTGCAGATAGCTTTCACATCTTCATGAAAAACATTATGTACGCGCTTATATGTGATCTTCTATCCATTTTCATATGAAGGATATGTTCAGCAATTTCTGGCGTCGTGACCTCAGCAGGGCAGCCAGAATGACCAGCGTCACTTGCTCCCATTCCGACGCTAAGAAAATCTATATAAACCATTTGAAAATCCTTCTATGAGAAGGCACAGATTCACCAGAATAATTATCAAAAATATTTTGTTTCTGCCTCCAATTTGCCTCTCAAAAAACAATGTGATATTAACACGCGGAACTCGTTTTCTCCATTGTGTGAGTTGGCCGAATAACATGGCTGTCAATTACAGACCAAGAGCAGAATCTGTTTACAATGTGACATGCGGGTCTTTGGTGCCTGCTAAATGTGAGAGCACCAACAATTTTAGTGCATACGCGTTATCACTCTGATGTACCATGGACTTAGCAAACAACTCTCATATAAAATATTTTGTGTTTTCCTTGAAACAAATCAAAATACGCTTAGAATATAGGAAAGTAGTTAAAAGCATACATAATAAATATTTACTTTTCTCGGTTCGTTTTGATTTAATTCAGGCATAATTTCAGTAGTATAGAATTCAGAACAATTTAAAATTTATATCAGTATTTTATTTTTGTCGTAACTGACACCTATGTGATTTTTTTCTGCATTTATTTAAAATGTATTTAGGGATTCTGCCACTCGCACCCTTATTTTCTTGGCAGAGAAATTTATCGATCACTGGTTGGAAGTTGCACCAATCCTCCTGAAAAACTTTAGAAGTTTAGCAGAATATTTCGAGTAAAGCCTCGTAAGAGAGTTCACGTGACTCGTCTATCTCATCTGCATATTCAAATATCACCATACTTTTACGGAATAAATTTATCCACTAAACTGTATTTGAGTTTGTTATTACTATCTACGCATCAATTACAAACACGCGGCATGGCTTTATCTCATTTTATTTAGTTAAAAATATTTTTCAATGCTTCTCTTTAGCTTTTACACCTGTTGTTATCTATATTAACGTTGACAAATGTAGTTACATAATTAGAAGTTTTGAATTCTTTTCGGATGCCTGAAATACGCAGTACTTCTTTGTATAGTGCATATTCATCCTTAAAATTTCTAAATGAATGACGGATTTTAATACAAAGAGTTTTTTTAATATTTGGAATTTAGATTTAAAAGAGTGGTAGATCCTTTAGAAATTCCGATTGGTAATTTCAAAAAGCCTTTTCGATTTAGTGTCACTTAATTATCTTTTAAAAACAGTTTTATATGTAAGAAAAGGAACGTAATACCTCTTTTATACGAGTATATAACTCAACAAATGACCTAGTTTGTGTTTAAGAAGCTTCCAAATGCTTTACATTTTGTTTAGTATTATTTGAAGTTTTCATAGTTCTGTTAGTGCATAGATTATCCATATTTATCAAAGGATTATACATAGATAAGGTTAGTACATAGATTATCCATATTTATACTTTATCCGAGGATTAGGGTGGTTATCCTATCGCCTTTCTATTTGTGATTGACTATGGCCAACATTCAGGCATTGAATATTTTTTGTTTTCCATTTGATATATTTCCTTCACTTATAGAAAGTTAAATTGCTTTCCCAAGTGCCTTAAGTACTATTATTCATTAGTCTGACACATTTTCAATCCATTTATCGATGATATAATGCTATTAAGGTCTATTATAATCACTAAAATGTATTAACATGCATAATGGTTTGAGAATCGTTGAGAAGATTAAATTCTTCCTATTGAGGACAGGTATAGTGTAAACGTTGTATTCTATCTTCATTAAATTTTCATGTAATTTCCCTCACTGAATTCATCATTATATTAAGTGACTGTATCACATTAAAAAGCTTGTAAAGATAATGCAACTTAAACCCATGGTTTGAATGATCCATCGTTTTTGAAGTTACTATCGTTTTGCGTAGATGTAATGGAAAAGTAAAAGTATCAGCTGTTGTTTTATAAGATACTAGCTGAATACCCGTGCTTCGCTACAGAGTACATTCAAATTAAATACAACTGTCAATGTATGGAGTTAATGCCAAAAAAAAATATATATATATATTTATAATAAATGCAACTGTCAATGTATGCAATTAATGCCAAAACAAATATTTATAAAAAATCGTAACCGATATTTTTATAGAAAAAATAATGTAGAAGAAAATATTCAAATTAAATCTAATAGAATATACTAAAGAATATAGTACAGTTAATGCAGTACAGTTTGAGGAACATTTCTTTTACTGTATTTGAATATTTTTTTTGGATAATTTCCAATCGTCTGCCACATTAGCAAAAAAATAATAATTTTTTTTTCAATTTATTTCGTTGTTTTGCACGTGACGCAAAATTAATTAAGAAACCTCATGATCAGCATTTAATAAATTAAATAATAAAAATTAATTTTTAATAAATTCACCAAAAATCAGAAAATGGGGGCAAAGATTTGATTATCTGTCAGTCAGTCAGTCAGTCAGTTGCGGAACTGTTTTATATATATAGAAGGTTTATCATCTATAAGTCTATCCCCTTCATAAGCATTTTTATCTATGTTCTCTTTTCTAGTTCTTCGTTAGTCCTTCCCATAAGTTAGACGATATTTGTGGTGTGACGTTTCTTGCCCGAAAATGGTTTCAAGCAAAAAAACGTAGGTTCAGCTAATAATACAATTATGTAAAATTTACCTTCCAATGATTTTATTTATCTCTTAGTTCTCAATTTTTAGATGTTTTAACCTTCTTTTACCATATTAAATACTTCGTAAAAAATAAATATGCGACATGATAGAAATTTATGATATATTGAGATAAATTATGCAAATGTTAAAAATTTATGCAAATATTTTGTAAGCATTTACTCTCGTATACATAACGAGATAGTTACATGAAAAGTCCAGTTTAAATAAAGATTAAGTTTCTTGAAAAGTATTTGATTAATTGCATACATTTTCTGGTACAACTTATAGAATATTTAGAAGTTGTACTCGTATATTTCCTACATAATACAGTTTTTAAGGTGACTGCTTACGTTCGGAGCCAATTAAAAAAAACCCTTTTTTTAAGGATTTTTTGGTCTTTTAAGGTAAAATGGTACTTAAAAATTAAATAATATACAGAAATTTACCTGTTAATACCATACTATTTTATAAATTAAATATCAATTTGAAGTAATTTTTAATGAAATTTAGCTCAAACGCCTTTCACTCTGCACAAAATTCTAATGCTACTATTTTAATTTCCTTCTCACTCATAATACATATGACAGTTATCTTCAAAATGACGTACAATCTAAGAGAAATTTTAAAATGGAAAAATAATGCAAATAATTTTATGTTTCAATATGAAAATTTTCCCTCATTCGTCATTTATTCCTTATAAAAGCAGCCCCAAACAAAAAACTATTTATTATACATCAATTATTGTATGTAATTTCATTAGCAATAACATCTAAAACATTTCCTGAAAATTTTATAAAATTATATGCATTACTAGCTGAAAACCCTCACTTCGCTACGGAGTACATTCAAATTAAATACAGCGGTCAATGTATGCAATTAATGCCAAAAAAATAAATATCTATCTATCTATCTATCTATCTATCTATCTATCTATCTATCTATATATATATATTTATATATATATATGTATATTTATAATAAAAATGACGATCAATGTATACAATTGATGTAAGAAAAAAAAATTTTTAAAAATTTAAATATTTTTAAAAAATCATAAGGGATATTTTTATAGACAAAATAATGTAGAAGAAAATATTCAAATTAAATCCAATAGGACATACTAAAGAATATAGTACAGTTAATATAATACAGTTTGAGGAACATATGTTTTACTGTATTTTAATATTTTTTTTGGATAATGTCCAATCGTCTGCAGCATTAGCAAGAAAAAAAATATTTTTTTGTCTATTTCATTACTGCACACGTGACGATAAATTAACTCTCAATGTATGCAATTAATGCCAAAAAAATAAATATCTCTCTCTCTCTCTCTCTCTCTATATATATATATATATATATATATATATATATATATATATATATATATATATATATATATATACACATGTATATATATAATAAATACGACCATCAATGTATACAATTGATGTAAAAGAATATATTCAAAAATCGTAAGGGATATTTTTATAGACAAAATAATGTAGAAGAAATATTCAAATTAAATCCAATAGGACATACTAAAGAATATAGTACAGTTAATATAGGACAGTTTGAGGAACATATGTTTTACTGTATTTTAATATTTTTTTGGATAATGTCCAATCGTCTGCAGCATTAGCAAGAAAAAAATATTTTTATGTCTATTTCGTTATTGCGCGTGACGAGAAATTAATTGAAAGTATCACAAAAAGAAAAGAAACCACTCTATCAGCATTCAATAAATTCAATTTTAAAAATTAATCTTTATATATTCACCAAAAATCAGAAAATAGAGGTAAAGATTCGAAAGAGAATTCATTTTAAAGGAATTTTTATGATCTTTCTCGTGATATAAATTTTATAACCCACGAATTATTATTTAAAATGCAAATTTTAAAAAAAAGGTTTCTAAAACAGCTTAAACATTTAATTTAAAAAAATCTAAGAAGATCTTTTCGAAAATCTTTCTTAGTGCACCCCTACACTATGAGAAGAACCGCCATGCAAAATTTCAGCCCTTTATTTCCAGCGATTTGGTCTGTGCGTTCTATGTCAGTCAGTCAATCAGTCAGTCAGTGAGTCGGTCAGTTACGGAACTGTTTTACATGTATATAGATTATGTGAAATATCATGATAGTGGTAGAGATTTGTGCTACAAAACATAATTATGAGAAAACGCATTTTATTTTGCCACTTCAATTTTGGTGCAGACGATGTTTTTTAAATTAGCTATAACTCTGCTTCTAATTGATGTAGAAGGAAAATCAAAACGGTTTTGAAAAGAGAAAAGATTGAATTACACGATGATTGCAAAAAATAAAATTGACCAAAATAGTCAAAAAATGACATTTTAAATTTAGGCAGTCACTGTAAGTCTGTTATGAAATAAATGTTTCATATATAGAATGAAATTGTTTAGATTTTCTGTGTTTTCACATTCACCCATTATGAAAAAAAAAATGTTCAAAATATTGAAGGAAGAATTTGCCCCAAACTTACTTTCAATTTTTAACGGTAAGCGCCATAAACATTCTTAATCCTACTGAGAAAAGTATACATTGCAGTTAACGAAAAGAAACACTGATTAATAATCCTAGCCGTCATTATTCTTCATCAACCAAGTATACAAATTATTACGCAAATTTATTGTTCTACATAAAATTCGCCGACCATAGCTCTTGAAAAATCCAGTTTAACCACAGTGTTTTCTGTTTACAAACAGAAATGAATTCCTCCCCATTCATCTATTTTGCGTAAATTGAGATAAATGAGCGTCATGAAATTTCTTCACACGCATTTGTTAACAAATGTGTTGACTAATTATATAAGTTAAGCCGAAAACCTAGACATTAAAAATAATTTATCCTTTCAGAAGGATACATATCAGCTTCGACTTAGAGAAATTACTTTCATTTTGATAAGTACAATGTACGAGAAGAGAGTCAGTTAACTGCATCCGTAACTAAAGGTAATAAAAAAAATAAACAAATTTTTTATTATAAAGAACTTTGCCTGTCCGTTTTTATCTTCGGAGATAATGTATAAATCTGAGTGGAAAACATATCCTTCTGTTCTTCTAAAATTGAAGAAATAGGAATTGGTAGATTTTATATCCTATAAGGTATGCCCCGCATTTTGTAGTACTAGATTTTCTAAGGAAATTGAATTCCAGCAACTGCGTGTAATTCTCCAAATGTGCATGTACTAAAATTTAGAGGGTTTACGATTTGAGGATGCTGATATGTTTATAGGAAAGAACAAACTTGTAAATTTCATATATTCAGACATTTATATAAGAGTAAAATTTCTTTTAGCATCTTTTGTTTCTTACAAAACTACAGATATTTGTTCAATTATTTTAATATCTTTAATATCCTATTTTATCAGTCATTATACACATCTGTATCTTCGGAGACACATGAATACATATTATCGATTCATATTATCGATATGAATATTATATGCTCTTTATCGTCAGAAACAATACAGCTACAACGAAAAACTTACATTTTTGTCAACTGTATCCAACTTTGTAATACGCAGAGTTTATGCATTCATGGTTTAATACATAAAATTTTATTCTGGAGTAAATAACATTTGTATTTGTTTTATACTGTTGTTACCGTGTGACGAAGAAGTGAGAGGGTAAAACAAATCATATGTACTTTATTGACACGAGGTTAGGGCAAAATTGATTAACTTTGTGTAACGTCTGTACTAACGCCACAATCCTATTTTTTCTTACTAGTAATTTTACAATGTATTACGGCTAAGGTATCAAATATAGGGGGATTCCCTTGAAAGAGGCCCCGAATATTCTGTATTAACTCTCGAAAAGTTGAAGCTGAGTACTCTACGTACTCAGACATATGTGTAATCGATTACATTACATGCAATGCTGGAAGTGATCACCGTTTTCTACCAAACATGTTTTGATGCGGCGCTCCATGTTCCTAAACGTATTGGCAAGGATACTGAGGGGATTAGCAGAAGTATGACACTGGATGCTTTCCTTCAAATCTTACAGACTGCAAGGCTCGTTCCGATAGACCTTTTCCTCAAAGGAAGATGTCTGGTGGTGTCAGATCCGGTGACCGTGGTGGCCAAAGCTCCCTTGAAACTACCCTGTTGGCGATGAAAGACTTAATTTCCGCCATGCTCCTAGCCAATGTGTGACACGTTGCTCCATCTTTCTGGAAGTAACCTCCGTAAACTCACGGTCATCCAGCTCATTCATGAACTGCTCAAAAAATGTCCAAATGAACATTGGTGTCAAAGAACATGGAGCCTATGATGCTCAACCGATAACACATCGTGCACCACACACCAGCTTTTAGATCATGGAATGGTGTTTGGTGGGGGGCAAAGGGATTTTCAGCGGTCCATATTTGGGTGTTTTGCGAGTTAACATAACTCGGCAAATGGAACCACGCCTTATCTAAGAAATATGTGATGTGCCATCTACTGAGGAACTTAATGTACGTTGTTCCATTCAGACTGCATCGTCCTAGTGTGAGTTATTATAAAATATTCAGGGCCTCTCTCTCTCGAGTGAACCCCTTTATATAACGTTTCTCTTTTTATAATTAACAGCATATTTCGATATTAATTTTTTGAAAAGTGCTAAGATATAGACACTGAAAGATGCTTTAATCGAGTATTCATAAAAATATCCAATTTTTAAGTATTTTAATACTCATCATATTTTTTAAAAGCATGGTTTCTTAACCTTTATATGTTTCTTAACCTTTGTCTTAACCTTTATATATATATATATATATATATATATATATATATATATATATATATATATATATATATATACATATATATATATATATATGTATATATATATGTATATATATATATATGTATACATATATATATATGTATATATATATATATCTATATATATATATGTGTGTGTGTATATATATGTACACTGAAGTGCCACTGAATTAGGGATACCTACCTAGTAACGAGTTGGGCCTCCTCTGGCCTTGATATATGGCATCCTCCTCTGGCCTCTATTCTATAACATTAAAAACCCCATACCATTTTAAAATCTAACATTATTCTAAATTCCCTTGGGCGTACGAGCTAAATTTCGTTTTTGATTCTAAGTTCTAATAACCTCGAGAGAAAATATTAAATGGCTGCCTTTTTCAAATATGCGCGGCGTGCCCCAATATTTGAGATAAGCTCTGCGCAGATTATATAAAACCACATGTGACTTATCGACAACAGCAAATCCCTAATCGCTATCATGATCACATGACAAAATTTATATAAGCCGTCTGATCAACACACATGTACGCTTTTTGGATCATGTAATTGCCTTGAGAAGACGTATTCTCCGACGAAATAAAAACTAGTATAATGCTGTAACTTGCTGCGTCGAGTATTATTATAGCCACGACTACACCATCATTGCCTGTGATGTGCTGGACGCCCATTCTTTCCTTGGGTTGTCCAGTATATTACATATATATATATATATATATATATATATATATATATATATATATCTATCTATATATATATGTGTGTATATATATATATACACTGAAGTGCCACTGAATTAGGGATACCTACCTAGTAACAAGTTGGGCCTCCTCTGGCCTTGATAACGGCTGCCACACGACGAGGCAAAGATTCAACAAGTTTCTGGAAACGTTCCACGGGAATGGCTTGCCAAATATTGGCTAAAGCTGTCCATAATTCAGTAAGGTTCTTTGGTGCTGTGTGGTGGCCTTTCACGCCTTGTTCCAAAACATCCCAAAGATGCTCAATAGGATTTAAGTCTGGGCTTCTAGGTGGCCAATTCATGACAGAGAGATGTACAGTTGTCTTGCTGGAAAACTCCATTACCGTGCGGATAACAGAACAGCATAAACGGATGGAGGTGATCACCCAGCAACTTTACATACTGAATTGCATTGAGGGAGGTTGGTACACGCACCAAAGATCCCGAACTGTGCCACGAAAAAACACCCCAGACCATGATTGAGCCACCATGCCCTTGTACAGCTAATGATTGGCCAGCTAATGATTGGCTTCGCTGGCTACGTACAATACGCCTGAGCCGTTTCTCACCACGCACTGTCAAGGCTAATTGTCCTTTGCAGTTTGCCCGATCGCTAGTTTTTTTTTCACCATCCATGTATTCTTAGTATACTCTTGACACTGTCGACCTTGAAAATCCTAGCTGTCTGACGATTTCGGAAATTGAATGGGCCATGCGTCGCGCACCTACGATTTTTCCGCGATCGAACGCGTCTAAATCCGGCAGTTTACCCATACTGGCAATTCCAACAACTAATTCAGAACAACCACAGTACGCTCTATATATGTTGTTACCACAACGCCCTCACTTGCGCATACATGATGCGCAGCGCTACACAATTTGCATAGGCTTTGCTATCCCTAATTCAGTAGCACTTCAGTGTATATACATATGTATATATATATGTATATATATGTATATATATATATATATATATATATATATATATATATATATATGTATGTATATATATATATATATATATATATATATATATATATATATATACATAAATATATATATATACATACTTATATATTATATACATATATATATATATATATTCATTCTTGGGCCTGTATCCTTTGGATACATGCTATCCCTCCTCGTAAGGAAAAGGTTACTAAACGATCCTAACTGAATAACGTAATCAAGATAATCAGAATTGAAACATTAAAAAAAACCAGAATAGAGAATATACTAGTTTCCAAATTGTTTAACATTCAACTTACTCAGGGTGAAAGCCCCATAAGAGCACTGTACTAAATTTTACATTACAACACAAATATTAAAATTAACAAGGTAAAAACAAAAATAAAAAGATTTTCTGAAGCTGAGTGAAATTATGCTTAGGCAATCATAGATGTATTTTACGAAATTAGATTTAGATAATGAAAGCCAGCAGGATTAGTCTCCAGAGAAAAAAGGTTCCCAAACAAACAAAGGGAATGTATCTATATAAAGTTGGGGAAATGTACTTAATATTAGAGGTAATAAATATAAGGTTATTTACATAAATCTCCATAGATAAAGTAATTATAAATGTTTCGCTTGAAAAATTCTTTTTATTTAATTTAAAAAACCCAAAATTTTATTAGTTTCCTTTATAGTGTAAAAGAATGGTCCGCAACTAAAAAATAAGCTATAATAATCTTAAGTTTTGAGTACAAGTTACAAAGATATCTTTATTACAGAAACAATTATAATACACAGACTATTAATAATAGATATGATGAAAATTTTTTTATTTAATATAACTTGTATAAAATGTAATGACTAATATATTAAATATTTTAACAATTTTCTCAGGAGGCAGTTGCGCTTTTAGAGACATGCAAAATATATTTTTTAAACTAATCGTTTGTATTATAGGGTTTAAAATAATACATACGTGCGTTATAACGAAGTATTACACATATACACACTCATATATATATATATATATATATATATATATATATATATATATATATAAAAGGATATATATATATGCATATATATATATATATATATATATATATATATATATATATATATATATATATGTATATATATATATATATATATATATATATATATATATATATATATATATATATATATATATATATATATATATATATATATATATATATATATATAAAAGGATATATATATATGTATATATATATATATATATGTATATATATATATATATATATATATATATATATATATATATATATATATATATATATATATGGATATATATGGATATATATATATATATATATATATATATATATATATATATATATATATATATATATATATGTATGTATATATATATGAATATATATATATATATATATATATATATATATATATATATATATATATATATATATATATATATATATATATATATATATATATATGTATATATATATATATGTATATATATATGTGCATATATATATATATATATATATATATGTATATATATATATATGTATATATATATGTGCATATATATATATATATATATATATATATATATATATATATATATATATATATATGAAGATTGAAATTATAGGTATCAAGATATGCTGCTCTGAAGAAGATTCTGAGGAAAATGGGACATCTCGGTACATATGAATGTTAAGTTTTACTACAATTACAAAATGCCGATATGAATAAAAACTATGATAACTGAAAAATTCGAGTTCTTTCAGTTGTCCAATTAGCTGGAATTTTACTGATCTTTCCCTAGAACATTTCCCTGAAATTATCTCTGGAACGCAACATTTCTGCAATCCCTTAGATAATGTCTGAGACATGAGGTTCTACACGTTCATGATCCGTTTAATGCTCATTCAATTGCTTGATATTATGTAGCAAAAATATGCCCCTATTTTGGATAAAAAAGAATTTTTTCACGTTATCGAATAAAAACTAATTTATTTGTCGTCCGGCATTTGCGACAAAGTGGAATTTTTGTCTATTGAATACAGTTTCGTATTCTTTTGTCTTGTGTATAATTACATTATAAAAATGAAGTTTTAGGAATATTTAAAAGTAAAAATCTCTGGACCTCAGTAGATCATGGGAGTACTCTTGTCATGAATTAGGTTTCAGTGGACACAGGCCATTTCAGACACATCTTCTCAAGTTCATCGCCAGGTTGCTATTCTGATGGACTCTGGAGGACAGCTGATCTCCCGAGAGAGGTCAATATAACCACAGATGGGTATATTATCTTTGAGTTATATTTTGAAGAACATTATGCTTTGAGTTATATTATGCAATGGCATTGGTTGTTATGCATAAAATTTCCTCCTTTAACTAAAAATTTACGTGAATAAAATTTTTATGTTTTTGAATCAAGCAGTAAAGACACAATGGAAGTGGCACTATCCACAGTTTTAAGTTCGGAGAAATGAAGCTGTCGGGTCATGTGTATTGGATGCCACCATGTTACCGTAATCAAGACATAATGCATTTAATATATACCTTTTTCGTTTCTTTCTAGGTCTGGGGTTGGTTTGGAAAATTATAAAAAAAAAAAAACTTTTCATTTTCTTTATTTAACCTTCCAGCATGCGCGTCTGCGCAAATTTTACGACAAATTCGATTTTTAATGCACCTTTTTTCGCATATCGCATCTGGGACGTCTGAAGGTCATTTCTATTCCTCCTTTCAACCCTTCCCCTCATCATGGAATGTGCCAACAGAAAATCACATGATTTTTTTTGTAAACCGGGCTCTTGTGCTACGTGGTAGCTTGTTCGCAAAATTTACGACACGCGCGAGGTCGTGGGTGAAAATTCGGAAAATATTTTTTATCTCAAGTATTTTGTAATTTTGTGTTAATAATTGACGTGTATTATTTTAATTTGTATAAATTCGATTATAAAATTTTTATATATCGGTTTTCATGGCAAAAATATTTATACAACCAGCTGATTTTTCCCGCATTCTTCAAATATTATCTGATCAAGAAATCGAAAGGAAGGAAACATTTGGATTTGAGAGCGATAGCGATTTGAGTAAAGAAGATATACAAATGAATAATATGAGTAAAGAATCTGAAAAAATATATTTCATATGATGATGATAGAAATGATTCAGAGGAAAGAAATGATGATGACATGTTCTATGTTGGTAAGGATAACTCTTCTAACTGGCGAAAAGAGAAGTATGCAAACTGCTCAAAGACGAAAAAGATGAATATTGTGAAAGTGTTACCTGGCCTAAAACACCATACCAAGTATATAGAGGATGAAATAGGATCATTTTTAAAAATAATTGAAATAAATATGCTTGATAAAATTTTGGAGTGGACAAATAAATATATAAGCATTTAAAAATAATTTACTGTCATTTGAATGTGACATCTTTTGTAATTTGCAACAATAAGGTCAATGTTTTATTTCTTAACAAATTTATTATCAATATTCATTCCCTTATGTCGTTTTTCTCGCCAAAAACGGTAAAATAACATCTGTTATAAAAAATGCGACCCGCGCGTGCTCATGTAAAATTTCTGAGCGCGAGTGCTTGAAGGTTGTCTTTTTCACATCATTAAAAACAGCAATTTATAAATGGTGTAGTGTAAAGATGCTTTGATGACTCAGATTTAATAGCGTTGGATTCAAATTTTAGAGTTTAGTCTCTTCCTCCTGTAATCTTTACTCCATGAGACAAATTTACTGCCCAACTGGAGAAAGATTACATAAAAATCGTGTAAAGAACTTTTGCAGTTGTTTGTCACTCTTGTTACATCTTGTTGTATTGCTTTATTGCAAATTTGCATTCATCAAATGTTTTTATAAAATTATTTTTAAAAAATCTCCCCTTTATTAAACTGTAAATATTATTTATCAGTATATTATTTAAGCTGCATATTATTTAACAGCATAACAAAGTTGCTATTGCAATCAGTTTGAAAGCAAAATGTTTTTGGTTTTCTGTGTTTAAGATACAATGGACTGAGAGACATAATGTACAGTGGGTGAAGCGTGATTAACACCACAACAGAAAGGCTGCCACAGTGGATTGAAGAGAAAAAGATTTGTAGGAAATATAAACGGCAAGAATAAATGAAGAACACAGAAATCAACAAAGCGTAATAAGCTTGGTGAAAAAAAGAGATCAAAGGAAAGTATTAAAAGAATAATGAATGGCCAATAAGCAAGAAGTAGCACTAAGGGGATTATGTACAAAATGAAGATCATAAAGTATAAAGGAAAATCCTAAATAAGAAAAGGGGAAAAGTATAATGACGTATCCTAGTATCAACCAGTCAAAAATATTTTATATATCCTTTTTGGATTAGATAACTATTAAGTATATAACTGTTGGGTTTGAAATTATAAAAATAGTTACCAATTGGAAAGTAGACCTAAGATGTAATAGTAAATCTAAAGAAACATAATGACATTTGTGATAAAGTTCTTACCAAGTTTGTTTTAGGTAATAAAAGTGTTTCTATGTAGAATATTTAAACAAATATCCAGTTTAATTTTCAGTAGAATTTAGCTTATGAGAAATCAGACACCAAAATTTAAATTTGATAAAATACAATAATTTTTAGAAATATTTTGCTTAGCTACAGTTATTACATGCTGTTTAAGATTTTGATTACAATTAAAATTGAAAAATTTTTGATATTATGATGTAAAAAACCATCAAACTTTGAGCCTTAGAAATGGTTATGATTATTTTTATTTTATGATTAAGGCTTATTTGTGTTTAAAGCATTTAATGATAAACGTTTATCAATATATTTTTACACCATTTCCTATTATTTTAACATATACAATAATTAAAATATTCCCCCTTAACTATTATGAATTTTTAATTCATGATACATTATTAACAAAAGTTGAAAGGGATATGTTGCATATCATATAAAATGAAGGTTATTTTGTCCTATTTATTTATAACAAACATTTGCAGTCCTAGTCAGCAAGTTCTTTAAAATATGAGGTAAGAGAACTTTTTAGCTTACAGTATAAACATGCATATTTATGATAATTTCTTGGAGATCAAGTTTAGTTTTGAGAGGAAAACCTTTTGAAAAGTTATTAAAGTAGACGTCAATCATTGTAAAATATATACAATAATATTCTTAAGAATTGGATAGTGTTTTCCTGTTTGAAATCTATTTTACATTTCTTTGGCACTTTTCTGAAAGAACATATATTAAATAAGATGTATTAGATCTTATTTTGAATTCTTACATCTCTGTATTCTATTCATGCTGTGTGGTAACCTTTCTTTAATATTATAGTTAGGAACTTATATTATACTAGCTGAATACCCGTGCTTCGCTAGGGAGTACATTCAAATTAAATACAACCGGTCAATGTATGCAATTAATGCACCCCCCCCCAATATATATATATATATATATATATATATATATAGATATATATAGATATATATAAAATCATAACGGATATTTTTATAGACAAAATAGTGTAGAAGAAAATATTCAAATTAAATCAACGTATGCAATTAATGTGTATGTTTAATATCCATAAAACATACAAATTTGAATTAAATTCTAAAAACAACTTCCATCTCAATTTGTCTAGTGGTTAAATTTTATCTTTTACTGTATTTTAATATTTTTTTTTGCCAATTTATTCCGTTGTTATGCATGTGACACAAAATTAATGTAAAGTATTACAAAAAGAAAAGAAATCACATGATCAACATTTATTGAATTAAATTCTAAAAATTAATACTTAAAAATTCACCAAAAATCAGAAAATGGAAGTAAAGATTTTAAAAAGATTTCATTTTAAAGGAATTTTTATGATGTTTCTCCTGATATAAATGTTATAACCCTCAAATTATTATTTCAAATGCAAACTTAAAAAATTATACAAAAACAGTTTAAAACATTAAATTTAGAAAAAATCTAAGAAGAATTAAAAAATCTTTCTTAGTACACCCCTACACTATAAGAAGAATCGCCATGCAAAATTTCAGCCTTTTAGGTCCAGTGGTTTGTTCTGTGCGTTATCTGTCAGTCAGTCACGGAACTGTTTTATATATATAGATAACAACAGTTATTTAAACCTAATAAAGTTAGAAGCAATGTTAATGAAATAACGAAAATGTGATATCTAAAGGGAAAAAAAATTGGAAATAGGTATGAGATCTCGCATGCTTTAACTCAGGTTGAGTCAACGAAGACAACTTTTTGGTGTTACATTTTGAAATTGCCATAAAGTATCACATAATTCTATGTAATAAAGTATCCAGAAGGTTTAGCTGAATAAAGCGTTACGAACCCTGAAAAATAAAACATCTGAGTTATGGAAAACATTTATAAGAGATGCATAAGAAATGGAAATAATCTGGCAAACTGAAATATTCAGTGATTTCATGTTGATTTATGTCTCTCTTTAGCAAAAACTATGTCAGGATTCAGCATCATTTTTCAAATTTTTCAGTTATGCGCATTGCAATATATTTATTTGGTTCAAGACAATATTTTACGCTTCACATAAAAAAAGCATATAATTAAGTAGAGTTGATAACTTTTTGTTATGCTGTAATTGCTTGAAATAAATAAAAATTAAACAAGATTTTTAAAGTTCATGTTTTCTGTAATGAGACAAAATGCTAAGCTAACAAAAATTAACTGCAAAGTTGAAAAAACAACAGATTAGACAAATATGGAAAAAAATCGTTAGGAAATGAATAGAACCATAAGGAAATTTTAAAATTTTAGAAATATGAATACAGCGACAATATAAATTTACCATGATCTTTTTCTATTCAAGTATTTAGTTTATCCTTTCATGCAGCAATAAATATTAATTTCGGTTTTATTCATGCTATGATTTTTATTGCCTTTAAATAGTTAAGAATATTTTATGCCTTTCTCTGTAAGAATATTCACTCTCTTTAACTAGTAGAACTGGATGAGAAGCTTTATGAGGGTTTTTATGCTTCACATAAAGCTTTTAAAAATTATAGACAATAAAGAAAGGCGGATCTGTAATCAGAAACATTACATTACGCCCAATATGAATGAAAAAAAATAAGTTTATCTATGTTTTAAAAAATAAATAAAAATTGGAAAAAAGGAAAAAGTAAACTTTATGAGTGAGTGTGTGACATTTATAATATTAAGTCTATTGCAACAATTAGTAAAAACAATGATTATAAATGCAATCATATTGTATGAACAGAAGATAAATATTATTTCTATGTTCATACATTGATACAAAAAATTGCAAATCAGTTTCTACGATAGAACTAAGTACGAATACGTATGTGTTGTTCTTAGTCAGTTAGGAATAGAAAAACTATGAATATTAGTCATGGAAACCAGTGTTTTTTCAAAATTATTTTAATAAAACTGACTCTTTGGCAAAATGAGGAAAAGTAAGTGACATAATCCAAAATTTGTTAAGTTCAATTGATTTTCATAAATGAGAACATTAATAATTTTATTTATTGACTCTTAACTATATGTAAATATATGTAATTTATTGACTCTTAATTACTATACTGCGTCTGTCAGAAGCGAGGCATTTTCTATTTGTAAGAAAATTAATTTGAATTGTTGATTTCGCGTACTCTATTCGCAGTAAACTTTTAATATAAAATCTATCAGAGTATTTGTGGAAACAGAAGTGCCAGTGTTGATTTATTTCTAATTTATTTTGGGTTAACTCTTTGACGCGGTCTATGAGGCCTCTGTACGGTGTAAACATGGGTTTTTTCTGGGTGACCAAAACTGCATTTACTGTTTTTGAATGTTCGAAAAGCATGTAGCAGCAATGCAAACTGCGAATGAAGTTTTAACGTGGATGTTAAAGAAAAGGATGGTGAAATGAAGAAGCCTGAAGATCTTGGTAAAATGTACTTGCAAGATAAGTGAACAATGATTCCCAAAGGGATTTTTGGATGAATGATTTTGAAGATATAAAAATAAGAACAAGAAATCGAATATTATAACGAAACTTTAGATAAGAGTGATGCCAGTAATGAAAATATTGCTCGAAATTATTTCTGAAAAAGTCTCTTCAGAAAAAAATTATAAAGTGGACGCAGGACTCATTTCTCGTATTTAGAGATGACTAATGATGTTAATATTTCAGTACTAATAAAAAGAACTCTTCAGTTTTATTCTCTCTCTTTCTCTTTCGCTCTCTCTCTCTCTCTCACCCACACACACATACACATAGATACACATATATATTATCTTAATTATTTAAAAACTTTGATATAAAATTTACAATGAATAAGGTATTTTGTTTCATATGTTTCATAAGTTTAAAATGCTGAAGTCATTCTGAGGCAAATACTGAAGCAATAAACAACACTGACATTTATTTACAGACATTTCTTCAGTGGTAATTGGATTTTTCTAGAAAAAAATGCTTTGAAAATTCTTGAATCCCGTTTTTTATGTTACTGATATTTTATACCATATGAAAATAGTGAACAAATTAACCTTCAATTTTAATGCATTTAAAACAATATGGAACGGCCACAGAATATAAATCCGCACCATGGGGGAAAGTGATAGTTTTTCGCTGACTGCTATTGTAAAGGAAATATTATTCGAACTAAATAACGTCCACAAGGCAACAATTCTGTCTTTGAGATAGACAGTAAAGTGTGGAAAGCTATATTACTCAGGATGTACAAATATTTACATAATAAGGTAAAGAAGGGTAAGAAGTTCTAATTTTTTGTTAATGTAGTATGATGGTGTATAAACAACAGGAGTGACTATGCATATGGAAACAAATTTTGGCTTGTAATAAATTACATGTTATTTTATGCTAATTATAAACTACGTTAATCCTATATTAAGAAAGCTATTTATTAAAATGCGTGTAACCCGTTATTATGACCAAAAGTATTATAACTGACGGAGAAAAAAAATAGCTTTATTCAGAAAGGCTTTATTTTGGCGTAGTTAAATATAAACTGAATGGCAATTTACTTCATTCAAAAGGTATCTTAATAAAGCCAGTAATTATCCGAAATTAAACAAGTAGAAGAAAGCGATGTCAGGTATATTATGTCATCGGGCACAAAGAAATGAAATTAATAAAGAAACTCAGATGTGAATGTATATTAATTTGAAAAACTAAAAGGATTCGCTCCAAGCAAAATAAATTATTACAGAAGGCTAATAAAATTTTTTATCCTGGCATTACGTAAAAATGTGTTCAAAGTCATAAAAGTTTCGATTATTCACCATACCGACGGAGGAACAAAGACATGTGTGTGAGGTGGAAAACTTCCTGTACAATTTTCTATGGCAGGAGCTTAAATTTGTATGTAATAACCTGGATAAATCATGTCAAAATTGGCATTAGTATTCATTAAAGGTATCGTAGGAGTTTAAGCAACAAAAGATTTAACGTCTAGACTTAAGCCAGAAATAAGTGGATGCGATTAAAAAGTTCTGATACTGCAATGGTTGCGGGCTTCTCAAGGAAACCAAGGTCATCAAGACTGACCAACCTTCATGCTTTATCAGCATGGCATGTGGCATCATGCTGTGTGCATTGAAATCTGTGCTGCTAGAGTTTTTGTGGACACATCTTTCATGATATCATCTGAGACTTAAATTGTGGCTGAAAGGAAATCCTAAAATTCGATGTACAAACCAGCTAGTGGACTGACGAATCTGTTGGTTATACACATTAATGGCGGCTGGTGTACGTAAAATCTATCGTGGCTTCAATGGCCTCGAAGTTCTTACAATTATCTCTGGAGGTGCGGGGTCAAGTGTTCTGGTCTCGTCACTTGACTCGGTTCAAAATTACGGAACTGGTACTTTGGCCAAGTCGGAATCCGACCCTTGTGGTGCCAGTCAAAACAGGAGCCGCACCTTCATCGCTCATAGACTTCGGGACTTGATCTGATGTTGCTGTCGGTCAAGTGGCATAAGCAGCAGCAACAACAACAACGAATCTGTTGAGAAGCTCCAAACGGCCAAGCGTGTTAAACCGATAAAGAAGACGAGGAATTTTTGAAGCACTTGCATACCAAAAGTGGAAGATTTCTCTTAATGAACAATAAGACGTTAAGGTGATCTTCACCAACCACAAATCTTCAGTATTTTGTCATGTGATAACTAATGTCCTTAACGTGTGATTTCGAGTAATTCAAACGAATTTGCATTTGATACGAGCTCGCATTGAGCAGCTGGTAAGGTAGAGCTCTAATTATTAAGTATAGAGTGAATCAAAATATCTTACAGGCGTATTCAGTAGTCTAGGTATGACCAAACTTTCAGATCAAGTATCTTTACCAGTAATTCGAGTTAGGTGTACCCTGTAAACCAGAGTACGTAAACGGTAAGTCATAATCGTGATTAAAAGAAGTTCCGTCATTTTTTCGACATTTGCAGGTTTACACGTCTTGCACATTGAGCATTCATATCAGGTCAGTATATTAATGCTGAATTTCCCTATATTTCTTTATAAGTGTCTGAGACAGTAAATTTCATGCAAACATCATGAGCTGATGTTTAAAGTCAAATTTGTTTTATATCAAAACAACGTTTACGCCTATACAACTTCCTGAAGTTGAGTTTTTTTTTAACTGCAACAATATGATTGCCGCTATTCAAGTTCAAAACTCGCCAAATTTACCCCGTCGTATTTCTTCTCCTTTACACAAATAAAGTTCTGGCTCAATATTTACCGCTTTGAAGTCTGTTTCTACTGAGATGCTTGACGCTCGGCGAACTGAACTTAATTCGAACATTCTAACAGGTACAGAAACAATGTATAAATGCACAAAGGAATCAGTGGGCAGCTGCCCAAACGAAGAACTTTGCTGCCAAATTTAAAAGAAATCCATTTTTGTTATATGATTAGTTACTAAATTGGCCTGAGGCTTTATCTGAGGCAAGGGAAGCTTTGTTTACTGACTCGAGCAGGAATTACTAGCTGAACTTTTTATTGCAATATCACTGGTTCCCCTTTATTCACATTTCTAAAAAAAGTATTTAGAATCCTTATGTTAAAAATAATCTTAATTGAAGCAGAAATATTTCTGAAATTAAAGACGTTAATTAAAGGGAAAATAGTTCCTCCACCATCTGCTATAAAATTAAATAATTATAATTTAATAATGTAAAATACTGTAATTTTAATAATTTTTGTCGTTGTTGTATAAATAACGGAAATAAATAAATTTCAAACCTTATCAGAGGCTAAATCGATTCCAACTTACAAAAAAAAAAGAAGAATTCGTAATTAATTTAAGTTTAACAGCAATTTATTTAAATGACTTTTTGAATGACCTCACAAAATTGATAACGCACCGGCTTCTCCCATATTTAACCTTAATTAAAATTATCGGTCGAACTACTGACATTAATTTGCAAATCACCGCCAGACTGGGGAGATAACAATCCCACAAATCCCTTTTTTTCCTCCAATTTGAAAACAATTCGAAATGGATATTTAAAGCTAAAACGTGACTAAGTTACGTGATCGAAAAGTAATTATTTTTAATTACACAAAGATTGCTTCATCAGTTTTTATCAGTTCAAGTATCTTATGCTGGCATGGGTTAATGTGTTAAGGTTTCAAATAATGTGATGGATATTTTTGGAGTATGATGAGAGTTAACGGGTGGAGGGATTAAAAGTTTAGAATACTTATTTTGGGGACCTACATAAATAATTTTTAAGTGCTTGTATTTTACAAAATTGTTTAAATGTTGTTGCACTTTACAATTTAAAGGAGTTTAAGGAAAAGCTTTCTCAAGTATACTTTTTAGATAGAACTTGGTTTACATTTAGGAATCTGTGCGCAAAGATTTTTAAATGAAAATAAAAATAGACTATGTATAGATATAAACATTGACATCTACAGTGCTTTCTTAAGCATATTTTTTAGATAGAACTTCGCTTACATTTAGGAATCTGTGTACAAATCTTTTAAATGAAAATAAAAATAGACTACATATACTAGATATAAACATTGACATCTACAGTGCTTTCTCAAGCATACTTTTTAGATAGAATTTTGTTTACATTTAGGAATCTGTGTACGAAGCTTTTAAATGAAAATAAAAAGAGACTACATATAGATACAAACATTGACATCTGCAGTGATTTCTAAAGCATCCATTTTAGATAGAACTTAGTTTACATTTAGGAATCTGTGTACAAAGCTTTTAAATGAAAATAAAAATAGACTACATATACTAGATATAAACATCGACATTTGCAGTGCTTTCTAAAGCATCCATTTTAGATAGAACTTCGTTTACATTTAGGAATCTGTGTGCAAAGCTTTTAAATGAAAATAAAAATAGACTACATATACTAGATATAAGCATTGACATCTACAGTACTTTCTCAAGCATACTTTTTAGATAGAACTTTGTTTACATTTAGGAATCTGTGTACAAAGCTTTTAAATGAAAATAAAAAGAGACTACATATAGATACAAACATTGACATCTGCAGTGTTTTCTAAAGCATCCATTTTAGATAGAACTTAGTTTACATTTAGGAATTGGTGTGCAAAGCTTTTAAATGAAAACAAAAATAGACTACATATAGATATAAACATTGGCATATACATTGCTGGGAAAGGTAATTGTTTTCATTTCCTACAATTATGTAAGGAATAATAAGGTATGGATACCTTCGTATATGATAAAAAAAACTTTTACTCATTCTATTGAAACACCAAAAGTACTGTTGCAGTTATACACAGATTAGCGCAATTAACTTAATATTTCACATAAATACTTTTTAAATAGAATCTCATTTACTTGTAGATAATAATAAGGACCAGTATTATGCATGCAATAAATTTATATCCTGATCAAGGAAATTATGAAAGAGTGAATATAATCATTCGTAGTTATATTATTAAAAAATTATCAGGAAAATATACCGTCATATACACAGAAAAAAACTTGTTTACTCTTTCCATTTAAACAAAAGTAATTTTTTTAAAATTAGCTAGCAGAAAAAATACAAAATCTATATTTTGAACAAAAATACGACTTGTGCGAGGACGTTGAACCAAATAATCCTTTTGGAGGAATTTTTTGAGGTCAAACAAGTTCAACTTTTATACATTTGTTTTCAACGGAATTGATTTTTTATTCTATTATTATTTGTAAAATACTGCTTAACGGCCCCTCCCTGTTCTCTTCGATAAGCCGGAAACTCTAATAATGACCACTTTCCAGAAACGGGATCGATCTCGGATTAGCAAATCTCGACGTCGATATAATTTCCGGATGTCATTTCTGTGGAGAGAAAAAAAGGTTTTTCGAGATGCATAATTTGAATTGAATACGAATTAATTTTAATTCATCTTGAATTCGCGAAGTGCTTTAAAATTGAATGGAATCTAAACAAGCCTTAAAAATCCTATCGCTTATTTATTTCCTCTTTCGCTAAGTACGTAAGTATTCCGTATCATGAAATTAATATAATGCCTCAACGTTTAGGAAGAAAATTCTTATTATCAGACTTTCATCAGATGATCTTTCAGATTCATATTATTAATTAATTTCAATTGAGCCTTATTTTTTGTTTAGTTGTTTCTCCAGTCTCTATGCTTCTGTATTTTAATTAGACTCTTCTCCATGATTGTATTTTTCTGTATATTGAAACAAATGATATATACGTATACATGAATACACACGAACATACATATATGTATGCATATACACACACACATACACAGACGCACATATATATATATATATATATATATATATATATATATATATATATATATATATATATATATATATATATATATATATATA
Source organism: Dolomedes plantarius (assembly GCA_907164885.2). Lineage (NCBI taxonomy): Eukaryota > Metazoa > Arthropoda > Arachnida > Araneae > Dolomedidae > Dolomedes > Dolomedes plantarius. Next base: position 161,959,856 of record OU015493.1, on the reverse strand, counting down.
TACATATACATATATGTATATGCATACATACACATTTATATACACCCAAGAGCCAATACATTATGACCACCTGTCAATAACGAGTTGGCCCACCTTTGGCGCGCAACACAGCTTCAACCCGCCTTGGCATGGATGCCACAAGTCCTTGGTAGATGGCCAGAGACAGATTCTACTAGATGTTTAAGCAACGGTCACGCAAATCCGAAATACTGCGAATTGGTGGTCTTTGAACTCTAAGGTGCCGTCCCATGACATCCCAAATGTGTTCTATCGGATTGAGATCCGGTGAGTTAGGCGGCCAGGACATTAACTGGAATTCAGCATCATGTTCCTGGAACCACTCCAACACAATTTTAGCCTTGTGACACGGGGTGTTGTCCCGTTGGAACATTCCATTTCCAGCTGGAAAAACAGAGGCCATGGAAGGGTGCAACTGGTCCGCAATGATGTTCAGATACCCTGTAGCATTCATGGTCTGCTCTACCACAACCACGGGTCCCAGAGACGCCCAAGAGAACGTCCCCCAAAGCATAATACCGCCACCACCGGCCTGTGTATGACCTACTGTACATTGAGGGAGCAACAGTTCGCCTGGAAGACGGCGTATCCTGACACGGCCATCGGCGTGATGAATGACAAATCGTGATTCATCTGACCAGGCAACTCTCTCCCACTGATCCATGGACCAGTCGCGATGTTCTCGGGCCCAGCGCTGGCGCAGTTGGCGATGACGCTTGGTCAGCAAAGGCACGCGAGTGGGACGTTTGCTGCGTAGCCCCATATCCAACAGTGTCCGCTGAACAGTGTGCTGCGATACTATTCTACTTGGCCCTGTATTGTATTGGGCTGTCAGCTGAGCCACTGTATGGCTCCGGTTTTGCTTCACCATGCGAGACAGTCTCCGACGACCTTTTTCTTTGATAGCGTGTGGACGTCCAACACCATGTCGTCTACTGCTGGTTTCACCGTCATTCATCCACTTTGCATAAGTACTAACAACTGTAGGTCGCGAACAACCCACGAGTCGTGCAGTTTCGGAAATACTTGTTCCGAGCCTTCGAGCCATTACAATCTGCCCTCTATCAAAGTCGCTTAGATCCGCAGCCTTTCCCATCACACACAGAAGTAAGTGAAAGAATGATTCTTCGGACTCTCCAGCAGCTGTTAAATACCACTTCCACCTGATCACGTGCCTTCCACGTCATCCAGGCGAATTCATTGCAAAATGTAGGGGTGGTCATAATGTTTTGGTTCTTGAGTGTATGTACACATACATGCATTCATACATAGAAATACATACATACGTACCTACATATGTGCATATATATACACATAGATAAATATACATGCATACTTACATATATACTTACATATATGTGTATATATATACATATATATATATATACATAGTTGACTAAAGATGCGTACATATATACACATATACACACATATGTGTATGTGTTTCTCTGTATTTCTATTGTTCAGACTTAGTATATGCTTTTTTAAACAATATTTCATAACTATATTCTTGCTTTTTTACCTGAAAAAAAATTCTACATAAAATTTACTTGACATTTCTAAAGAAAGTTGTGCCGAGCTATATCTTTCTAGTTTGAAAAACAAGATATGTATAAGAACATCATAATTTTGAAAAATGGATTTCCTGTTCTATACATATGTAGTAAAGTAGGGCATAAAATAAAACACAACTGGAAAAATTTATTCTCTTTTTCTTTCCAAGGAAAGTAAATCTTTACTAGAGTTTTTGATATGTGTGGGATTCCTATTCAAATGTATCATAAGATAAATATGTAAATATTTTCTCTTCAGTTTATGTAATTTTCCTTAAGTTTGAAATTTATTTTAAGGTTCAGGACATACATTTCTTTAAATCATTGAAAAAAAATTATTTTGGTCCCAGCGTGTATACTTGTATCTTCATACCATAATAAATATTTAAATCAAACCAGGAAGTAGAGTTATTTTAGCTTGAAAATAAGCGTACCTCTAAAAATAATAGTTTCAATATTAGTATAAATTCAAGCATCTCAATACTGAATTATGATTTAATAAGTCATGGCTTTGGGCGATAATTTTTCTACTGGACTGTTGCATGCTTAATAAAGTTAATGAGTTAAATTAAAAGCTTTATTCTCCATGTGTTTCATGAATAAGGAATGCTTTAGATATGAAACATTTTTAAGATTGTTACGTCTCACCTTAAACCAGGTATCCATCTTTTGAGTATAGGGACTGAAACACAACGAAGTACATAAGGAATAGTTGGTTGAGAGCCCTACGTCATTTTTCTGCTACTCGAGTGGATATTGGATTGGGATCTACAGTTTGAAGCAACTAGTACAAACATACATGTCTATAGTGGGAGTCGAATACACAGACTATGGCACAAATGCCAACGCCTTAGCGATTCGGCCATTGCCCGTCACGAGTTAAGTAAGAACTGAAGTTCCGTATGGGAAGTTATGGCAAAATTCCGTGGCATAGAGGTCAAAAGACAACGTTTAAGCACGTGTGGGAGAGTTATTAATACACGTGTTCTTAATGAAAAAATGAATGTTCTTAATGAAAATGGCTTTATGAAAAAAATTAAAACTTCGATGGATTTGTAATCCGTTAATTTGTGGAAGAATAAAGCGCTTAATTGGTATCAACTTTTTTAAGTCTTTTCTGCATATGTAATGATGTTTATATTCTTTATTTGTGATGAAATCTAGGTAAAGGTACCTTAAGTCCAGAATATCAATTTCCAGGTTTTGAGTGCATCTTATTCAGCACACTTTGGAGAGTTTAAAAAACTCATATCGATTGGTTAGAAAATCAGGGTGATACAGCATTCTAAAGACAGAGTTTCAAAAAAATCATAGTTTTGAGATAAACGGCTTTAGTTTGGGTTAAAAATATGGAACCTTTGCTGCTACAGAAATACAGCACTAAAACTGCGTTTTCAGTACTCAGTTTTCAGTGTTTGTATGCATCTTATGCAACACACTTTAGGGATTATTTAAAGAAAAATATTTTGATCGGTTAAAAATTCTCACAGCTGCGTAGTAATTGTAAAGACGCTGCCACACTGTTTTCATTTGACTCTCTGGAAAGAATCGAATCTACTCAGAAAACTACACATTGTAGATGGCTTATCTTTCGTATACGTGTCGCCAAATGATACTAGAATCAATTGGCGTTCATAAATATCGGTAATATTGCTTTGTACGAGGTTTTTTTCTCTCTGTACGTTTCAACTAAAAATGCATTTTTCTTAGCTGCATCACATATAGGGAAGAATAAAACTTTATGTTCCTTTCTATTGGTATTTTTGAGAGACCTTATTCAATTCAAGTACATTGTTACTGTCTCGGTGAACCAGAAATACGAGGATGAAAAGGTTTGGATACTATGAACCATATTTATTTAACAAATTTTTTTGATTATTCGAATGTGGAGTAAATAAAAAACGCGTCCTCTTATAACAAGGGCCTTTTTAAAGTATTTGGCATAATCATTATTTTTATCAACTGAACTTAGCAGCTTGTTTTTCCCTTTTCTCTAATTGTACATACAGAGCCTGGTAATATTGTACCAGTAGTGGTTTTACCATTAAATGGTTGTTTGATCAATTTGAACAATTTGGAGTGCTGTTATGTATGTGTATACAGTCGATTCCAGTTAATCGGACCACATCGGGATGCGATCATTTAATCCCGGCCCTAATAACCGGATGGTCCGATTAAACGAACATGCCTTATGTTACAAAATGGGATTCGGTCCGAATAAGCAGCTAGTCCGATTAACCGGTGGTCCAGTTAACCGGAATTGACTGTATATAAACTGTCCGACCACAGTACGAAGAACCACGGTTGGCATAGTGCCAAGACGATTCTATTCGCGCTGTAGGTAAGGCTGCTGAGGGAGGAGGGGGAAAAGTATCGCATTCTCTCGACATTCTTTAGAATCGGTTACTACCTGCGCTTGCTTGCTTTTTCCTCGTCTGTTATTTTGATTATTATATTAAAATTAATGGATCCTTTACCCAACACAAGTGCTCGGAATAAGCCGTTCCGTAGTGATTGAAACGTATAATACGCAATGTAATTAAATTGTGTTATAAAGAAGCACTAGAAGGAAATGTTATTGTTCCACTTTCGCAATCCCTAAAGAGAGCTAGTGAAATGACCGGGATATCAATGTCCAGAGTAAAAAGAATACGCAGAGAACCAAAGGGTGAAGAAACTCCAAAATTTGAATCTCCGAGGAAACGTCAGAAAAAAAGAACCACCGAAAACGTAGCTTTAGATAATTTTGATTGTGATGTAATCCGAAAATATCCACTCCTATAACACTCCGATTTTTTAAATAGATTTGCTTCTTTCATTTTATTATTTTAAAATTATTATTCATATATTCGATCAAAAATAAAGTTTTAAAAAGTAACTTTAAAATTGCGGACAAAAAGCAGTCTGAAATACATTCCGTATTTCATAAACAAACACATCCGAAAATATGACGTTTTCCCCTATTTTCTAAGTAGACTAACTTTTCTCGCGCATGCGTAACAGCTTCCAATGACTTTGCTTCCGTGGTCGGTCAGTATATATATATATATATATATATATATATATATATATATATATATATATATATACCGGGTGGCCATAATTAAACTGACAGTGCTCACAGTGTTCTGTAGCGCGATCTATTTGCGAGAATGACGCCACATTTTGTAGGAAGATTAAACAAGACGGGGAACGAAGGATTACGCGAAAAAATAAATTAGTTCCAAAAGTCACCTCTAGGGGAATATTTGGCGCTGTGTAATAGAAAATAGAGTGTTAACAAATGCAAATTAATACGGAGTAAAATTACCTTTTATTATGCACATTTTCTTATTTAGTTCAAGTGCAATATGGCAACACTTTTAAAAAAGCGTAAAATCTACATAAACACCGATAAAGTCTCGTGATCTGCAATATCACGTACGCTGAGCAGAAGAATAAGTTCTTTATTCAAATTTCACGTTACATCCATTGGCACAGTGCCAGCTGCTTGGGTTTTAAAAGGCAATGTGTTACGTTTCGAATCAATCGGATTGAAAGTTTATGTGCAATGTCTCCTTCTTTAGTCGAGCGTGCGTTACTGGTCAAATTCTTTTACCTCAACCAGTGCAACGCGTCAGCCACTCTTCGTGCTTTTAGAACGCACAAAAAAATGCGTAAAGGTAACGGTCCTGTGTCAGTTAATGGGCTAAAAGCAATGGTTGCGACGTTTGAGAAAACAGGTTCTCTGAAGGTTCAGTCAGGCAGAGGACGAAAACCTGTACCACAGGATACAATCGAAGCAGTTGCCACGACGATTGTCGACAGAGGCCCAGACAATATTGCTGCCACCTCTAGCTCTCGTGGATTAGCTCGGAATATGGATATGCCTTACAGTACGGTATGGAAAATCTTACGAAAGATTATCAACTTCTATCCGTACAAGATCAGCCGTGTACAGGAGTTACTGTACCCCGACCATGATAAGCGATTGACTTTTGCTCTTACCTTTCTTGCCAGAATGGAGGTGGATGATGCTTGGCCGTGGAAAATCTTATGGGGAGACGAGGCCCACTTTTACCTGCATTGAACTGTGCATACCCAGAACTGCCGAATTTGGGATGACAAATCACCACATGCAGTCACAGAAACTCCCTTACATTCACCAAAGGTAACTGTTTGGTGTGGGTTCACAGCGGAATTTATCGCAGGTCCATTCTTCTATGAGAACATTACCCCGACAGGACCGGAAACCTGTTCTGTTACCGGAGAGAAATATCGCCACATGTTGAACAGCTTTGTCATTCCGGCACTTCAGCAAAGACAATGCCTGGGAGAAATCATTGGAATGCAAAATGAAAGGTAATTTCCGTATTGATTTGCATTTGTTAACACTCTATTTTCTATTACACAGCGCCAAATATTCCCCTAGCGGTGACTTTTGGAACTAATTTATTTTTTCGTGGAATCCTTCGTCCCCCGTTTTGTTTAATCTTCCTACAAAATGTGGCGTCATTCTCGCAAATAGATCGCGCTACAGAACACTGTGAGCACTGTCAGTTTAATTATGGCCACCCGGTATATATATATAAATATATATATATAGTATATATATATATATATATATATATATATATATATATATATATATATATATATATATATATATATATATATATATATATATATATATATATATATATATATGTATATATATATATATATATATATATATATATATATATATATATATATATATAAATAAATATATATATATATATATATATATAAACATTATCATCGGCCTATTAATGTTATATTGTATAACATTATATACAACATTATACAATATGAGTAATTTATGTAGACAAAACTTTCTCATATTCATACATTTTATGTATGTAAGAAAAAACATAGTAGGTGAAACGGTATGTTTAAATTTGGCCAAAAAGTTTCGTACTAAGTACTTCAAAAAATTAATGCGTTCCAGTGTAAGCACACAGCACAGTAATTATATGCAAATGTCCGCCAAAAACTGTTCTGTTTATTTGAATTTGAAACTGCCCTATTTAACTGAAACTTTTCCCCCGAGGGAAAACGTTTCAATTTCATTAAACATCTATTTGATTTAAAGTGGAAAAGTTATATTTATACACAAATTACGACTTTAAAAATGTAAATTTTCTGCTTCGAAAATGCCTTTTTTTGAGATGTCATCAGCGTTTATTCTTAAATATCATTTTCAAACGTATGATATAATTTATTTCCCACTTCTTTTTATTATTGTTTGTAATGAGTTAAAAAGAATCTTGAGTCCATTTTAAGAACCTTTACAGCAAAACATGTTCATTTTAAACCGCAATTATTGTAATTGAGTTTCTTATGAAAGTTGTACGAATTACATTGTACAACTTCTTTCCGGAAGCATAAATATAGCGTGAAATAAGGAAGGAAAAACGCAAAATGAATTTCTCCATTCCTTACACTAAATTAGGTGTTGCACTAATGTCCTTAAGGTTTAAGGTTTTTTTGTTTTGTTTTTTGTCCATATTAAAAAGAAAATTGTATCACATGCGAGACATTTCGTTTAAGTTAACATAACTGATTTTTCATAAGTATTTTTCAGATACGTATAACAAAGAAAAAACAATTTATAGGGAGATTTGAAGTCGATAAAATATAGATGCTACTCGTTTTTACAAAGGTCACGCCTTGAAGATTTTTTAGTTCTGTAAATTATTTAAAATTTGGAAGGTGTATGAACAAATTTTGTTGTTTTACATTAAACTATAGTTTAATGTATATAAAAAATCGTGCATTAGCTACGTAACCTTTTCCATAATATTATGTTTCTGCGAGTTTATGTCTTTGTTAATCAAAACCATTAATTAAAGTTTTCAATTTAAATATATTTAAAACAAGTATAACCGCTTCGAAAAATATATCACCATGTCTGCTTTATATTTAAAATAAGAAATATAATTTTATAGTGAGATTGAAAACTCTTTTTCTTTTGCTTTAGATTTACGCATCTAGCATTGACATATTCGCAGAATTTAATTCGCAGAAATAAATTCCAACAACTGATGTATTGTGAAACAGAAGTATAATTTTTTTTAGTATTTCTCCTAGATTACTTGAAAACAAATGAAACTAAGACTGTGGACCTACTTTTCGTGCCACCCAAGGTTCAAGTTACATTGATGTTACAGTTGTTGGTACTGATTTACTTGAGGATACTTCATGCTGGTGTCTTTCTGCAAATGAATCCCTTTCTGATCACATGATGATAGAATTTCAATTTTGCCTTTCCACTGACCGTTGCGACGCTTCAGATATTCCCTTCATAATATTCAATAGAAAGAAAGCTAATTGGTGTAGTTTTCGGAATGTTTGCTCCTCCCATGTTGCCCGTTTCATTGACATTCTTAGTCGCTGTACTGATGGTTCTTGTCTTAATACTATTGTTGAAGAATTTGGCTCGGTTCTTTTCAAGGCGTGCGTATATTCAATGCCTGTTAAAAATCATGGCGGGCACAATGTTCCTTGGTGGTCTGTTGATATTGGTTGTATGAGAAAGAGGCTTAATGGAGTCAGGCGTAGATTTCAACGTTCAAGAAATTCGATTCTTAGGGAGCTGTATAAGTGTTAATATCTTCAGTATAGAAAAGAATATAATCAAATGCTTATTGACGCTAAATCCAACTCTTGGAAGCCATTTCTTTCGACCATTGATGTTAATAATGTGTGGAAAAAAATTTATACTTACGGTGTTAAAAGAAATTTCATGAAAACATTTGAAATAACGGGTATTCATCTACCGTCAGGAGAAACAACAAGCTCTTCAGAAGAGACAATAAATGCTGTGCTTCAAAAATCCTTCCCCTCTGATTCAGAGGAAGATGACAACGACTTACACAGAGAGTACCGCAGGTCCGCTCAAACCGCTTACCTTTCTTCTCTCGATCCTCCTTTTACCTGTGATGAAGTTAATACAGTTATAGCTATGCTACAGCCAAATAAATCACCTGGTCCTGATTCCATCACAAATGAGATCATTAAACAGTTCCATTTTATGTTTCCTTCTTTTCTCCATAAACTCTTTAATATTTGTCTGGATGTTGGTATTTTTCCACGTGTTTGGAAGTGTGCACAAGTGATACTTATCCCCAAGGGAAATGAGTCTAAAATACCTCATTTGGATAATCTAAGATGCATTAGCTTACTTCCTGCTTTAGGTAAGTGCTTGGAGAAACTTTTCGTTAACAGAATTTGCTGGTTTTTGCGCCGGGGAGACTTTTTTTCTAGTGACCAGTACGGCTTTACACCTCAGAACAGTACTGAGGATGCTTTGTTACGTTTAAGTGAGATTGTTCAGAGAGGTAAAAAGAAAAATTTGCACACAATCTTGGTTTTTCTGGATATAAAAGGCGCTTTCGACAATGCTTGGTGGCCTTGCATTCTCAAACTTCTTAAAAAAGCGGAACTACCACTGAATATTTTTTCACTGGCTGCTGACTTTTTAAAGGACAGATTAGCCAAATTGAGACTGGGCTCAGCTTCCACTATCCATCGGCTTGAGAGGGGTTGCCCTCAAGACTCAGTTTCTGGACCTGCCTTTTGGAATTTGATTATTAACGATCTCCTCATAAAACTTAATAAACTTGCCTGTTGTGATACTATTGCTTTTGCGGATGACCTCCTATTTTGTTTCCAGGGTAGGGATCTTCCTGCGACTTTCCTTTGTGATCAAGAAACCTTGAACCTTGATACCAAATGGTCAAAAGATTTTAAATTGGAATTTAACTCTGCTAAAACCAAAGTCATGTTTATTGAAAAACGCAATGTTCTTTATGACGCATTCCATCTGTTTCTCGGCGGAACTCCCTTGGCTGTGGTAGGGCAATTTAAATATCTTGGGGTTCTTCTTGACTGCAAGTTTTCTTGGAAAAAACACCTATCTTACATTTCAGAGAAGTGTGACAAATTGCAACGTGGTTTATGTCGCATTGCTCGTAATACGTACGGCATCAGGTTTGATGTCCATTCGCTCATTTATAAGCAAGGCATTGAACCTTTTATTTTGTACGGCTCTAGAGCTTGGGGTATGGCGCTCAAGAAGAAGATTAATTGTAAATATCTCAGACGCATTCAAAGACGTATTCTCTTTCGACTCATATGTGGATATCGCACCTTAAGCTATGAATCTGTTTATGCAATTTCTGGTTTTCCTCCGATCGACACTGCCATTCTTCATAATATCGCCTTTAGAGAAAATTTCTCTACTTCTTCTACTTCTGGTTACGATTATGTTTTACCTCCATCTGATCTTCCTCATCCCACGGAGAGAAAGGCTATCAATGTTATTAAATATTGCAACAAAACTGCAGGTGATTTCCCTGTTACTTGCTATACTGATGGCAGTAAAATTGATGGCAAGGTTGGTTTCGCTTTTGTTGCCTTCAAGAATGGCATTGAATTCGAGCATTTTCAATTTAGAATTCGAGATGAATGCACTGTTTTTATAGCTGAACTTTTATGTTTAAACTTTGCCATTAAATGGATCATGAATCGAAATAGTGCTGACAAAGATTATCTCATTTGTACCGATTCACTTTCATCCTTGGAGACCTTAAAATGTATTTCTTCTGTCAATAGCATTATCGTCGAAATTCAAAGGCAACTCAAAACCCTTGAAAGTAAAAAGTCTCTGTTTTCTTTGCTTTTGTTCGTGGGCATACTGGTATCTTTGGTAACGAGCGAGCCGGCTTCCTTGCCAAGTCCGCTACAAGGCGTGAAATTGACATTAGTGTCAATATTCCCAAATCTTTTTTTAAGAAGGTCATGTTTGAGAGTATGGTGGAGTCATGGAACCAAGAATACGTCAGCTCAAATAATGGTAGTTTAACCAAGAAATTTTTCCCGTCCATTAGAATGAGACTCTCTTGCCATCACTTCTTTGCTAACTACAAACTGACTCAGTTCCTCACAGGACATGGAAATTTTAAGAGCTATTTGAGTAGATTCAAATTGTATTTGGCGACCCCCTGTGATTGCAGCGTTGGTGGCGAGGAAAATGCTGAACATGTTCTGTTTTTGTGTTCGAAGTACCGCAGGGAGAGAAATATTTTTAAATTGGCTCTTAAGGACTTAAATATTAACTGGCCTCCCAATTTCTCTCTGCTCGTTTCTGGGAAGTGTGCTTTCTGCTTATTTTGTAAATTTATTGTAAATATTTGTAATTCTTCTTAGTTTCTTTTATTTGTTTTATTTTGTCTGTTTCTTATGTTTTCTTAGTGTTTTATACTTACCTCTGTAAGTCCCGTGTGATACTTTGTGGTACACGGGAATTTTATGTGTATTTTTTAATTAAAAAAAAAAAAAAAAAAAAAAAACTAAGATAGTGAATGCTTTAACATTTCACGTACCCCTAAATTAACTAAACTATCAGATAATTCTTCTCTTTGATGTCTAGAATTCAGGATTACCTTGATTGTAGATACCAAGAGAGCTTAAACCTTAAGTGTAGTTTAAAGTAACACCCAAAGAGTAGTTTCACGCTGCTTTAAACTAGGGTTTGACTCGGTTTCAAACCCGGTTTTAAAAAACCGATTTTTAAAACAAATTTGTCACATTTGAAAACTGGTTTTTAAGTTAAGAAAACCTGTTTAAAAGAATTCAAATTATTATGTAAAAATTAATTTTTAACTTATTTGATTTCTTGAAGACCCTGAAGAAAAACTTACAAATCCAAAGACACTGAAAGCTGAAATTTTATTATTTGAGGCAACGAATAAAAGAACCAAAAACTTAGATTTGTTATTTGATTCCCTGAAAACTATATAACCAAGCTCAGTAGCTAGTGAACGAGTATTTTCAATTTCAGGCAATATTGTGTCCTAAATACGAACAAGACTTAGCCACCGTTCAGTGGATATTTTATGTTTTTTAAAATCCTATTTTCTTAGGAGAAATTAAAATTACTGAAATAAATATAAATATTATTTGAAATTTGAGATTTTTGTTTGTGTTTTCGTTATTTTAATGTAAGTAATGTGTAATCCTTAATTTTTTTTTTATATTTTGACTTTGATATTGATTTTGTTTTTTGCTATTTTATATAAATTATATAAAATATTTTCCCCAATTCTATTTTTTTGACAAAAATTCGAAAACTGGCTAAAACTGGTTTCTTTGAAATCTGGAATTCGAAAACCGGTTTTTAGAAAAGTAACTTCTTGTATCAACCCTACTTTAAACTAACTTTGCTGTTCTCAATATATACTTGCATCTAGTTTTGTAGCAGTTAAACAGTTTTGAACTTCACTGTCTCTTTCCCTATTTATTATTCTTGAACTCAAAACGCGTATTCTTTGATTATCTGTATCTTCCATAACGTGTAATGGTATCCATTCGTGCTTATTGATTAAAGCCTTATCCAATTTAAATATGGTCCCACACTGATTATATCGTTTAAGTTCTAGAATCCAACGATAGTACTTAATGCTAGTGCAAGAGATATTTTAGAGCGTTTATAGTGATGTAGTGATGAGGTAAATACAATGTGATTACCGTTACTTTTCTGAACTGCTACTTTAAAGTACAATTGAGAAGAGGTATGCGTATAGAAAAAAAGACAATAAAGTATATTAATATTTTTCTTAATATTAATATTTTTCTTAATATTAATATTTTTCCAAGTTCTCAAATTACCTCTTGGGGAGCTGGGTTAGGTGGTCTGGTCCCGCCACTTGCCTCTGTTCAAAATTCAAGGACCATCAAACGGGTGCAGCGTGGACCTACCCCCTGTAGTACACCCAGGGCAACGTATGTGGCGAAGTGGGCGCACACTCCCGGATCCCCCCGGAAAAGCGCCTACGCCCAGTCCCAGCCATTTGCAGACAACAAACAACAAATTTTCCTTAAAGGACCTAATATAAATTTTAGCCTTAAAATGTATACAAATATAAATGCACCTGATATTCACGAACACTTGTGAGTACGCGTGTGTGAGGGATTTGTTCTTTCATATTTAACATAGGGACAGAGGTAGCCTAGTGGTAGCGTGTTGGCTTTCGGTACTTAGTGTGCTCGGACAGAAACATGTAGACCGGAAAGTCCTTCTTTGAGGTCAGTGGGTGGGGAAGGTCGCAGATGTCACTCGTGCTCTGTCAAAATTAAGGTGGCACCTGGCTAAGTAGGAATCCGAATGCCATTATAAATTTGAGCCTCATCTCTCTGCCCACAAGTCTATATGGAACTGGTCTGGAATATACTCTGAGCAGTGGGCATAAGCAACAACAACGTATTTAACCTTTAGGTTACGGGGACCTTTTTTTACGATTCCCTCTTTAGAACGGGAAATTTCATAACCCCTTTGTAAGAACGGCCATTAAGAGGGGTTTATATATGTGTATATATATATATATATATATATATATATATATATATATATATATATATATATATATATATATATACACTGAAGTGCCACTGAATTAGGGATACCTACCTAGTAACGAGTTGGGCCTCCTCTGGCCTTCATAACGGCTGCCACACGACGAGGCATAGATTCAACAAGTTTCTGGAAACGTTCCACGGGAATGGCTTGCCAAATATTGGCTAAAGCTGTCCATAATTCAGTAAGGTTCTTTGGTGCTGTGTGATGGCCTTTCACGCCCTGTTCCAAAACATCCCAAAGATGCTCAATAGGATTAAATCTGGGCTTCTAGGTGGCCAATTCATGATAGAGAAGTCAGAGGAATGCTCATCCAACCAGCCATTAGCCTCATTCAGTTTCTTGTGATGTGATTTTCACAAAATCTCCTACTGTCTTTTATGCAAGAGTAAAGAAACGCTTTTTAAGGTGACGAAGACCATGTAAATCAATGACAGTAAAATAATTTCAGGCAAAGGTCTATAAAAGTTAATTAACAGAATAAGAGGTTAACGTTCCACCTTTGATAAAAGTTCCACGGATAAGTACATTGACAATCTGGATAAGGTCTAGCTATTAAAGCAGCGATGCAAGTTGGTGAGGTTTAAGTTTTATGGTCAGTGGCGGGATCTCCAAAGATATAAGAGCTGTGTAAACCCCGTATGGCATTGTGCCATCATTTTGTAAACGCCTTTCGTCTTGGTATATTGTTTCGTTTTAGTCCTGGCTCTGTCTGTCACTTACCAGTAAGGCCTCGAGATATTTCACCGAGTTAGGAGTTTAGAAAATGCTTCCAAACACTCTTGAAATAAAGATTATAAGACATCATATTGTTACAAGGCTATAGTGTTTAAAGATAAATAGAAATGTTCGAAAAGTGTTATGATACAGCATTTAAAATGGTAACAAATTTATGAAAGAAAAATGAATAAAAGCAGAGATAAAATTCAATAATGCTTCTTGTGAGAAAGAAATAATAGTTTTATTCTCCTGAATATACCCATCAAAAATATATTTAAATTATGATACCCAACGATGATTCATAATTTTTTATGTAGTCTGATATTACATAACCTAAATTTTCTACTTTATTTCCCAGTTTGAAGCATTTCTGAGTATAAATCTATGATATATAATTTTGATCTCATAAGTAACCACTTTACTTCAAATGGTTTTATGAAATGACGCATTAAAATAATTTTGTAAATACTTTCCCTACGTAGACATCAATATACTGTTGAAAGCAATGGTAAGAACTTAAATACAAAGAAAACAGCCTAATAAACCTTTATTGGATTCAATTATTAAAAGATAAATTACATTCCCCCAAATGCACTATTTTTTCCAACAATCACATTTAACATCCTTTTCAAAGAGAGATTATTATCTAATCGAAACTGCTTTTTGGAGTGTTTTTATGCGTACTCAATTTTTCACATTCTTTCTACTGATGTTCAAACTTCAAAATCATACTAATAAAATGATCCGGGGAAAAATGTGTTTATTTTCAAAAAATAATAAATTTAAACGAGTTTTTACAAATTCTATACGAATGTTAGTTCCAAATGAGTTCATTAAGTGTGAATGATTCCTCGTATTCATATAGAAATTTTATTCTTTAAAGTGAAATATAAGTGCGCTAAATCAAATTGAAAGAAGTTTTCTTAATGCAAGATATTATGTTGTTTCTTGGTAAATTGACAAAATAGGAGATAACAAAGCGTTTTTTATTTTTCTGATAAAATTAAAAGGAATTGATTTAGATGATAAAAAAGGAACTGCGTTTAAATTATGTTCAAAGGAAATTGAATAAGCGTAAGTGCTATTCTATATAAATCTATTGCTTAGTAGGAAAAACTAAAAAGAAGCTTTTGGACATATAAAGAAGATTCAAAGCCATTTGATGCGAGCATATTAATGACAACCTACGGATTTCTTTTCTTATTGTACTATATTCCTTTAAGGAAAGTAATTCTAGAATTAGATTTTTTCAGTCCGAGGGATATAAATTGAAAGGAAGAGATTTAAGATTATTTAAATGTATGAAACTTGTGGATGGATATTGTATAATGCTTTTGTGACGTAATAGCACTTCACACCGTTTGGGATAAGAAGCTACAATGGAGTTTTCGTCCTAAGTCAGGGATCTCAGTTTAATGAAAAGTGATCCGTATCAGAGGAGAAACTATGTGGTTGAGTGATAGTTATAAAATTAAATTATCAATTAAAATTTCTCCATTAAGAATTTTGAAAGGTATTTGGTGACTATTTTATGGGTCGTAAAGCACGGATTCCGACATTAACTATTTTTTAACGCAGGATTACGTTCCTCCATAACGGTCCTGTGGAAAGGAAAATTTCAGACGCTAAAACTCTCCGTCCATCCGTCCTCGCGAGCTATAATTTTGGCAGCGCGGCAAACCCAGTCTATCGCTTGGACAAGTTAAACAGAAAAGTACCTAGATGTGTCAAAATTTTGACATACATATATGTATATATATATTACTACGTACATATATATAGATACAAAGGAGGTAAGCAACGATAAGTATTCCTACGTTAATAACCCGCGATAGTTTCATTAGAAGAGACTACCTGAAATTTTTCTTATACCTGCGGAAAATAAGTGTTACCCCCATGTATTTTTATCCCGATGAGGGTGAATGAAATAAAAATATTTATTCCAACAATTTTTTGATTACTCTCAAGTTTTCAATCACTTTGACAAAAATAAAATCAAATTAAGGATATATTTTCATTTATACATAAAGTACTTATGAAGACACCTGGACGATTGGAATATTCCTATCTTTACCAAATGTTCCCACCTTTCTTTTCATTATTTTACATTTTACAGCTATAATATGTATAATTATTTACGGACAGCTAAATGGTAATAGGAATTCAACTGCATTTCTTAAAATTCTTGTTATTTTTAATTCACCGAAATAACTTGTAGGCATAAAAATGTCCAAGTTAAATTTTATGTGATCACTCTTGTTGATATACTGTATTTTACATTTCCCCAAAATTGAACATTTGTTTGGTCGTGATTTTCAACACTATAGAGTCGTGAAACGCGAGCGAAGCTGGAAAAGATCAGAGAATCCACTCCAGAGTGAAAATGTGTATAGTGGCTAAAGGATAGCATTTTCAGTAACATAAATAAATGATCCTTAAGATAGGGAAGTTTCTCAGTTTCTTTCTTCCACTGTTTATGGCATGACAATTTTCGGAATCGTGACCAAACAAATGTTTATTTTCTACATTCTGTTTTAAGTATTAATGTGTGCAAGGTGTCTTTTCTTACTAAATAGATGATGATGAATAACGTTGTACTTGACTTTTTTCCCGTATCTCGTACCGTTTTTTTTTAGATAAAAACGCTAATTCCAAAATTTGCCGATAGATGGCGTTGTAAGTCGTCTCATCGAGTAGCGCATAGCCTTTTTACTATACCTAAACATCAACTTTATGGCCTAGGCTGCCACCGTTCAGAAGTTAAGGGGGGTGTAACGGATATAGGTGGGAACCCTGTATATTCCTGCATCCCCTGTATACAGAGGCTGTTCACACATTTTTTAGACGATGTATATTGTATTCACAAAACTAAATTACATAAAATTCTTGTGTTTTAAATGTTCTGTTTGACATCCCTTATTCTGAACTATCTTTCGACACCTTAATTTCCAGGATAATAATGCCTTTTGAAGTGTCAGAAGAGGTATTCTATCCCATTCCTTCTGAACATCTTTCCAGAGTCCAGTAAGGGTTTTGGGACGACATTTGGATAATGCAGATTTTAAAAGTTCGAAAGCACAAAAATCCATAGGTGATACATCGGGAGATTTAGTAGGGATATCAGTGAAGGGTATGGCCTTGATACCAGTTTCTTGTTCCATTTCTTTTAGGAAATTTACAGTGGATTTTGATGTGTGACTGCTAGCTTTGTCCTGATGGAGTCTCACAGATTGATGGCACTGTGGGTAAAGCGATGGTATTTCATTCAGAAAAATTGGCTATAAAATATGTTCCTGATAGTATTTGGAAATAAACTTGACATTTTTTTCCACTCTCTTTATTTTTAACTTGCCTTTATAAGAAAAACCAGCAACAATCATGAATCCCTTAGAAAAACTTTCTTTCGATTCTTTGAACCATGTACTTAAATTTTTTTGTCCCCCTTTTATGATAATAAATGGCTCTTTTTTTGTTGCAATCATTGAAATACAACCATGATTCATCTATTGTGACAATTGTTTTCCATTTTTCTTTGGATAAGTGTTTCTCATATAGAATTCTGCTGCGTGTCCTGCGTTCAGCGATATGATTTGGAAGAAGACGATGCACATTGCGTTTTTTCGGTTTCTTAAGATTTAAATCAACGTTTATCCTTTTGTTTACAGTGGACACCGAGCATTTTAATGATTTTGCAACTGTCCTTTGACTAGGGGTTTTTTCTTTTAACATTAAACAACGTACCTTTGCAATAGTCGAAGATGTCCGTTTTTTCCTTGGATACTTGTTTGGAATTTTTGTCCCACTTGAGGCTCCAATTTGACGTTTTTTCCCTTTCTTGTTGACGATATTACCTATCGACGCTTTAGATATCACAAAACCATGACTCTCACATCGTTTTTGGATAACGGAGTATGCATATTTCTCTTCGGAAAGAGCATAAATGTAGCCTTCGAACCACTGCTTTGTTAAAAACGCCATTTTGAATAAAAACAAAACTTTCAAGCCGTAGACGATAATTTTGACTTTTAAAAACATAGTACAATTGCAGTTATTTCTTTTGCAGCAAACGCTTTTTTATTACCGCTTACCAAAATCGTCTAAAAAATGTGCGAACAGCCTCTGTATCCCCTGTATATACCCGGTAGGAACTCTGTATATTTCAGCACAACGAGCAATATACTAAAATCGACATATAGATGAGCCCAGAAGTCTCGACTTACCGGCTGCAAAATATGCTATACAGTGAGTTACTGCAGAAAAGGTTTTCATCAACTTCATTTAATATTTTTTAAAAAATTTGAAGAATGTTTAAAAAATCAGAAACAATTCTGGCTATTTTCAAAAAACATGATAATGTAAACACAGCAACACGAGTATAAAATTTATTTAAGACACTTGAGGTATAAGCCTCTTTTATCATGTCAGTATTAAATGATGTCATGGAGTTTATAGTTTTAAAAAGTAACAAAGAAGTTAGACTATCATACATTACCCACTAAAGAATGCGCCTCCATACATGGTTTTTTAACGCATTTTTGAACATTTAAAATATTCATCATCTCACGAGTATTAATTGGTTTTTCATTATCATTTTTTTTAAACTTCTGTGAAGACAAAAGTATAATTAGAAATAATGGGGTAAAAAGTATACCTTATCACAGCACACCATTAGCTACCCCTTCCGCTAAAGAGGAATTAAAGAGTGACTAATGAACTGTCACTTAATATAGTTTTTCAGCCGTAGTATTTAGGGAACGTAAGATTCCTTATTTCAATATAGTATAATGTTATTTTAATTATCGTGCCATTTTAAACTCAAATAGTCTAAGGCTAATTAAATTCTTTTTCGGAATATATTTCTATCATTATTGCAATTTCTTTTAAACTGTTATACGAGTCATTAATTACAGGATTTTAATGTAAAGAATACAAAATTGAAGAGCACTATAATGTACCCCTGGAACATAAATCAAAAATCTTTCTTTAAAGGTGAGGACGTGAACAGATTTGCAATATTATTCATAGCGGTCATGAATTTCGCAGCGATGACAGGCGAGAAAATGATGTAAAAAAATGCATAAGTAATGATTCGCTATATATATTATAGGATATTATTTTTAAAAAATGGAAGTCTAAAAGAACTGGCATGGAATGTAACGTTGTCGCTATTCATGCAATAGTGAAATGATAAAAAATTATCTTTTTTGAAATTAAGTACAATTTAGTTGTTTAATAGAATTTTTTATATGTGTTTTTGCAAACGTATGGAGAAATTTTGGGATTAATAGATGAAAATAAAAAAAGTGTTAATTTCAAACATTTTAATTTATTCGCTATTAATTCAGAAAATATGCTTTCATTTGAAATGAATTATGGAAATAAAAAAAATAAGGGTTTATTATGTGATGCAAATTTAGTTCATCTCTTATAAAAAACAATTAAGTTAGGAAGCATTTGCTTCAAAATTTACTAAGACATAAAAAATTCAAGCCTCCCGAGAATGTATTTTGATGTGAATTTTAAGAAACCATTTAATGATAAAAAGAGTAAAAAGAATTTGTACTACATTAGGCAAAAAGAAACTTTTAGACTTATTTGATAGAAAAGACTTTTATGTCTTTTTTAACTCGCAGCATCTCTTCGTTTCTTTGAAGCTCAATATGAATAATAGAAACAAAGAGTCCATTTTAATAGGAATACAAATTCCTTTGGGAGTGTATGTATCATTTTTCAAATAAGTAAAGGGAGTGTGTATATAACATTTTAAATTAACCATTTTACCACGCATTTAAATCTTTAACAATGTTGCAAGAACGTTTATATTTCATTTTATATGTTGTCTTTTTTCCCAAGATAACAATTTGAAAAAAAATATTAAATTTATGACAAGAATGCCACGGCTGTAATTTGATCGACAACAAAATCGATTTTTTTTTAAAAAAAAGACAGGCTGTAGGAAGATGTAGTACTTTAATTGATTGAGAGAAATAAAACTTAAAATTTTCATTTAGGATTATAAGTAGTTTATAATATTTGTGTAAAAGATGATATGCGTAAAAATATTTAAATTACATAGGGATTTGAATTGATTTAGCTTTTTCAGCACAAGTAGTCAACATACTGTTCCAAGTGAAACAAAATTGTAAAACCATTTACGTAACGACACTAAATTTCCTTGCTGTTGCAAACACAATCGTTCCCTGGAGATGTACATGTGTTGTGAGAAGTGAATGAGATATCAAGAGAAGAAATTAATTTAACAGAAGACTATTTGACATAGAATTTATTTTTTCATAAATTTGACAGTTACTTCCATGTATAGATATGTTTACATATACTGTGTAACAAACAAAAAAGAGTATATTTAAGTAAATGTTCTTTGGAAATGAGAACTTTATAAACAAAAGGCCCACAAAAAAGGTGATGATTAGCATTTCAAAGATACGACATCAGTGCCAGAGGAAATGATGTTGTCATCATCTGCAACAACATCATGGTTTGAAAAATGCAACACCAGTGGTTCTGAACCGCGGTTGCGAAAGAGCATTTCTAGGGGTGCGAGAGAAGGTTCTAAATCTTTAATGAAAATATCCAATTGAGTGAATCATTTGTAATTCATGGATACTTTCCCCCGGGAAATATAAGCAAAATCAATAGATGGATACTCAATCCATTTTTGTTTGAAATAAATTCAATGGACGACTACGTTTTATTAAAAGACGATCTCATCGCAATATGAGCTAATGCACGTATTGAAATGGAATTTGAAAAACTGGACTTAGAACAATTCTGGTGTAAGCAGTTAGAACATTATCCAGAATTGGCAAAAGCAGCATTAGATACTTTTTACCATCTGCCACCACTTACTAAGTGAAATGAGTTTTTCATCACTTTTTCACATCAATACAAAAGCCAGAAATCACTTAAATGCATTTCTGATGACTTACTTGTGGCTCTTTCAAAAAATGGCCTAGTTTTAGAAGTATAATTATGAACAAACAACAACAACGTAGCCATTAAAAATGTAGATATTGTTTTATATGTAATTATATAGTATATGTTGTAAACGTATTAATTTTTTTATGGAATAAAAAAAATCTTACAATAAACGTCTTTTCCTAAATAAAAAATAGAAACACATTTTTTCAAGGAGGTGTGAGAGTCTATTTTCAAATTCAAGGGGGTGTTAGCTATTAAAAAGGTTAAATGTTAGAAAAGGTTAATTGTTAGACAAATGTTAAACAAAGGTTAAAAAACCACTGTGCAACATTATCGTGGAAAAATCTTAATCTCATAGATAAATATTTTGAGTTAATCCTTTTCATGAGTTAAATGTGGCTTCAGTTTAAGGACAGAAGAAAGAAACCAGCGTAGTGAGACCAGAACTAAGACAACCCTTCAAAACAAGTTCTGCTGAAAAATGATCCTTTCAACCAGGACGTTGACAGAAAAACAATCCATGAGAAGGGCACACGATTCCTATTTTAGTTAATAAAATTTAAATAATGCATGAAAAATTCTAGTAATTTGTAGGGGGCCTTACAGTCGCGACAAAATTGGAATAGGCAGTAATACCCCATTTATCTATCTCTTAAACCAATTAGACGTAAAGAAGTTCCAGAAGTATCTTGAATATCTTCAACAACAGCTTTTATTAGGA
Source organism: Dolomedes plantarius (assembly GCA_907164885.2). Lineage (NCBI taxonomy): Eukaryota > Metazoa > Arthropoda > Arachnida > Araneae > Dolomedidae > Dolomedes > Dolomedes plantarius. The sequence goes on along the minus strand of OU015493.1, from coordinate 161,938,468 downwards.
TTTAAGATTTAGATATTGGGTCACCTACCCACGCCGACCACCATACTTTCTTCCTATTCAAATGTGGTTGTCATTTGATCTGAGAGGAAAGCGGAGATCATCGCTATATATTGTGCGACGTCAGTAGCACGTATTGCTACTGGCGAGCAGTCACTACGTGCTACTGGCACGTAGCTACGTGCTACTGACATGAGCTTTGCTAGCAATGTCATGATAGGCACCACTTAAGACGGAACTGTTGGCGGCGAATATTAATGATAGATGTCTTAAGAGAAGCCGATTTAAGAAATCTATCTTTTGCTATGTTCTACATATGGTTTATCTTGAAAAGACATTAGAGGAATATTGTTACTGTTATTGTCGTTCGTGTTACGGTACACTCTTTTGGAGTATAGTTTCCTTTGGTATTTACAGGAGGGGTGGGTATGAATACATTGCCAGGTATACTTTTGTAAGCCATGGACGTCAATCCCCTCACTTCGGCAGAAATAGGAAGCAACACGAGTTTGAAATTATCCAGTCTGCCTGAGCACAAAGACTCGTCAAAAAGCGAAGACATTCAGTTCAAAATTTTCTAATCGAAGCACTAATTGATTAGATTGCTTCTTCTATCATTTGGTACCTATACCAGACTTTCCATGTTTTTCATGATATTGTTACAAAGCATATCCATAGAAAAAAGGCATTCATCTTTGTTGTGATTAATCAATCTTACATGTCATTGGTCTTTTTAAATCCCTTCTTTACCTTCGAAATACCTGAAGAAGGCAAGCATTTTTCTGTCCAGTTTATCGACTCCAGTATATCGAAGTTTTGCTACATATAATATAACCTGCACTCGTCATTTCTCTGATGATCAATAACTGCTGATCGTCGTAGTCCCTTTTTATGGTTCACTGGTAATTAATACGGTAGTGGGAGAATTACATAGGCATATGCACTAAATTTTTCTAATACAAGCATCATTTTCTTTTTGAAATGATCACATACCTTACAGACACCTGTAGACAACGACGGCTGATAATTTGCGTCTTCAGGAATGTTTTAGGAATCTCACACCAGTAAAAAATCTTGAATTACGTTTCAAATAAAGTAAAATAGGAAAACATGATAGGAGAAAGCCACCTCAATTGAACCTAATATTGTTATGATATATAAAAGATCCATAAGTCAAAACTATGGATCTTTTGTATATCATAACTAGCTCAAATATATAAGCAATCAAATATATAAGATCAAATATAGAAGCAATTTAGATACAAATAATACTCGACGCCTAGTTAAATGGTATGCAGTGCTATTTTACAAATACGAGATACACTAAAAAACAATGTTCTCAGTGGAAGGAAATATTGTAGTTTGAATAAATATATGATGAAGACCAAATAATAAATTCTTAACAAAATGAACAATCATGTATCTCCGTTATCTTTCTAAAACTAAGACCTTTCAGCCTTTTTCCAATCATTTATTTGTGATCATTGTCTTGTAGCGAAACTTTTTTCGTTGTTTTATGCTTTAGATGTCACTTCACAGAGCTTTTTGACACAGCTCTTTTTAGTTATAGCACGCAACTTGAAATACAGCAACGAAAAATAAGGATATCGAGGTGATTCTCACTACGCTGATGGAAATTAGCATCTGTCATGTAGCTCATGTAGTAAAATTAGCATCTATCTGTAGCCAGAAAAATATTTCACGTTTGGGAGGGGGGGGGTCACAAGTCCGTTTGGGGTTAAAAGAAATGAGATATTTTATAGACCAATAATACTTAAAACACCGATAGTATATAACATACTAATAATATATGAAAGACCGATAATACAGGAAAGACCAATAACAAGTGAAAGATCGATAACATTTGAAAGACCGATAATATATAAAAGGTTAATAACATATGAAAGACCGATATTACAGGAAAGAACAATAACATGTGAAAGATCGATAATATATGAAAGATCAATTATATGTGAAGGACCCTTAATGCACGAATGACCAATAATGTGATGGACAGATAATATTTGAAAGGCCAAAGGTTTTGAGGAAATTTTCAGCAGTATTATTAAAATTTGTGAAAAGGAATATTTTTGACGATTCACCAGACATATAATAATTTCTTTATTCTATTAGAAGTACAAATATGTTGATAGAGCATATATAGATACAGATTGTCCATTTCGATATGTACCGAAATTTTCCTTTCCACTTCATCTGTTTACCCGTTTGAAACGATAATAAATTATTAAAACAATTCTATTTATAATTCGTTGCTCATGGATTTTAATAGTTGTGCTCTGATAAAGAGTCAAGAGTAACAATGTAATCCGCTTATATGTGCTGTATAAACATGCAAGCACGTGAGATGTATTCTGATTAAACTTTACATTAAAATGATAGTATTATTTATCACTGGTACAGATAGAATACATTTCTTTTGAGATGTATTTGCAAACGTATCATCTTTAAAGCATTTCTCATCTCATACTAAATTTCTATTTGTATTCATGAAATGATTAAAGAACCTCTTTCCCCTAACAGACACACAATTGAGCATAGAAACTCTAATTTTATGTAGTTGTGTCATAAATTTTTGTGACTAATTGTCTGCGAGTTCCATACTGAGAAACTACAATTTGTATGTTTACAAGGAACATACTATTTGCTTGTTCTTCCTGTATACAACATATTTGGAGAAGTTGGATTTAACAATTTGATTTACCATGTCTAATGATTAAATATACAGTGAAGCGGAATGTGTAATATCTCTCTCTCTTCTAAAATATCACCGGTAAAACTTGAAGCCTCGTAACACTAGACGGATGTAGAAGAAATTTAACTTAAAAATGAGTTACCGGGAAGATAGTGAAAATTTAGTGTTAGTTAAAATTTTAATAGTTAAACTGACGCAGAAAGTAGTTTGGAAATATTCCAAGTCGTTACTTTTTATGATAGATTAAGGACGTCTGGAAGTATTTTAGGATATTTAATGTTCAAAAGATAATTTTGATAAAAAGATGAAGTCTTTTATTTTATTTTGTTCTAAGTATTACATTCCGTATTTATGTCCCAATTTTATTAATCTACGAACAACATATTGGAATTATATATATTTATATATATATATATATATATATATATATATATATATATATATATATATATATATATATATATATATATATATATAAACATACATATACTTCTTTATTAACATGTTCATATATGTACATTAAATAGGTTTTAGGATAAACTTTGGATGTTTCGAGTCTAAAAGGGAAAAAAATAATAGTTTTGATTTCATAGTTTGAAAAAGTACTTGAAATATTGGATATTTAAATTGAGATTCCTCCTTTACAGGTGAATTATTTACAGTTGATATGTTACCACATATATTCCAAAGTTTCACCCAAAACAAGAGATACTACAAAGCGAAAATGATAAAATTTTCACACTGTTTTTCTTTTTCTGAAAAGTTTTGGTTTGATTTGACCTAAATGAGAAGCCTTGATAAGATTCCATCTTCCAGAGAAGCAAGGCAATCTTGCCAGGAGATTTAATGTACAGGGTGGTCATAAAGAAACTTTGCCGAAAAATGGACCTCTAGCGGCTCTTCCGTTCAACCGATCGAGATGAGATTTCAGATATAGTTATTCAGAGGTATCAGCTCGGGATTCTATGAACGGCAACCAAGTGGCGCTTACGGTTAAAGGTACAGAAACTCGAAATTTTCAAATGGCAACACCAATTTTTTCCAACAAAAAAAAACAGCTCTGAGAATGACTAACAAAAACATGATCAGAGAGCTTTTTATCGGTTTTCTACTCTGAATATCTGGCGAACGGCGTTCTGTGATTGGTTTCTAGCCACTGTCATGTGCAAATTCCCTCCGTGCGCCCCGATTGTGTCTTTGTTGGCCGTTCGGGGAGCTGCTTTTTGTGCGTGCATAACGCGTCCGTTTTTTGTAATACACGTACTGTTCCAACGCTTTTTAGGGTTTTCGCATGCGCTGAGCATTTTGCGATGGGAAAAAGCGGACGTTGCTATTTGAAAATTTCGAGTTTTTATACCTATAACCGTAACAGTGAGCGTCACTGTGTTGCCGTTCTCAGAATCCCGAGCACATACCTCTGAATAACTATATCTGAAATCTCATCTCGATAGGTTAAACGAAACGACCACTAGACGTCCATATAGCGGCAAAGTTTCTTTATGACTACCCGGTATATGGGTTGCCCAAATGAAAGTGAGACTTATGTTTTTCTGTAATGGTTAACTGTTTGGAATATGGGAAAATACATGAAGAAATACTAAAACAATGACCTTTTTTTTTATTTTGTTTCAGTTGGAGCGCTACGGTCTACTGTAATGAAGCGCTTTCAAAAAAAAAAAAATTAAATTAAATTTTAAGAGAAACTAAAATGTTCGAAAGCTTGCTTCATTACATTTTGTGGTAAAGGTCGGGAACGTCTTTAATGCCGAAATAATTATAGGGCAAAGCGCTTGTCGGCAACATTAGCCAATTTACGAAAGTTTTATGAGCCTAGCGTATGTGGGGTCTGTGATTCCAGACGCAGATAAGCTGTGGATGGCACCACTTGTGACATTATGCAACAATGACACTTTGTGGGAGATTGATAGCGGGGTTCGTTGGTAGACCACGAGGGTTAGCGGTTTGTCTTGCGGGTGGTCATCAGCTGTTGGCAATGTTACGTAAGAGGGGGTACCTTGGATAAGAAAAAATATAGCGAATGAGAGGAAATTAAGTGTAGAGACTCAGCAAATAAAAAGATGTGAATTTACTGAATGGCTGAAGAAATGGTTTCGGAGCCGGGAACTGTGAGATAATTAAAATAATTGAAGTGAGTTTTTATGGAGACGTAAAAAAAGTCGGTCCGTCGGAGTCTAGGAGGCCTTCCCCTGGGTTCGGCTAAAAATAACCTGCCCCTGATTGATTGCCCCAAGAGTGCGGTGGAATATTCCCGGAGAAAAAATAAAATTAAGGGGGTTTGATGCGACGGAGCTCGGAGAATCCTTTCCCGAGAAAGAAAGCACGTGTGGAGAAACGAGTGATAGCTGAGCCCGAATCCGAAATAAAGAGAGGGATAGCAGAGAAGATTGCCTCCAGTACGCCTACAGTTAAAACTAACCCCAGCGTGGAGGAGTCACCCATCAAACTAAACAGAACCTACAGAGTGCAAACTGACGTCACGGTAAGAGTCCCTACCAGTATTATCACAGAACCCGAAAGTCGCTCTCAGCTGAAAGACGTGAGTGTTTTTACTTTATTTTGTATCACGTATTTGAAGATATCGTGTGTTTAATTTGGATAGGAGCTTTTAGAATTTTGTGTAGTTTGTATTTACGCTCCCTGAATCAGAAGTCAAACTAAATTGAACCCTGTTGATAGTGAACAGAGCAGCTATGATATAAATTAAAATTTGATGAGATGAGATGTAAATATTAGGGCAAATTGAAAATAAATAAGTTTTTTTTTGTTTTAAACCTTGTTTCAGTAATTATGTATCTGCTGGGTGTTTTTAATGTGGAACAAGGTTGATGTAGCAGATCCAAGTGGTTTAAAAATTTGTTCGTTAATTGCTAATTGCGTCCAGAGCCTTGGGTAACAAAATAAAATAATTATAACTCAACGCACCCAAATACCCCTTGATAGATAATCTTTGTACTACCACCAAATAATCATGCCCTATAATTAAAATGGACGAGCAATACGACATCTACTTTTGCTACAGGATGGCTAATTTGACCGGGACCTACTGATTAAAGCCAATTTCTAACGGCCACAAACGTCTGTGGGATTTGAACCCACAGACTCTGGTACCGAACGCCAACGCCCTAGCCACTCGGCCATCGCCCGGCAAATGATCTTTTTGTATTTCGTTCTTTGTTTGTGTTTACTTTTTATTCATTATGTCAAGTTTTTTGCCATTAGAAATAAAAAATACAGGGAGAAATAGCGATACATTAGGTACATAACCGCTACTCAGATTGGCTTTGTCAGTTAAAGCAAGTGCCCCAGCGCTGAAGTAGATTTTGGATACCCTGAGCAAAGAACCGCGCTGAGCAAAAGCTGCTGATAGAAGAGGTATTTCGTTTTCAGGAACGTCTTTAGCTCTAAGTAAGTCGTTTGGTCTTGGAGGGAATTGTGATCTGGGTTAGAGTCGGTTCAAATTCTTTGGACTATTCTAAATCGGTAAAACTTTCTTCTGAAACACTCATAACAACTGCTAACAGACTGCGTGAATCTCCCTATCCCTTGTCGACATTAAGAATAGGATGGTGTCGGTTTGCCTATACGGTGCCCTCATTGGAAGCAACTAACGATTCTTGCTGATTATGCGTGAATGTCTTCGTTGATAAGTGCCTATTATTGCCAAAACAAAAGTTTCCTTTAAACAGATACAATAGGAAGTAGAAATGGAAGCTTCTTCGCAACGAAAACTTCACCATCACATTAGTCTCTTTCTCACTTAAGGCTCTTTCTCTTGCATAGGGTAATATGTCCTTTTTCGTACTGTTTGAACGCATTTTGTTATTTTTTCTAGTTTTTCATCAGTCTGTACGTTTTGCAAAACTGTTTGGTGTAGGGAAGACGTTGTGATGCTCACTTTGGTTTTGTAGCTAACGAGATATTCGTATGGTGTTCTCTTAGTCCCAGATTAAAAAGGCCCTGTTCTTCCTAAGCTGGATGAAACGTAGTCTCTTCCTCCACTTGTCAGTATTTTACTTTGCATCCAAGTACACAGCATATTTTTAATGTCTTGAGTAGCTCTTTCGACGTAACTCTGTATTTGTGAATAGAGAGGCTTGTCATGGACGATCTTTAAAGTCGGTACTGCTTTAGGCTGCTTCCCACATAATTAAAAAAAATTCTCTGCTGTTTTTGCAATGTAGAATGGATGGTGCTTCAAGTTCAGTAACGACGTTATACACTACTTCTTCCGCAGTCTTTGATGTCAGGACCTTGAGAATCAGAAACTTAGTTAAATGGTCAATGGTGGGAAAATTTTTTCTTTACCTGTTTTCCTTTTCGGGTTCTATAGAATATATAGGAAATGTGTGAACTATTAAACGTTTCATACCTTGGCTTCCCACTTTTATCTTTTATAGATTTCCTAGGTGTTTTATACAATGCGTAATTTCATACATTGACGTTGGTATCTACACAGATACATACTACCTTTATATCTATATAGCTCTTTGTCAAGATATATATATATATATATATATATATATATATATATATATATATATATATATATATATATATATATATATATATATGTGTGTGTGTGTGTGTGTGTGTGTGTGTGTGTGTGTGTGTGTGTGTGCGTGCGTGTGTTTATATACAGTGCTTTTTTTAGGGGGTACGCGGGGATACAGCGTATCCCCAACTTTTCTTTTAAGTATTATTTTGGCTTAGCTTATCCGAAATTTTAAGAAACTTACGAATCAATTGTTAATATATAACAAAAAGTATTTTTTTTTTTAAATTCTGAGTTTTTTGTTCCCCTGTGACGTGACGTGTGAAAATATGGTACTAAAAATAAGCAACCTTTATTTGAGAAAAAACAGTATACCCACCTATTTTTTTGAAAAAAAGCATTGTATATATACACTATCTACCAATAAGTATTTGGACACCCATGCAAATGACGATATCTGTTGTCCTGATATATATCACACCCTGCACCGTTAAACATCGTGAAGGAAACAACATTGGCATTAGTCGCATGGAAGATGCCAGGAAGTGCAGAGTTATCTTATTTTAGAAAATGGTAATCGTCGGGCATCACGAAAATGGCCGATCGTTAAGGACATATCTAGCGAGCTCAATTTCCCAAAATCGACAGTGGTCTATGTGATTCAGAAGCGGAAGGCGAACGGTGATTGTCGAAGTATAGCCCGAGTCGGCAGATCCACGAAACTGGGAGATAGAGACCCCATACCAACACCGAGACGGGTGCTGTCCAGATACATTCGGAAGAACCGCACCCAACCGATGGACCACATACTCCAGGAGTTTCAACAGGTATCCGAGAGTGTTGTTTCGATGAATACCATCCATAAGGAAGCACATGTGCTTGGTTTTCATGGTCATGTTGCTGCCCATTAGCCTTTGATCACAAGGTCCAACCCGCAGCTCGGTTAATGTGGTGCAAAGCACGACGAAAGTGGACCGTAGATCAGTGGAAACAGGTTCTCTGGAGCAACGAATCAAGGTTCACACCGTTCGGATGTTAGGGTATGGGTATGGCGTCTGCCTGGAGAACGTCTCCTGCCAGAATGCATTGTGCCTAAAATAAAGTTCGGTGGATAAGAAATTATGGTATGGGGGTGCTTCTCCTGGTATGTACTGCTGTCCCTTGGTCCTAATTCATGGTAAGCTCAACGCCGACGCCTACTTCACTATTTTGGATAACAGTATGCTTCTTACGTTGTGGCAGTTTTACGAGTTGGACCCATGTTACTTCCAGGCCGGCAACGCCAGCTGTCACGTTGTGAGGTTCACCATAGATTGATATGGTGACAATGGGGTTAACCGAATGGACTGGCCTGTCCACAGCCCAGATCTGAACCCTATAGAGAATCTCTGGCACGAGTTGGATCACCGAATTTATATATATATATATATATATATATATATATATGTATAATATATATATATATACATACATATATATATATATATATATATATATATATATATATATATATATATATATATATATATATATATATATATAAATTTTCACTAAAGCCTAATAAATTCTTGGTAAATTTGACCAGTATTTTATAACTTGCCACTCTGAATTTGTACGGTTTGCGAAAAAAATAATTCAAAATTGAAGATAACACGATGAACGAAATGTGACGGAATAGTTTTTCACCTCAATTTGAAGCATGCATTGTAAAGAAAACAATGTATTTTCCTAGTGTTGGTACAAAAACTGTGTTCTGTCAGTTTCGATTGCATATTTTCTCTTTTTTTTTGTCCGGATCGATATTTGTATTTATATTGGATATAATTTTTTGTTTTCATTTCCTTCACTTGGGCTTTGGTTTTTGCGTCACAAAACTTTAAAAAAAACCCAGCAGAATGAAAATGATTTTGTTCATTGTTATAAAATTTTGTGATTGAAAAGCCGAAAATGGTGGAGTTATAAATTCCTGTCTCTTATTCTACAAAGCGGGCAAGCCTTGTTATTTCAAAAGGAAGAAAATTCTTTCATAGGACAGGTCTCAAAATATCCCCCTCCCCTTACACAAACTAAAAGAATATTCAAAAGATGACTTGAAAAGATCTGAAAGGCTCCGATGTTGTTAGGCGAAAGTTTATGATCTTTTGATCTGATAATAGAAAGTTCCTTCATTCCACAAAAAGTCCTTGCAATTTTAAAGGAAAAATTCCACTTCAGCTGGAGAAAAGACGCTTTAAAACAGATTCTTCAAAAATTGTTTTTTAATGAAAATGATGCTAAAGAAGAAAAAAAATTCCAAGTGAAAGAAATGATAAAATTTTTTAGTTGATCCGGTATCTGAGAAGCTTGAAAAGATTTCAATGTGGGTACAACTCATAGAAGAAACTTGGGTTGACAGTTACCTGACTTGAAGCAAACCTTAGATTCAGTTAGAAATCTTCTTAATAGAAACGCTTCATGTCGAGTCAGTGTTTTGTGAGCAGACAATCCTATAAGATTCCTACCTAACGCAAATCTTACAAATAAAGCAGGCATGACCACAGGAGATTAAAATGGATAATCATTTTGTTTACAATCATCTTAGGAATATATCCACCGTCCTTTTAAAGAATTAATACTGTCTGAAAAATAATTTACCACACCTGTAGAAAGCAATAAAATTGTTAATATAGCATGGAAATAATGATTTTTTTAAAGTTGAACCAGTAATGACAATAGATTTCCTTTTATATAAAAATATTGCGTTTCCTGATGCACCTGTCATACGTTTATATTTCGAAAAAGACTATGGCTTGAAACCACAGTCTTTTAATTTAGCATCCATCTCGTCTTTTTTGCAACTGAACTTTGTCGCATGAAACGCGATAGAACAGCGGCTTGGCGGATTTATTAAATTTCCCCAAAACCTGAAAATAAAATAAATATTATCGATATATTAAAAAAATCCTTCTTTTAGCATCCCAGAATGCAACCTAGGAATGCTTGATTAGCCATTGCAAAATATAGCAATTTTCTTAAAACACTAATTCTTAAAACTAATAATTTATTTAAATAACCTATCTTGGGTTATAGTTCAAGCTTTTGACAAAAAAATTCATTTTCAATCTCCCTATAATAGTAGTACCGATGGAATTTTTAAAAATTTTTAAACTAGTCCCAATAAACATAGCTCATTTTGAAATAACTGCAGTATCTTAAAATAATTTGTTTTTACTCTCCTTTAAACTGACCCGGGCGAGATTTGGGATTAAACTATCCGTTCATTTTCTCAGTGGAGTAATCTATTTTACGACGGCTTCTCAAAAAAAAATACCAAAACATCTTGGAACATAATTGGAAAGCGAGATAAAGTACTAGCTTAATTTCTCTAATCAATAACCAGCCCTTAGTGATAACAAACTTCCTAGCTCAATATAGTTTTCTACAGGCGAATCTGCACAAAAAACTACGATAAACTCTGTTGGGAACAACCTATTTAAGATATTAAACTCCAGGGTACCCAGCAAACACTGACCTCTTGTTTCGGACTCCTTCGAAGTTAGCCCTACCACTTCATGGCTGTAATGGTTTAAATAGAGAGAGGCTTACTAGGGCCCCAAAATGTGATCGCATAAATTATGGTCAAGTGACTAATTGGAATTATTAATTGCAGTACCTAAGTACAGTCCAAATATAAGATCTGTTATTTACTCAAAATAACAAACAAAAATAAGACATTGCGTTGTGAACAGAATATATAACATAGCAATTCTGATTGAACTTAATATACAGATTTATTAGAAGAACACATATACAATCAATACAATGCATCTCAATTGAACTTGACCAAATAACTTTAACTGACTCGACTAACACGTTATGCACACTTTTAAATACATACAAATATGTTTAGAAAAAACTAATTCCTCCTTCAATTTCTCTCTTACAAAAAGGCGACTACGATCATTGAAGAATTTCTTAAATCTTTAAATTATTAATCTCTTTTTACCTAATTTAATATTATCATGAGGCAGTAAGGCAATGTATGTATAGTGACCAAAAACGAATATAAGACATATCTTATAATGGGAGCCACGTCGCATCAGTCATTACCCATCAGGTAGGCCCGGAATTCGTCTTTGTAATACAGTTCATTTGTTGAGGCACTCTCGTATACACATTCAACTTTTTCGGTGGCTATCTGGGCTAAGTAGGGGTGTCACAGTTCGTCAGTCATTGTCCGGCGGTTACCTTCGTTGACAGATGTAGTCAGATGGTGTCTCTCAGTCATTCATCTGGGGGCTGGCTAATACACTTGCTGCAAACTTCTTTTCTCGTCAGCTCTTTGATTCTCGGTGACGTGCGAGGTCGTTCACTCCGGTTGTGAAAGTCAGGCTCTGGTCATCTACGGTGATAATCATTAGCACTCGAACTGTCTTTGTTTCATGACACTCTTATTTCACACCATTTAGTAGCCATCACTATCGATCAGCTTAAACTCTGTGATTGCTCCTAGTCATATCTATTTCACAGCAGCTCAGATTTGCGTCTGGTGGTCATCTCTGCACCTGGAGTCTCTGTATTCTCGGCTTAGAATGTATACTATGTAAATCCACAAATTCTCTTGTACCGTTTCTCACTGGATCCAGATTCTTCTTATTTCTTATTGGCCATATATTTTGTTTTGATTTTATTGGTCCCTACTCATCTTTCTAGATCATTCTATTATCCTCCTTCTCTGAGGGTGAGGTGCCTATCTTCATTACCTATTTTCCCATGGTATGCACAACGGACTTGCATCTGTTTTCCGTTCTTCTCATTACTGCTAAATTACTTTTTCATTCACAGTTCCCTTCTTCTTTCATCTCCGAGCCAAACTATCGTTTCACCACATCTGTTTCCCTTTTTCCTGTCCTGATGGTTCACTTAATCGTTGCTTCTTAGCCCTATTCGTTTTTCATCTCGTTAACTATGCTCTTTAAATTGGCTACCTCTACCTGTGTCGCTTCCTGTTCTCATAATTTTTGTGAGAACAGGAAAGAGGCACAGGTAGAGGTAGCCATATGCGGTTTCTTGTGCTAATCCCGTATCTTTTATTTACCCTGCCATGAATTTTTCTCGATCTTTGTCCATTTTACCTCGTTTCTATGGCCCTCTTATTTTAATCCATACCTCCGTTTAATGTCGACAAAATACCCTGCGACAATGGCATTGCCGAGAAGTTCGGTGTAGTCCAGAAGTAACATGTCTTTAAATTTTTACTGGCGACAAATAAAGCGCGGTCAAACAGACCACAAAGGAAAGAAAGATAATCTTTTACGAATTCCGGAGCAAAATTTAAAATGCTTCCGGATGAAATGATTATGCTTCTACTAAATGTGAATTTATGATTTATCATGTATTTCAACATAACATATTACGTTGGAAGTTAGATCTAGAAAGTCCCAGTGAATTTGGACATATTAATGAAAATAACTACAACGTGGTTTAAATTTTAAACCAATCTTCTGCTTTATTGACTGAGATCAAATCTCCTCTGACTTACTGCTCCACCTTTTCATTCTCTCTAGGTCCAAATTAATCTTTGCATTTCCCTTCTCAGGCCGATTTCTGTTTTAATTTCTCTAATCACTACTCGATCAGAATGGAACGTATATTTGAGAGTTTCGTAATATTCTACTAGAGGAGACAGAAAATAAACAAAGCTACTTGTTCAGCAACTGAACATATAAGACACTGCATCACAACTTCCCAATAATTACCAATAATACGGTATAAAGCCGTGACTAGATACAAGTTTTGTTTCTAATCTCCCTGCCCCTTGTCTAGTGGCGCTAGACCAGGTCCATGAGCCGATAAATCCTCACGAGGTTTATTAATAGGTGAGGATTGGTGATAAAATCCCCTCCTATATAAATTTTAGCAAGTTAGGATGTGGCCAGGAGTAGACGTTCAGTATTACACTTTTTAAAGCTGCATTGTAAGATTCTTAATGTCCAGCATTTTAGAGGAAACTGTCGTAAACTTTTCGAACAGAGCCCTCTGCCTGAACCTTGAAAGTGCCCCTGATTTCTTCACGACGGGCGATGTAGCATGAACTACTGAGGAATGCAATTTCATGGCTAATAGGGTAAGGGGGAAGCTTCTGTTGGTCAATTACTAGGAGCACACGAAGGTAGAAGACTGACTTAGCTCCAAGTGCCTGCTAGCTTTAACGGGACATAACGGAATGGTCTTCACGCAGAGGGTGGCCTTACAAGGAATTAAACTCCCGAAGTATCTCACACATTCCATACGGTGCCACTCCCCTGCTACAATGAGGCAGCTTAACTCGGGGAACTCATAGACTTAGGGGGGTGGGAGTAAGTATACAGATGAAGCTATCGCCCACCCTTGAAATGGGACTTATATAAACATCATAAATTTTCTATAGAGGCATGTCCCATAATTTTGTACTTTATGCACATTCTTTACTATATGTACACACACGCACACATACATATAACTATATAAATAAATAAATAAATAAATAATATATATGTCGGACTTAAGCGGGAACGAAATAACTATTCTAAATTTAAAGGGGGCTTAGTAATTAATTTATTGTCGTGGCGTAATTCGCCACTATTCTCATATCTTGGTTCGAAATACATCGAGAGATATCGGGGAAATTCCCTTTGGATTGATTGACATCTGTAGCCCCACCCATGGTTCATCGCCGGTGTATGCGTCACAGAGATCATGTAGGCATGCGCGGTGGCTTTGGATGGAGAAAAACAATAGCGTTTTCTTCAGACGGCGGGATTTAATTCATTGCTAGTAGATGCGTGTCAGCTGGGTCCCTAATTTGAAAATGGCGAGAGCTCAAATATGCGCTACTTGGATCAGTGGTTGCTGGAAGGTGAAATAAATTGGCTTGAGTTAGAACTATGTTTGTTTATTGGATTTAGACTACTTACCACTCGCCACCAGTATTAACATGATGACTTCGAATTAATCTGAGAATATGCAAACCTCACGCCTGTCATATATATATACACACTCACTTCCAAAAGTTAAGCACGGAGAGGAAAATTTAATTTTCCGTAGGCCAATCTAAAGTAAAGAAGCTGAAATTTGCTGCAAAGGTAGAAGGAAGTATGCAAATATGTTAGGTATCAGCCAATCACGGTTTCGCGTCGAGAAATATGCAAAACGGGCAGTTGTATAAGAAGCCGGCATTGTGAAGGGTTACAGAAGTTGCATGTAAGTGCTGATGAAAGGTGTTTAGAACATTCGCACTATTTGTTTTCAAGCTAGACGTGTTTCTATGGCTTCCAGAAGACGAATGGAAGATTCTGAACGCTGGCGGACTGTCGGCCGCATTGAAGCAGGACAGTCTACCACAGATGTTGCTCTTCTTCGGAGTTCATCATTCCGTCATTTCACGATTATGGAAACAATTCCAAACCAGCCAAACAGTTGTCCGAAGACATGTAGCCGGTCGAGGGGGTGGTCCAAGGTTTACGACCCCCTCAGAAAATCGATATATTGCAGTTGTAGCCAAGCGGAATCGAAGACCGACCTCCACACGTGTGAAATCTATGGTTGCAGCTGCCATTGGTATGACGATATCTGCCACTTTTATTCGTCGAAGGCTACACATGAATGGTCTGTACGCCCGGGTACCACGAGTTTGTGTTCCTTTATCCGTCCAATCCAGAGGGGCACGATTAAAGTGGTGCTGCCAGCATGTGAATTGAACTGTGTCTGATTGTGGCAACGTTATGTTCACAGATGAGTCTAGATTTGCCCTACAACCCGATGATAAGCGTGTAAGGGTCTGGAGGAAATAAGGCACACGCAATCGGCCTGAGAACATCACCGAACATCACGCACCCCACTGTGAAACTGTACGCTGCAGCAGTTGGTTCTTCTTTCGTTTTAATGGTCGATACTGCCCGTCCCCATGGAGCTTCCATCGTTGACGACTTTCTGGAGAATGAGGGTATTGCGCGTATGGAGTGGCCGGCTTACTCGTCGGACCTTAATCCAATTGAAAATCTTTGGGATGCCCTCGGCCGTGCTGTATGTAAACGCTTACCACCCCCAGCCACTCTCAGAGATTTAGAAACTGCCCTACAGGAGGAATGACGATTACTGGACTATGCGGTGGTTGATAACCTCGTAACAAGCATGATCACACGCTGTACACTTTGTATGAAGGTGAGGGGTGCTCACATACCTTATTAATGTCGGTTTTTGTTGTTTGTTTTTGCATTAAAAATCCTTTTGTTAATGACGCAAATATGACGTCATCTTATAATTTATGAAAATTCGATATTTTTTATCTCTGTATACGATTCTTTGTTTTGTTTCAGGAATAAACATAGAGCTACTTACTTGCAGCATTTCATGTCAATCAAAGCAGTACTTATCCATTTTTTTTCGCATTTTACCGCTCCGTGCTTAACTTTTGGGAGTGAGTGTATATATATATATATATATATATATTAGTACAAAATAATATTGAATACTTAAGCAAAGATATTAATCTTACTCATTTCAATAGGCTCTTACATTTTGTTACTAAACATAATTATATTATACACAGTAATAGTATATACTTACAGACTAAAGGTACTTACTTACAGACAAGGTGGAAATGCTTCTAGTATGCTAGCCAATTTATACTTGCATTATTTTGAAGTTGATAATATTAATAATATTAATAATAGCAGTTACACAATATTTAGATATATTGATGATATAATTGTAATTAATAAAAGTAATTATCATATAGATTTAAATTTTTATCCTCATAATCTGGAACTAATATAAAGTAGCCAAAATAATATTAATATAAACTTTTTAGATATTAACATTAAATTAAATTCATATTGCAATTTTACTTTTGACTTATATAATAAAAGATGAGATTATGATTTTAATATTGTTAAATTTCAAAATTACCTAACTTGTTTACATAATCTGTTTTTAATAACATTATTGTAAATCAGCTAGTACGTATAAATAGGCTTTGTTCTAAAGACAATAGGAATTAGCATATTTTAGACTTGTTAGTTGTGATAAAACGTGATTATTACCCACATAGTCTTTCAAGCACATAATTGGTTGTTTTAGATTTAATGAATAGCTTGTTTTGTTGCAATTAATTAGTAATACAAACTAAAAAGATAAATTTGTGAAAATAACTACTAAAAATTAAAATTAATTAATAATAATTAAATTCTTAAGTTAAAATAATATTAAATAATAAATAATAATATATTATTCTTAGTAATGATAAAAAACTAATTTAGTTCAGGTTTATATGTCCTATAAGACAGTCTCCATAGTAAGTCTGCTTCTGTGTATCAATTTGTTCCATGGCTGCAAGTTTTGTGACGTCAGTCTTCTTGTGGCTTCCTATTCTGAACTTCCATTTTGTGTAGCGCCAGGCTTGGAGTTCTTCGATTAAGTAACTATTTATTCATTTCTTCTGTTTCTAATGGATTGTACGGTGTCTAAGTATGTTTCTTGTTTAGATCATACTTATCAGAAACAATCCATTGGTTTTTAGACAGTATCGGCACCGTTGATGAAGATATGCTGTCTAAAACCTTTTTAATACTTATCTTTTCATGTTTTTAGTTCTTGGCTGCAAGTAGTTTTAGAGCTCATACTGTTTTTTCACTTTCAACTTTGTCTTATATATATATATATATATATATATATATATATATATATATATATATATATATATATATATATATATATATATATATATATATATATAATGTTATATTATATTATATTATATTATATTATAAGGATTAAATATTTATTGTTTTGCATACGTTATTCTATACTCTGTCTGTCATGGAGGAAAGAATTGAAAGAAAAGTAGGTTACTGGATATTTCAAAGAATTTGTTTTATCATTTTCGCATGACATTCTATAGTCATTTTTCTTTATCGTGAGACTTGAATTTTGCCCCATAGCTTTCATTTTTCAGAATGTTGAAATTTATGAAGAATACTGTCACGTTTCTTCATAAGGACGTGATAGAGCGTTTAGTGGATCGTAAAATACATTTTCAGTAAAAATTGATGAACTATTTTTCTTTATATTTCGAACGTGCTTATTTCAGTAGGTTTTGCTCTAATTGTCCAGATATAAGAACGATGTTTTACTTTTCAAATCACAACATAAAGCAAAGACGGAATAAAAAGAACATATTTATAAATTAAGAGAAAATATGTTAGAGAGCACAGATAATTTTTCCATCTCTGATTTTGGAAAAGCAATTCCAAGAAATGTGTTATGCCGTAAAGGATTCATAGTACATTGAAATTTATTTTGTCTTTTCTAAGCTTAAAAAATAAGTAATTGATAAAATGTTGAATTAATGGGATATTTAATTTAAAATACTGGGTCTTTTAATATAAAACTAATTATAAAAAATTGATATTTAATATATCTGTGACATTTTTAATTATGTACAAACATTTTTTTCTACTTCTTAATACTATGTTAAGTGTCCCTAACTGCGTTTCAAGAATTTAAAAGTCTTCGTATTTAGCTGTGTTGAGTAAACTGAGGGTCGTGACCCACAAAGAGTCTTGGACAGTTTCAAGTAATTTTATATCATATTGAATTATATAAATAAAAAACATGGTTTCAATTTTCCATGATGAGATACTATTAAAATTTTTATTTATATTTTTATATGTTAAAGAATACATTACATGATATTATTAAATTAGGTGTCAAAAAGTCTTATAATAAAATCTCCATCAGCAAAAATATATTTCTTTTTTTGACTAAAATAGATTGGCTTTGGAATGAATTTTTTTCCTAAATGTATAATCCTTTCTGGCCTCATAATCTAATTCGAATCTTAACTTTAACACACATTTAATTACTAAAACGAAGTATTTTACGTTTATATAAATAAATGAAGTTTATAATTTTCAATGTTTTAAAAAAAAGCTTATAATTTTGAAATCATGCTCTTTTTAACTTTTCATTTTTGTTTATGTTAATCTAAATGAAATATTCATTAATACCTCTTAGTTTTTGGCAAATCTCGTATCACTGAAACATTTTATATATATATATATATATATATATATATATATATATATATATATATATATATACAGTATTTACTCGTCTATAGGCCGCATTTCGTGTATAAGCCGGTCCTGAGACAACATTTGGGGATTTTTTTTTCTGAATTCCTTTGTAGGCTCAAAGTAGTATCGTTCTACGATATATACCAGTGTCGTACATTCCTTATAGTTCAATGCTCTCCTAACAATATCAGGTATAGCTTTAGCTGATGGTGATGAAACGATAGTGTGAAAACATTACTTTATATATACTAGGACACATAGGAATTATCTCGCATGAAGACAAACTCTTGAGAACTCTGAAGAGCTTTATTAAATACTCCTAAGGTATAATATGTATATACAAACAATATTTACGATACATTGAATTGCTGTGGGAATGATACGGAATAAAAGTTTGTAAGATATAAATATACTAAGGTTTTATGGTAGTTAAGTTTTCTAAACTACAGGGTGTTTACTGTATTTACTATTAAAATTCCGTGTATAAGCCGCACCTCATTATATATATATATATATATATATATATATATATATATATATATATATATATATATATATATATATATATATATATATATATATATATATATATATAAATGTAAATGTTCGTTTTTTCGAAACCTCAAATCTCCGAAAGTTCTTCACCGATTTCTTTGGAATTTTGACTCAACGTGGCATTTGAATACATGAGTGTTTTTATATACATATTATATAGATGCCACACCTGTGACAGGTATAAACATGCTTTTTTTGAAACACACGCTATACTAAATATTTTACGGGAAACGAGAAATGTCTTTCCCTTCCCCCTCAGAACAGAAATTTGTCAAGGTGGGGTGCGACCCCATTATCAGCAGTCCCCAAAGGTCATAAATTATGCAGCGATCGTTCTAGACTATAAAAGACGATCGAAGAGATAAGAGAACGCACATGGCTGAAGATATTCAAATATGAGGAAAATTCAAATATGAACAAATATGAACTATGAAACACGAGGAAAATTCGAATATGAACATGGATTTCACAGCAGAAATCTACAACGAAGCGTTGATAATGATTGAAGGTTTGTGCTTAGAAATCGTGAACAAAGTTCTCAATCAATTGGGAATGCCATCACCGAGTCGATCTGTTGATGCTTCGTTCGATATAGAATTGCGTCGTGAACAAAATTACAACACGGGTGATCTTTTGTCGTATGTGCAATCAAATATTCCTAAGCTAACGTTTGAGCAAAAAGGCATTATCGATCAAATAATGCAAACTGTCAATAACGGCGTTGGAGAAATCTTCTTATTAGATGCACCAGGATGATCTGGTAAAACGTTCCTAATTAGATTGATTCTGGCAGCAATTCGTTCCCAAAATGACATAGCCTTAGCTCTTGCGTCGTCCGGAATATCTGCGACATTGATACCAGGTGGAAGAACTGTACATTTCACTTTGAAATTGCCATTGAACATTCAATTCATTGAAACTCCCACGTGCAACATTTCCAAAGCATCCGGCATGGGAAAAGTATTGCAGAATGGCAAACTTAGTGTTTGGGATGAATGCCCACAAAAATTCGCTCGAGGCTCTTGATAGATCATTGCAAGATTTGCGTGGAAACATCAGACCATTTGGGAATGCATTAATATTGCTTGCAGGAGATTTCAGGCAAAATGCTCGATCGACAACAGCGGGCGAAATAAATACTTGCCGGAAATTCTCTACTTTGTGTCGACACGTAAAGACGTTGAAATTATATACAAATATGCTTGTCTATCTGCAAAACGATCGATCAGCTGAGTTATTCTCACATCAATTGCTGTAAATTGGGAACGGAAAGGTGCCGGTTGATCTGACATCAGGACGAATTTCATTGCCTCATAACTTCTGAAATTTAGTATCGTCAAAAGAAGAATTGGTTAAAAAAGTATTTCCCAATATTCAAACCAATTATAAGAATCATGATTGGATGAGTGAACGAGCTATTCTTGCCGCCAAGATCAAAGACAGCTACGAACTTAATAATATCATTCAGTTTAACATTCAAAGCGAGGCAATCGCATACATGTCCGTCGACACTGTTGTGGAAGCAAATAAAGTGGTAAATTATCCAACAGATTACCAAACAGACAGACAAACTATTTTTGAATTCACTCGATCTGCCAGGGATGCCACCACACGTACTACAACTGAAAATCGGCTTGCCAGTTATAATGTTGCGGAATATCAACCAACCAAAGCTTTGTAACGGCACGCGGCTTGCAGTAAAAAAATTACTGAGCAGTGTCGATGAAGGAACGATCTTGACAGGACCATTCAAAGGTGAAGATGTCGTCATCCTAGCATTCCCATGATTCCAACGGATATGCCATTTAAATTTAAGAGATTGCAATTCCCAATTCGATTTGCGTTTGCAATCACCATCAATAAAGCCCAGGGCCAATCTTTACAATTGTGCGGATTAGATTTAGACACGGATTGTTTCTCACATGGACAATTATATGTTGCGTGTTCTAGAGTCGGAAAACCAGACAATTTATATGTCTTCACAGAAAATGGAACAACAAAAAATATTGTATACACACAAGTATTGTAAAATTAAACATTTTTAATTTTTTTCTTATTTCCAATGCAGTGGGCGAAGGGGAACACAATTCTTTCGCCAAGATATTACATAAAACAAGCAAGTATTAAAATCTGAACTATAAAATATGTTGGTGGGTAACGTTACTCGCGTCTGTAGCATACTTTAAGTTACACGTGCCCCCTGGGTAGTGCTAATTCAGTAACAGATTTGCAGCCTTTATAAATTAAAAATATTAGAAACGTGCTTTCTCTTTTCTTTCTTTTCCATTTAACCAGACTGAGCCACAGCAACGACTGGCCGAGTACAGCTAGTATATATATATATATATATATATATATATATATATATATATATATATATATATAGAGAGAGAGAGAGAGAGAGAGAGAGAGGGGGGGGGGGGTATTTCACTGGAAATTCTAGGTGCGATTGTTCATAATGTGAAAATATTCTGTCACACCATAAACTTAAGCACCCTTTCAGGCACTGTACAGACTTCCATATAATGAGGATGTATGTGAATGTTGATTGAAAAAGGTCATTACATCATGTCTATCCTTTGGTATAGATTGTTACAGGGAATGAATAATTCGAAAAATATAAATTGATAATTTTGTTGAATTAAAATGTGCACTGTGTCTCAAATTTAATAGATCTTGGTTCGCAAAAAGCAGCTGACTACCAAGTGAATCATTCCATTCCTTCAATTTTTTTTTTAAAATTTCATGTACAGGGTGCAGGAGAATGGACTCTTCCATTTCTGAAGGTCTCTGGTAAGGGAACGGTGAGAGTAGGGCAGAGTGGTAGATATTAACTGTCCGGGTGGATATTATAGTTATCAGTATATACCCTGAGTTGGTCCTGTGAATATCGCGGTTTCGATATCGAAGCGTCCTTTAAAAACAACGCATCTGCAACCGCGGCACAAATGGCATTTAGGTTTGGTTTGGAGCGCTACGGTCAACCTTGTTGCTACACGAGGGAGAATTAGACCGGGATCTACTGTTTAAAGCTGATTCCGAACGGCTACAAACATCCATGCGGACAATGGGACTCGAACCCACATCATCTGAACCGAATGCCAGAGCCCTAGCCATTCGACCATCACCTGGAAAGGACACTTAGGACGAGATTCGGTCTCTCTGCAAGTGATGCCGTTCCTGATGGAAAAACAATCCTTCAATGGGATTGAAATATGAGAGCAAGTGGGTCGTCTGCATTACCAAGGAAACCAAGTGCTAGTCCTCGTAACATTAAAACACCTGAAAATGTGCAAAGAGTCCGTGACTCCACAATTCGGGAGGTAGTAGCCACCATTTGCGCAACGTGACCAACAGAGTGATGGAAAACTTTAAAGAATGATTTTGGCAGTACATCCTAAATAATAGGCGCCACCTCAGTGATGTTATTTTCAAAACCTAGTGGGAGAAAACGGGGATTGGAAGCAGTGGCGCACCCAGGGGGGGGCCCAGGGGGCCCTGGCCCCCCCCAAAGAAGTAGAAATATTGATTTTGCATTATAAATATTTTTATTCGTTCATCTCGGCCCCCCCATGCTTTATAAATATTTTTATCCATTCATCTCGGCCCCCCCCAAGAAAAAATCCTGGGTGCGCCACTGATTGGAAGTGCTTTTCGAGAATATAAAGCTTTTTCTGTAAATTGTTTCGCTCATTTTTTATTATCCTTTTAAATGTGGGAGTCTATACTGCCACAGCCTGTTGTTGGAAATTTCAGTAGAAATTGAAATTCTATTCGTTCAATAGGCCTGCAGAAAAACCAGTATTTTTAAAATCTGAATTTATAGGTCAGTTGAAGTGTTAGAGGGGCCAAAACTATTGAACAAAATTTATGCGTTGTTTAGAGATTATTATATTTGTTTCTTCTCTAACTGACTTCTGAATAAAATATTCTTTGAGGAAAGAGAATAAATAATCAGTGGAAAAGCTCACTGAAATCTCTCGATGAAAAAATGTCTGCAGAAAAAAAGAGAAAGAAGTGCAAGTAGTAAAAAATAAGCTTAGATTGGATTCTGAAGGAAATATATGCATGTTCACTGATTTATTTTATAAATATTCTTAATAAATCTGTAATATTATATTAAGTGCTAATTGGAAGAAAACGGCCGATGCCTACTTTTCCGTTCCACAATGTAATCGTGTTTTGGCTAAATATTATTTTGATAATGTTTAGATTATAAGAATATTTATTTTACTTAAAATTGCTATTTTATTTTTATTTTATTTAAAATATAGTCAAAGAGCTGCATCGGATTTCCTTTTTCGAGTCAGAGTTTGTTAAGTAATCTCTAAAATTGAAAGTTTTTCTGAAAGTCCTTTTATCAGGTTACGGCTGGTTAAGCAATCTCTAAAATTGAAAGTTCTTCTAAAAGTCTTCTATTTACTCTTTCTTCCTTAAACAATATTGATTTATATTGTTTTGATATCCCACAGTGAGGATATTCGGAAAATCAGAGGAAAAATAAGATAAAAAAATATTACCACAGTGATAATAGTGACATATTGATTTTTTTTTGTTTTGCTTGCTGTTGATGAAGAAATGAATTGAGTTTACTTTCGCGAAGTTAGCAATGAAACATACATTCTTAGGGCTTTAAAAACCCTCCATGATTGACGTATGTATCGGTAGAAGAAGGATATATTTCTGCCAAACGGTAGTATTTCAGCGACATCACAATTCTTACGTAAGACCCTTTTATTTATAGTGTCCTAAACACTGGGTTCCCTAAATTTTCCTAAGTTTGATATTATTTTAAGGGAACCGCGAACCTTTGTTTCAGCAAATTTTTATTATTGTGATATTGATTGTGTTATTGTAAAAAAAAATATTTCTGTAGGATAATAGTACTAAAATAGTTTTTATCAAGTAACAAATCATTTATGAAGGTTTTACGAAGTAAGTAATAAAAGCAAGTGTAGTAATAAACTTTAAATCTGTTTTTCCTAAAATCAATTTTTCAAGTTTTTAGATTTTTTAAATGCTCCAGGTGACTTAATTTTTGTTGAAAGTTCATGAAATTGATAAGGAAGAATCCTGACACTCTGTTTATAAAGACACTGCGTATGCATTTTATAATTCGACTTCATTATGTTAATTAAATTTCCTTTATAACTTATTAAAATGCAAAATTTTGATGAAAATCGGGATGAATTCAGAAAAAAAATCTCTCAAAAATTAACTATTGTAGGGATTAAATAATTGATACGCAGATTTGTTTGTAATGCAGTTTTAAATTATTTGAATGCAAAATCGAGGAAACATATAAAAATTTAAGTCGCAAGGAGCATTTTAAAATTTTGTTTATAAATTAAAATTTTAATAAATATTAAAATTATAATAAGACTGGAAATTTCTTTTAAGGGATTCTATATACTTATGTTGAAGTGTATACATGCACAAAATTTCATATCTCTATGATAAAAGTAAAAAAAAAAATTTCACGTCCACTGTTCTCTTCAAATTATTTGACGTCTATTTCTCCTTAGAAAAAAATATCATTTCTTGAAATTTTTATTCGCCTTAATCTATCTTGAGAGGAAAGTAGGACGCGGCATGAAAGATGACCGTATAAAACTCCACTTTTCAAAGATATTTAAAATTAATAATTTATACCATATTTGCGATTCAGTAGGTATCAAATAAATAGTGTAGCAGGAGATAATCCTGAGTTTAATGACCTTTTTAAATTTTGTATATTTAAGTCGGTAACAAGTGCTATAAGCTTTTGAATTGATGTAAAATGTGGTTGTTAAATAGATTGTTCCGAAACTATAAACGTAAAATCACCGAAAATCTTATTATTTAACAAGTCTATCAATATTCAATTAATTAAAAATATTTATTTGATATTTAAATAAGATTGAAAACGCGTTACCCATGTTATTAGATTAATTTTAAATGTTAAAATTTAAGTAATAGTCCAGATAATACTCTTACAAACAAAATGACAAATAGTATTATACTTAAGGCATGTACTTAAGGCATATATATATATATATGTATGTATATATATATATATATATATGTATATATATATATATATATATATATATGTATATATATATATATATATATATATATATATATATATATATATATATATATATATATATGTATGTATATATATATATATATATATATGTATATATATATATATATATATATATATATATATATATATATATATATATATATATATACATATATACATATATACATATATATATATATATATATATATATATATATATACATATATACATATATACATATATATATATATATATATATATATATATATATATATATATATATATATATATATACCCATATGATTTTAATTTTCTCATTCTTAAAAAAATTTAATAAGAAAAGTCGCATTTAATGATATAAAAGAATCTATCAAAATCAAAATAACTATACAATAATAACATCCCTTAACTATTCCAATAACTCGCCTAAACTATAATAACATCGGAATAAAGTGTTTTATATCAGAATGCCATATTTCGAAATTTAGAGTATCAGAAAAATGGTAAAAATTTTACTTTAATACGTAATGCTGAATTTGTAATAATTTCATATTATTACTAAAAGCAATTCTATCACATTATTTGAAAAATAACACTATATATTAAATTTCTTTTCTTCCAAATATTTGTTCTCTGATAGTCTTCACTAAATTTTGCACAGTTTATTATATTAAAAGTACATTAATAGTCTGTATTTAAAAATTTTTAAGAATTAAGAACTGTATCGTATGTTTATCTCATAGATGAAATTTCTATCGAGAAAATTTCCAACCAGGAGCACAGACACAACTATTGATATTTTGTTAACAAGAAATTAGTTTTAAAGAAACATTCATCACAAGATTAACCTTCATTGATTTTAACACATATGGTTATCTTCTGATATAGTAAATTTAATATAGACTTCCTATAAATATATAGAGATTAATTTCTTAGAATTTGGTAGATCTGTGTGAGAACTATTTTTTGAAATGTAGTAAGGTAAATAGAAATATAGTTAGTAAATATTTAAATCAGCATGCATTCATCATATTATATTGACTATAAGAAGTAAATTATGATGCTTACTATTATAAAATTTTACCCAATTAAAGTTTTTAATGTGAATAGTTTTTCTGAGTAACATTTTAAACCTCCTTTCATATTGAATGTATCATTCATATATAAAATATAAATAAACGTTGATGCATGTTTTTTGATTCTCCTATTTTCTTTACATTGAAAATATTAGTCTTGCATATAAAGCTAAATGCCACATGAAAAAATATTAAGTTACTCAGAAGAACATATACTTTATAACGAAGTACTTTTTAATATTTTGAAAATACCAGCTGTGATCATGAAATCAGACAAACATCCTACATCTCTATTAACCCATTCGTTGTTACACTGCTTACAAGGTGCAAAATCTTGTTTATAATTTTTTTCTCCAATTAAAAAATATCTTTATATCTGGTTTAAAGCGTTAAAAAGGATAAATAGCGTTAAAAAGGACCGTTAAAAGGATTTAATGGTGAAGTTACAATAAATACTGTTCCACCAAAGTTGCTGTAGGTGATACTTATACTTCATTACCTTAAGATGAGGTTTCTTTGTGACTACAGGGGTTACTTTGCGACACATTGACACTGTTACAAAATAACCCACAAAGTCGACCCACCTCCTCCAGCCGCTCGATGTTGCATTTTTTCCGTCCTCTAAAATACCACTGGAGAGAGAGAAGTATTGACTATGAGGGAAAAAAAACTACCCGAAGGAGCAGAATGTGCCGATAGGTGAATTTCCTCATC
Organism: Dolomedes plantarius; assembly: GCA_907164885.2. Classification (NCBI taxonomy): domain Eukaryota; kingdom Metazoa; phylum Arthropoda; class Arachnida; order Araneae; family Dolomedidae; genus Dolomedes; species Dolomedes plantarius. Next base: position 161,911,733 of record OU015493.1, on the reverse strand, counting down.
TTCTCAAAGAACTGATGGCTGCCCTGGACACCCGAGGTCTCTTTGATGTCAAAGTTATAGATAAAGCTACCCAATATTTGTAATAGGCATATATAATTGTGTATCAAGCTTATAACAAGTGTTTTACAGTCTAACTTTGTGTCAAGTAATTTTTCCTCTTGGAATTCAAGGCAAAACACATATGTCACAAAGTGGAGCCCAGTAAATGTGTCACAAAGTAGCGGGGCAACTTTCTGACACATTTTAACTTTAATATCTCAACGGTAATTAAAGATCCGGTTTAGAGCAATACATTGCTACGTAAGGAAAGAATGTACCAACGTTTTGTAATTGTTCGTTTTGAGCTGCTTTTAAAACTGATCGGCTGGCATAGGAAAAAAACTTAAAATCTATCACAAAGTAACCCCATCTTACGGTATGCTTTTCTTTTATATACCATAAGGGATATTAAATACTTAATTAAGAAAAGGTTTTATCGATAACTGCACGAACCTGATATGTAATTTAATATCTGTAGAAAATAATGGGATTAGCACTTTATAAAGGATTTAATTAAAAATGTACTGTTTCGTTCTGATAATTATTCGATGATTAATAAATTAACAGATCCTCAGAAATCCTTTTGATTCCCGTAAAATACAGGAAGTTAATCATTCCTAGATTCAACGTGACTTTAGCAAGGGCTTCAGGGAAATAATTCATACATAATCCGGATTTGAATAAGTTAAAGTTTATGAATGAGTTAAAATTAATTTCATTAAAACATACTCTAGAAGTGATCAATACCACAATCAGTAGATAATTAATTTTGAGAAAAATTTACATCACTTAATTTTTTTTCTTTTTAACTGACGCAAATACTTCTCATTCTTTAGAAGAATCAATGATATTGTTTTGTGTGACGTTCTTACTCTCTTGTGCCAGGAATAAATGTCAAAGGAAGAATTTAAATTAAATACTTTCTTGATGGATAAGCAAATATTTACTGCTGGAGGAGACTTTGACATTCAATTTTCAAAATATTGCATAACGGATACTTCAGATGAAATATGTAAGCATAGATAATAATTGCAAGAAAAAAAATGTAAAGCAGTTTCTCAAGTAGATGAAAAATGAAATGTTTCAAGCATGTAAGAAATATGTCATGTTTTATTATTTAATCAGTTCTGGCTCCCAATATATATCATGACACCAAATTGATTATCTTTCACTGTTTAGTTACGCTGTAAAGCACTAGCATGAAGGATGATTTTAATAAAAGTATGAAAGTTTTATAACTAAAATCTTTTGAACTGCGATGATCAAGAACAAATGTAAATAGTTTTATGTTATTTGAAATGAAATATTAAAAATTCCGGCCCTAAATGAAATAATAATGATATATAAGTGAACACAATATCTTAGAGAGTGCAAGAAATTACAGGAAAATAAAACTTTAAAGACAGTGGTAGTCTGATTATGAAACGATTTTATTAGTTTTTAATCGAATTTCTGTAAATGTCATGAAATCTTTCATACCGTGTTCTTTTCATGATTTATACTTTTTTAACTAAGGCATTGCGAAACGTAAATATAATTCGCATAACTATGGGGTTCAAGACACAAACTTCATTTAATAATACACTTCATAGTATCAAAACAATAACAATTGGATCTCTTTAATAATGCTATTATGCAAGTAATCACATATCACACAGCTAATATCGCAAAAGTTTATTAACTTTTTTACTATTGGATTAATAGTGTGGCAGGGAGAAGATTCAAATCAGTCTCCTTATATTTAGGCTGGTATTTTACTAATTGAACTCCCTCGGGTAGGTGAGGAGTTATTTCCAGTGGCTGTCCTCACTCTTTTCCCCTTGCTTTCTAAGTCGAGTGATGCACGAGGTAACCCGTATATCCTTTAACCCATTTATTATATATTTATTAAATATTATTTTGATCATTTGACGATGCTAATTTCCCCCTCCATAAGTATTTCTCAAATGCATTATAACGTTTCAGACACCTCCTGCTCCAGGGATTCAGTTTTAGTTCAGACGTCTGAAATGATCTCAGCAGAAATGTTTTCCCACCAGTCACAATAATTAGATTTTCAAACACATTTGTAACAAAATCAGGCAGTTTCGAGTAAATACTAGAACGAGCTCTGGCTTTTACATCTATATTCATATTTTATTTAGCTGTTATAGTGGCTACATCAGATGGTTACATAACATGGCTCATTTGCCACCCTTTGTTCTCAGTTCTGTGTGGTATGGTCTCCAAATTGCATGTGCTTCGATAACACAAATCTACGAACATTGAGTAACAAGAAATGGATTGGGTTACAAATATTACAGCAAAGTGAGGATAATTTCTTGATAATGGTCTACACATATTTACAAAAAATATCCCTAATGAAGGAAGACTTATTTCCCCAGTATTACAACACTAGCAGAATTTATAAAGAAACACTACTAAGGAAGAATACTGAACATGCAAAGTGTATCAAATATAACGAACATCACGTAGTAAACTTACAAGACACAAACTTCAATTAACAATACACTTAATAGTATCAAAACCATAAAAACTGGATCTTTTGAATAAGGCTACTCTACAAATAATCACCTATCGTACTGAAAATACCGCAACGGTGTATTTACGTTTTTTCTACCGGTTGAGCATAGCTGTAGCGAGCGTCCGTTCTAACATCCTGTTCCTCATTTCCATAACTTAAATATCCTAACGACATTTAAGTTAATTCTTATGTTTTTTATTTTCTATATTTTCTTGTATGATATTTCACTGAGATTTAAAATAAAAACCGTGCTGGAATCTAAGGGACACTGCATGTTCTAGTAAACTTATCGAAGTGTTGAAAATATGAGCAGGATCTTCGTCTCACTACCGCTTCTAATTTTATGTTACGAGTTTATCCAAAGGAACTTTTTTTCATATAAAAAAGCCTTTTATATATAAAAAGTTTAGTTTAAAACTTTATTTTTCAGCTTCATAGTTTCTGTTTGGGTTTCTACGGATCCAGTTATGAATATGACATTTACAAATATACTTGTATGTAATACATTTCACGTCTTCCCATCTTCCTGTGGTAAAGGCCGTTAATATCATAAACATCTCATAAGCGTCACATAAAATTATCCTTTTTAGGGCAGTGTCGTTGTTTTTTCCGAATCTCTAAGCCCTATAACTGCACAATGAAATTGAAACTGGTGTGCCCTGTAAACCTAGATTCCCCTTTTGTATCTCCACGAACTGTTCTGTAAAACTCAAATAGTGTTACTTCCAATGATTTTCTCCCACACAAAAAGTATTAGTTTTCCTCTGACCAGTGGCGTAGCTAGAACTTTTGCCGCCCGGGGCGGTCTCCAATTTGCCGCCCTTTCTAAGTCAATCAATTGGTGGTTTTTATAAATTAATAAACATAAATAAATAATTGTAATTGAGACAAACTATAGGTGGGGAACTTTTTTACCATTGGATGCCATATTTAAATTAGGCAGTAATAAAGGAGGCCGCTTAAGTTGATATACTTATAAATGCAACTTTTATAAAGACCACAAGAAACTTACGGAGGTCGAAGTTTCCCCACCTATGAGACAAAACCTATACGTAATTTATAAAAAAAATTCCATAAAATGTTTTACTTTATATCTTTATATTTATAAATAAAAATAAATAATTTCATTTCTTTCGTATAAACATACAAATTGTACACATATGTGTATGTAAACAAAACATATTTATATTAGTCTTAAATCTCTCATTGTGGAACGAAGATAATTTTTTATCAACTTCAATTTGGAGAAGCTCCTTTCTCAACTAGCGACACTGATAGCGAAAAATATTCGAAATAATATAGTAATTCATAATTCGTAGAAATCGAATAGTAAACTTATGAATTGAACAAGTGGTTTATTACAACCAATACTAAATAAAAATATGCCGCCCGGTGCGGACCGCACCCAACGCACCCTCCTAGCTACGCCACTGCCTCTGACTTAAAAAGAGAATCAAAATGATCCATACGACTTAAATGGAAAGAAAACAGAGTTGTGCTGATTGTGTAATTAGAATGCATGCATCATGTTTAACTTATACCGACATCAACTTTGTCCCTTTTGGGGAACGGGGGGGGGGGGAGCAAAAGTCGATAGTATGCACTACTTGGCACGGATTCTAAGTCCTAAATTTATAGAGGGAACAGGCGGATTCTCGGCCGCATATTCAGGTTATTGCGTAGCGACTAGTCTGCAGGTTTATTCATGCCGCATACCTCGGGATACGTAATTTTCGTAATGACGGAATAGATGCGAATAAATGCGAAATTTGCCGATATCAGCGAATAAAGGAGAAAATTATTCTTTTCGGAGAAAACTCGATGATAAATGGCTTTTTAAGCGAAATTAGGTAATAATAGTAATCATTTATTAACATAATTGCTTATTTAAGACCATCCACGGTCTTTAACTGAAAGATCTCACACTCAAAATTTGCTTTTTACTTATTGCTAAAGACTTAAGGAAGGGAATGTGGAGACTACTACAATGTTAGCTTTTAACTAAAAATTTTAATACTTACCCAACCAAGTAAGTACAATTGGGATTTTTTTTTTTATAAATGCGATATTTTTGAATTTATATACAAAAATATTTATTTTTGCGAAAAAATGCGAAATTTTATATATTGTAATTTTTTTTTGCGAAATTTACGTACCCCTAAGCATACCTAACTGTTGGGTCTGTTTTATGATTAGTGATTTCACTTTCGCGTTCCTAAACGGGAAAGGACAATCAAATCCATAAAAAAAGTTGTTTAGTGTAAAAAGACAGCACGTAAAATCCATAAATTTAAATACAAAATTGAACACGAAACCTCAAAAATGTTCCGCCTTTAGGCAACTGTATTAGCTACGAAGCTACAAAGCCATCTCATGATCCTGTCAAATAATCCGAACAACTTTGTAAAAGATTAATATTTGCGATATCTTCGAATGAAATAAAATGTTTTTAAGAGTTATTCGATTCACTATAATGTTGAAAATTTTACCATCACAGTTTAACCCAAATTCATAATAATGGTGCTAGTATAAACCAGCAATGATTTTTCATGGGTACATAATATTGGCGATACGTTAATTTTATTATTATTACTTTTTTGTATTGTTTCTGCCACATGCCTTGCGAACCGGCTGATGTGACGGATGAAATGTGCATTTATGCTAGTCAGCTGTCGTTGGAAATATTCCAAGTAAAAGAGGACTATTGCTTAAGAGAGGATTATAATATCTATAAGATTCAATAGAACGTTATTTCATAAGACTTATGAAAACAGAATGTCTGGAGAGACTATAGTTTGGCTTACAAGAATAGTGAGAGTTTTTATTAATATTAATCTAAGCAGAAACATATGTTCTTAGATTCTTAATTAATCTAGAATGTATTCGTTTTACTAATTTTCTGCTTTATTTGAAATTATCCTCAGTAAATATCAAGGAATAAAATTTCACTCGGTGAATGAATACTCAACTTTTTTCCTAATTTACTTACAAGTTTTATAAAACACAGTATCAAGAATTTCACATTTTTGTTTCCGTTTTTATGCGTAAATTTTGTGATAACATCGAACCCCTTTTATAACGAACTTCAAGGGACCAACAGTTTTGCTCACTTTATCCGGTGGTTCGCTATACCCGAACCGTTAAAAAAATGCTAGAGTATACAAAATGTATGTTAGTTGCAATGTATATTCATTACAACTAACATGTGTAATTACATGTGTATTCATTCATGTGTTTCCTACATTAGTTGCAATGTGTATTCAATAATGATGTATTAAAAATGATAAAATCTATTAAAAATTATCATTAATGTATTAAACCGACTAAAAGCGATTACATTAAACTGACACAATACTAATTAAATTACGTACAATAGGATAATGGCCGGAACAAAATTTTCGTTCGTTACACCCGTGAGTTCGTTACATACCGGGTTTGCTGTAACGGGGTTCGACTGTATATGTTAAAATAAATTTAGAAAAAACTATTGCCATTTTTTGTTTTATTGTTTTTTTTTTTCAAATCTAGGTAATATACTGTAGTAAAATTAATTCTACGATCATTGCAGTCATTTGACCATCTCAATAAACGATATTTAACTCCAGAGTCTAAAAATACTCTGGTATAATCTGCTTATGTTGGTATTTTAATTACACCGCAATGCTCATTTTCCTTACACAAAGAATTTAGTGTCTAACATAAAATCTTTATGGCAAAAACATAATATTTATAATCCTGTTCTATGCTTCCTCTTTAAACAAATCTTGTTTAAGAGGACAACGAAATTAGAGAATATTAATTTTACTTCTGAATTCTGTAGTAACCTTTTATGCCCTTTTAAGTTTGATACTTTAGCAAATTCATTCCGTGACCATTAGACAAATCTGCAAGATTCATGACTATTAAGCGGCTATAAATCTCTCTTGTCAGTGGAGTTCTTCGGTAAAGGGAGTCTAGAGCAATAAAGAATAAACATAGATTAATGGGTGGTGTTAGAAAGATGAGAATCGAGGTTAATCTTCCTCAATAGCCCGACTGTCCTTAATTATACCTTGTTGAATGGGCTTCGTAATTAAACAAGTGGAGAAATGGATTTTAGTAAAATAATTATTATATGAGAGTTTATTAAATCATCGTAGTAACTGATTATAATCAGTAACTACGGTTATTTAATAATCTCTGAAATTTTTAACATAAGACGGTTTTACTGATTTTAAATTCTCTGACTTAATACATAATCAATATTTAGAAAGTTTCTGAAAAGTACTTGGTTGCGTACCTATGATAAACACCACAAATGATGTAAATGCACTGACATGAATAATATGATTTATAATTTTAAAGTTTCCTTTGTTAATCTGCTTTACTTTTCACAATACTTTTTTTTCGAACCCCTTTCTCTCGGCTTTTCTTTTTTTTTCATCTGCAGCTCTTTAATCCTAGATTTTTTTTTATTCCTATATATTTTTTTATTTTCTTGCATGATATTTCACTGAGATTTTCAAAAAGATCCTGTTGGAATCCAAGGAACATAGCATGTTATTGCAAACTTATAGAGGTATTAAAAATTTGAGCAGGACCTTTCCCATTCTAATGATATTAATTGTCTGTTACGAGTTAATCCACAAGAGCTTATTATTTTATATCAACATTGGTTAGGAGCGCAACGGCAATTTTTTTGATACACGAGTTCTAATTAGACTGGGACCTACAGTTTAAAGCCGATTCCGAACGGCTACAAACATTCATTCCAATTATGGGACCCAAATCCACAGACTCTGAAACCGAATCCCAGCGCCCTATAGCCATTCGGCGATCACCTGGATTTTTATATCAGAGACTGTTATTTAGTTTAAAATTTTATTTTTCAGCTTCATCAATTCTGTTTTGGTTTCTACGGATCCGGTTATACATATGACATTTACAAATGTTGTTGTTACTTAGGCAGTTTTGGAACTTAATCCATTACACTTGCAGCCGTAATTGCTGGCCATTTATTTAAGAGGGCACCGTATAGGTGGCCAGCATTACATCCTACAAGCTGGTCCCATAATTTAGAACAGAGTCTAGTGCCGAGACCGGGATTCTTGATCTCGCACCTCCAGAGGTAAATTTGAGAACTTGGAGGACTTTGCAGCCCCGACGGATTTTACGTGCACCAGCCTCCATTTGTGTACACGGCGAAGGATTTTCAGCGACGGGCATCGAACCAGAGACGTTCATATCACTGTCCCGCTGCCCTTGCCAACTGGTCCATCATGCCCCACATTTACAAATGTTTTTTTATGTAATTCTTTGGACGTTTCCCCATCTTCCAGTGGGTGAGGACGTTAATATTATAAATTTGTTTGTAAACATCTCATAAACGTCACATAAAATTATCTCTCTTTAGGCCAGTCTCTTTTTTTCTCGAATCTCTAAGCCATATAACTGCACAATTCAGTTAAAATTGGTGTTCACTATAAACCTAACTCTTTTCAAATCTCCACGAACTGTTCTGTAAAACTCATGTTCAGACAACTGCAAAGTGGAGAATACGCTGTATCGGGGACATTTTCCAACTTTCCCTTATTGAAAGTCATTTACGAGTAATAATACAGTACCGTTAATTATTACTGCAATTTCTGAGCAGGCAAAACAAAAAGATGTCGTCAAAGGATATCCTGTTGTTGTTGTTCCTAATGCCACCAGGCCAGGTCCGTATTGTTACGAGTTTGGGGCCAACTTGGCGTGTTATCGCATGCTGGCGATGTTTTAGAGTTCACGTTAAATAAAAAAAATGGTTTAGCACGTTCACGCGTCTACCATGGAGTAAGTAATAAATCCTGCTCTTGGGTCTATTGTTGAAAAATGGTTTGGTTGAGCGGTGCGGCAACACGGGTTTTGTTTCCTAGGTGAATAAGAGTCTGGAATAAAAAGATCAGTTAAAAAGTTGGTTTGGATGCGATCGGTTGAGGTTTTTAACAGGTTATGTTCTTCATGTAAAAAGATTATTCTCGGCTGGTTTAAGACGAGGTCCTCAGAGGAAAGGAAGTTGAGGTCGTATGCTACTTTTTAATAACTGTTGTATTGTGATTAATTTTTATATCTGAATTCCACTTTGTCACAGAAAAGTTCTTAGATGCTGGAATTGTTCAGCTTCCAGCGAAGATTCAACGATTTTATTCTGTCTACACTTCTGCAAGTTGTTAAAAGTGTACTGAAGATTTAGTGCTTTATAAATTTCTATTTTTCAATTTGCGGTAACTGGAATATTTATTTCTGTATTTGAAATTCACTTTTTAAAATAACTTCCCGTCGCTCGGATTTGGTACAATATAGACGTCAGGATAAGTAGTGCGGCTCCGGTTTATAATAGCACCATAAGGGTCGGAGTCCGACTTGGCTAGATCCCACAACAATTTTGACAGAGCACCCCCCCCCCCCCAGGGTTGACATCTGCGGGGGGATGGTACCTTCCCCAACCACTTACCTCATATAAAGACTATCCGCTCCGGATTTAACGTGTCCATATCCGGCCTAGACACGACGAAATTTAACGGCGCTTGTCGGGATTCGATCCGAGGAGTTTGTGATGTGAATGATATCCTTCAAATAGTAAACGAACCTCTCTAGATTTTTATTAACACTGGAAAGACTGAAATTTTTTCTTACGTATAAGACAGAACGCCGTCATTTTGACGGTTAAAAATAAAATCAGGAATTGAAAACATTTAATTTTTGTTAAATTTTTAAATACTTTAAATTTTGAACTATTTCATACCAATATATAATAAGTTAGCATATATTTAGATATATTTTTATGCAGGTATGCCGAGATGACAACCTGGTATGGTTTATCCGTGAAAATATATGCATGGTTTGTGCAGTACTTATTTTTAAACAACAATATATCCGAAGAGCCAATATTTCTGTTATTTGCAAAAGGGGGAAGAGACGAGAAGTAACTAACATTTTTCCGGTATTATTTTAAAGATTTCTGCCTGTTTTCTATATTGCCGACAAATTGACGGTTTTCAGTCTTAGTAGGTATACAGCACATTTTCTTCCTCTCTTGACTATCGAAAGAAATTTTGTAAATGTGTGTGCATATTTCGCGTAAAATTAGAAAAAAGTCATAAAATTTCAGATGCCCGAGGACATAAATATTATTAGTATGTCCGAAACTGTCATTAGTATGTCTGAAACCGTCAAAATGACGGCAGCCGTCTTTTTAGTGTTAAATGGATTACATTTAACAAAATACGTATTTGATTCTTTTAGAATATCAGAAATTCTATAGATAAAATGTCGAGACATCTTCTATGGAATAATAAATCTTCGATTCATACATAAATCACTCTTCTTTAATATCCTCATTCAGGAAACCTACATTTCTGGCCTTTCTATGCACTATTAGGGAGAAATTTCCCGCTAACTGCATGACAGCTAAGCTGTAACACAAAGAAATAAGTCAAATATATGCCACTGGCTAGTCTCCCTTAGTTACATTTCATCAAAGATGAAGTTCCCGGAATGTCAAACAACGAGAAACAGCAATTTCTACATAAATAGAATCTCGAATGGGAAATGAATGTTTGTGGACGTGATAATGCATTGTGCTGTCAAAGTCATAATAATTCACCAAACAGTGGAAACTCATTGCTACAAAATTATATCCTGACATAGAAAGCAACAAATCAGAAAAAAGGGGGGAAAATAGCATGCGTCTGTGTGTGTGTTGTATGTGACGAAGTTGGTCATATTAAGTTAGTTATGTAGAATGGATCTCATAGTTTAAATAAAAATAAGCATATTTAAATTTGTATGATTATCCTCCACTGGAAGAAAATAACAGCTTCTTTAGTAAATATTTCATTGTTTCTTAACTTAAGGGGACTCACTATGCTTAAATCTTTAAAACATTCGATTTTTGAAAAAAAATATATGTCAAAGTCTGATAATTTCTGAACAAAATAAAGCAAACAGCATGAAAATATTCCGCTTAGTTCCTGAGATATTGATATTCTAAATATTTAATTACTCATCAAGTTTATGGTAAGAAAAAATTTAAACTCATTTTTCTCAAAATGTAATTTTGTATGATTCTGCAACTGATATCTCAAAAACTATAAAACATAATTTCATGGAATTTTTATCACTGCATAATCATGTTATTTTATTACGTCTGAACTAGAATTATTGCAATCACTGGACATATTGTTATTTTTTCAGGGGTAAATTAATGCAAATTTTAAAGAAATTTTAAGTATATTTTGAGCAGTTTTAAAAAATTGAAAAAATATTTTAATGCTGAATGTTTTATGTTCAATTGTATTTTGAATTATTTATTTTAAATATAAAACAGGAATTATACATTTAAGTGTAAAATTAATTTCATAGTTCTGCGCGCAAGCCAGTATATAATAAAAATACTTAAAAAACAAGGTACGAATATATCTAAAGCAGTTTTTAAAAAAATTATTTAAAATTATTTTGAGAGTTGAAAATTTGTTTATTTAAATGAACATATCAATTTATCATATACATAAAATTTGGAAACATTGGGAGTAAATTGAAATAGTTACAAAGAGTCAAAAAGTGTGAAAATATGCCTTATTTCCACGACTTAAGGGTCGTGAATCCCCTTAATATTTTAGAGGTAGAAAATAAAACTGAATAATAAAACTGAATTATAAATAACAGTGTCAGCTACGCACTAAAATTCAGGGAAATTTCCTCATTTTTTCAGCGAAACGGTATCATTTCGTAACTATGAGCTTAATTCGAGTTCTTGAGTTAGCTGTATTACACTTCTTGAGTTAGCTATGCATTAAATGTGCACTAACTGAATTTTATACATGACTATTAAAGAAGGTCATAGTAAGCAAACAAACAAACAACAAAAAACCCCTTAAAATTTGATTCTACAGAATTCCAGTTCTGATTATTTCGAAAGTTTATAAAAGTATTTTAAACATGATCATATAACAACAAGAATGCAACACTTTTGCGTGGAAGCTATTACTTTTATATCATGCTTTAAAGTATGCTTTCAACTAACTAAATGTCTCTCCCACTTGTCTAATACATTTACAGACACCAAAACGTTTATCATTATCCTTACTTATTACGTATATAAAATCTTTCTGTGGCAGTGTGGTATTTCAAAAAATATTAACTTCTCCATCAGAAACTGCAAAGTATTTCTATAAATCCGAAAAGTACATTCATTTCTATCTATCTTATTAGTTATATGTTATGTAATTTAAACAGAGAGACGTAAAATAATCCCTCTACAAAGGTAGAAAAAAGTTATTTTTAAATAAAATTCAAATTATACGACATACTTTGTATGCAGACTGCTTTAACAGAAAATTAAGTCGAATTCTTGAATTAGTTGTACGCTTCACTTAGCTGTATGTATTTATACTGTTTTACCATTTTAACTTATATTGCAGTACTACTGGTGATTGCCGATATATATATATATATATATATATATATATATATATATATATATATATATATATATATATATATATTATTTCTAGAAGGCGATTTTTTGGTGACTATCCCTTTTTTCCTTCATACTTAAAATCGATAAACAAGGTACCATTTTAAATAAAAAGTTCTCCGCTTCTAATGAATTGTTAAAATAGAATTTCACCTTGTATTGTTTGTTCAAAAATAAATGTTAAACATTGACTTTTGGCCCTAGAGTTCTTTCCCTGGATGCTTCGATACGGCACGGTTAAGAAGATCAGTTTTGCTCGGCTACGCGATTGCACCATCGAATACAATATACGTTCCACACACTAATCTACATGAAATGTCCTTTGTGGGCAAAATCATTCTGTTTGGATGTGATTCTGGTCAAGGAGTAACCATCTTTAGATCCGTCCTTAGAAAGTAGGACAGCTATCGTTGAAACCAACATCAAACGTTCGCCTTTATGGTCTCATGTCAAAGTCCGAAAATTGACTCAAAATATGCGAGCAAATTTGTGCTCAGATGGCAAAATGTTATAAGAAATTTACGTGAGAGCAATTCTAAAATTCAGGATGTCATGAAAAATCAGTAATTTGTTTTACATAAGCAAACGTGGTACCAATGTTTCAGATAAATAGTTGGCTGTTACTTACAGTAGTTACAGTAAATAGAAAATATCGGTGAACGAGAATCCAGCATGTGAAAAACTCAATTTTTTAAGAAAAATTTCTTATAACATTTTGCCATCTTAGAACAGAAATGATGACCACGTATTTACTGACTGGCTGCTCAAATTTGGTAAACGGTGACTTAGAATTCAAACAGCTTTCCCTAGTGACGCTATCAAAATCCCTAAGCATTGTTACTGTGATCAAAACAGTATAATTGATAACGTTTTTAATATAAACGAAAAAACTGACAATAGTGTTTCCAATTCTTATTCAACAGCTAATCTGAGCCCCCGAAACGACTATTAATGATTTTGTCATTAATAATTTGTGGCCAGGCGATACTAAAGTTTACCTATATTCTGATTCCGTCCAGTGCGACGATTCAAACAATACTCAGTTGTATCCACTCGAGTTCCTCAACTCTCTAAACCCTTCAGGTTTACCTCCGCCGAAAGTGTTCTTGAAAAAAAATGCTACTATTATGTTAATCAGAAATCTCAACACTAAACATGGACTTTTCAATGATGCGAGGTTGGCCATCCCTCATTTAGGCGACTACACCCCAATTGCTAAATTGATCACTCCAGTAAAACAGCTATCATATCCTGGATAAACCTGACTCCTTCCGATCCAACTATGCCCTTCCAAATCACAAGAAAACAATTCCCCATCAAGGTTGCTTTTGCGATGATCATTAACAAAACACAGGACCATACTCTTGAGAGGGCTGTATTGTACTTGCTCGACCCTGTTTTTGAGCAGGAACGCCTTTATACGTGGCCTTTTTCTAGAGTAAGGCGCTATTCAGGTATTTTTGTTTCTGTTAAGGAAACTTTTAGTCAAAAAGTTACTGTTGATCACATTTGCACATCACATGTTGTGTAAAAAGAGGTTTTGTAATGTAAATATCACATTTTCCACGAGTTTGTGTCATACGTAACTTTTAATATTGTCTACAAATGTGTTTTGGCGCGTACATTAGGGTGGGCAGAATAATTTTTTTTCGATTTTCGATGATGTGTAATGCGGAAAAGTTGTCATTGGTGACACTAAGTTCACATAAAAAAATTGAGATTTTTAGGACAACTCCTTGATTTGCCGCAAATGTCTTTGGAGTTTTGCTAAAACGCTGGTTTGGCAACTTTTTTCACAAAATATTTCAAGAGGTTAAATTAAGTTTATTTTGATTGCTCGGAGACTGTATCGACTCGTTCTACTCGGGTTTTTAAAATATCGGATATTCGAATATCCTTGCAGCTCTGAGACACCCGACGCGGGAGGAGCGTGCTGGATCGTCTCGATGTTTCGGTAGCGGGAAAATAGGTAATTTCGTTAATCTGACGTCACCCTTGACAATTAATTCGGAATCGGCACCAACTCTATATTTTTGGGATTCTGGAAAGAGGTCTTTTGGAATAATTAACCTTTAGCATGAATAAGAGGTGTCTTTAGTGCTACTTTTTGCCAATAATGGGCCGAAAAAACGATAAACTTGCACGGCGGTTTCACTGATGTCATCGCTTTCACTAGTAACTTGAGACCTGCGCCCCCGTGCTCGTTTTTTGGATGCATTTGTCAGAGCATAGTTGCCTAGGACTAAAAAGAAACATTAGAAAGAATTTCCAGAAATCTTCAGCGGTGTGATTTAATAGGGTGAGGTTGCAGACGTAATACAGAGACCATATCGCCCCGTTCTCTTCGGGATTTTAAGAAACTCGCGAATTCGAATATCCTTGCAGCTCTGCGACACCAGACGCGTGAGAGTCACGTTTGTTCGTCCCGGAAGCTCTGCGTTCCTTTGAACGGCAGCGGTAAAATCGGTAATTTCGATAATCGGACGTCACTGTCTTCACTGCTAATTCGGAAACTGCGCAAACGGTGTTTTTTCGGGTTTCTTTGCAGAGGACTTTGGGAGTAACAGACCTTTTTAATGAATCAAAACCAGATTGTCATACTCAAAGATTGACATGGGTGCAGTAAACAAGGTTTAAGTTTATATAGGTCACAAAAAAATAAAATCTTCAAATCAATTTTCGGAGAAAGGTAGGTTTATTTCGAAAAGTATAGTATAAAAAAACAAGAACAACAATAATATTAATGCTTTCTGCACAAATTAATTCTCTTAAAGTGAAATAAAACCTGTTTTACACCCATAAAACAAACCTCCTCGTACAAGACTCCTTTCTGTCCAGACTACTGATCTGGCATGTGGAGTTGGCTGCTAAAGTATTCACTGTTAGAGGGGGGAGATTGTGCTCCTGTGCGTAAGACGCTTGAGGTGATACCGTTATATTGGCTGGGCCTGGGTGGCCCAAATTATCGTAGAGGTTTGACATTCCTGCTGTACAAGTAGTATTTAGTTTGTGAATTATATAGCGTAATTGTTTGGCACATGTTTATATAACTGCATCGGCACAATTATTTATATTGTAATTAAAAATAATGGGAAAAGTTTAAAAATTCGAAAAGTTTTAATTTTGAATACAAAAAGTAATTGGGTTTACGTAGAAAATATTGTATGTAGTATTTTGGGCTGATTATATAGAGAAATTGCATGGCCTTCTATGGTCATTATATAACTGATTTGGCACATTGCTTTACATTATTATAGCCTGAAGAAAAATTGAAACCGAAACCTAATTCAACGAAAACCTAATTTTAGCGCTCAGAACGCCCCCAGCTTCCTTATCGATAGTTTCTAAAATCCTTCTTGTGGGGGAGAGAGGGTTGATATATTACGCTAGAAGTTTGGCTACTTTTCGCTTTCCCGAGATAAACAGGCATAATCTCTTCTCTTTGTATCGCTTTGTTTTTACAGTTTTTCTCGCCGCTTGGCGAGCAATCTTCGCCAAATTTGGCGTACTGATGTACAGATGCGAAAATCATCAACCACGTGCAAGAAGAGATCTCTCCCGTTGGATGAAGGACGCCAAAAAAAGGGCTTGACAGGATGCCTAAGATGAGAGGAAAGCGTTCGACTTCGAAAAAGGTGTTGTTCGCATGGAATTACATTAATATATAGCAATACCGAACAAGGATATTACAATTAAAATAATTATTTTACAGCTATTATTCAAGAAAATTAATAGCGAAAGAGAAATTTAAAGAAATCATACCTACTTTATGAATCAAATTTATAAAAAGCATATTATTTATACTTTATTGGAACGTCAACTCCAAGGCTTATAAATTAGACGACATGGACTTGGTAAATAAAATATTATACTAGAAGTATTTATTAACACAGCATTCGGGGCACACGTAAGTTGAATGTTCGGTACAAATAGGTCGTGCACAGGTAACACAACCCTTTTTTGACTTCCTATTTTTTCTTCGAGGACAAAACGTACAAAATCCAGCGGTTTCAACATTTCGTTTGATTCTTGAAGAGCCTCCAACTCCTGTTATTTGGCTAATTGCACTTCGCAATGCGGGTGACAAGTTTGGAACTGAATAAAGTGTCACCAGTTCCAATGCTAATTCCTTCAAGATGGCTCGTCTAGCCATCGTATTGTTTGTATTTGCAGTATATATAATTTGGCTGTTGATACCTCCAATGTTCATGATCGAAAAAAATAATGTCAATGGCCATCTGCGACTTATTCTTGAAAAAGAGTACTCACCTTTGAGTTCGTCCACTACGTCGACACCACCCTTAGTGAGATTATAAAAAATAATATTATCTGGTTTAGAGACGATGCCAGAATCTTCATCTATTTTGTTATCATTGTGCAAAGAGGAATAAAAAAGAAGATTTTTGCCTTTCTTTGGAATAAATAAATTAAAGTGACAGTTGACGAAAACGCAAACATACTGCTTCGGTCGTCCTTATATTTTGTACTCAAAAAGATAGGTGGCACTTCTTTTTTATTTTTTGCTTGTTAGTGCTGCTAACAAACAAAATTTGCAAATAAAATTAAGCGATAAACATACTCACATCATCGCGTTATCTATAAAAATAACACAAATGCTGGTGGTCTCTTGGTGAGAAACGTTCTCACGTGCTGCAAACGCCAATGGTCGCGCGATGAGATAAATGCTCACACAAAGGACACCTTAAGCAGATAGCAGGCTGTTTGAAGGTCAAACACGCCTTGATTCTTATCGGAACTGATAACAGATTGTTGAGGAGATTCTAAAAGTCAGCTAGACAGGGGGTGGTGTCCCCAGGGTCACTTTCAAATAAGGGGTGCAATTTATATGACAAGCGTGAGAGAAACGCTCATAGCGCGACCAACGACGAGTTAAAGAAGTAAAATTCTTTTACGAACTTCAATTGGAAAAAATTTCAAGATTTTTTATTTTAAAGAAATCGAGAAAAAATGTAGACCTTGCAAACGGTGGAGGTAGTTGCCCCTGAAAGGATGTTAAACCAGTCACAGGCCTCCAAACGCTTAGCTACGGAAATTTTACGGTATGCGATTGGTTAAAAATATTTCGATGTGGTTAACGCAGACGCTGATGAACGCGGTGTGAACGAGACCTTACTCTCGTGGTATCGATAATTTCGCTGTGTGAAAATGATCGTCATTGGGATCTATTACATTCTGAACCGACAGTAATGCAAATTGGTAGATTTTACAAATACACGTCACAATGACAGCATCTACATACGGCAAAATTTTAACATGACTCGAGACTAAGGACCCTCAAAGCTCTCGAGAACTCATTTTACCAATAATCTGCTCGTATGTGACATCCTTACTTAGAAACAAGAAAGTTGGTGTGTCGAACACACGTGTGGTGACATAGAATAATAGAAAAAAAGTAAGTCGCTATGAGGGCTACAGGGAGACTGTAGCCCCAGGTTTTCAGATAAGATTTTATTGCAGATGATTAATAATTTTTATTGAATGCATCATTGTTACGGATACGTAATTTTCGTATTAACGCAATAGATGCGAATACATGCGAAATTTGCCGATGTGAGCGAATAAATGGGAAAATTATTTCTTTACTTTTTTCGGCGAAATCTCGGCGATAAACGACTTTTTAAGCGAAATTAGGTAATAATAGTAATAATTTATTGACATAATAGCTTAACTAACACCATCCGGGATCTATAACTGAGAAATCTCACTCTCCTTCGAATTTGTTCCGAATTTCACCCGAACAGTTTGTCCGTACCAGATTCGAACCTAAAAATCTAACTGTGAAAATCAACCATCAAGTTTTGTGGAGCAATTTAGTAGATTCAAGAGCGTCTCTTGAGCTCCAAAGCCGAGGGTATTTCAGCTACTTAAGTAGTCAATCAACTGTTCATGGTATACAGATTTTAATTGCAACGAAATGCTGTTACCTTAACTTTGCAAAGGCAGCTACACAAAGCTTCTATAGTCCCGTTAAGAGACTACAGGCTGAGATATTTTAGTATGTACAACATAGCAATTATTGTCAGAAGGCAAAGACTTAAGTAACATAAAGTGGAAACTACTACAATGTTAGCTTTTAACTAAGAATTTTGATACTTACCTAAGTGAAATTGTTTCTGCATTTTTGAAAATAAACCTTTATATCTTGATTTATATTGTTATCGATTCGTCATCTTACCCACCGCCCTTAGTCATCTTACCCCACCTAATGGGTAAGATGACGAAAATTACTTTCTTGGGGGAAAGGGAATATTTTGCCATCTTCCAAGAGGAGATGAAATCGTTTTAATTTTTTTTGAATTTTGAATTTTTTTTTCAATTTTTTTTGTAAATTTCAGGTTTTTAAACCACTTATTGAATCCAGGAAAAATATTTGAAACTTAAGTTCGTCATCTTACGCCACCTTCCCCTAAACTATCTCTTACATTTACAAGATTTTCCAATGGGAATTCAATTTACATAAATCAACTCAAGGATGGATTAAAGTGAATACATTTAATCGGCTTTAAATTAAAACTTCTAGACGGTATTGCAGAGGATTAAGCGAATGAAATTTCTCAGAATTTCATTTAGATAAACATCCTTAGAGGAATATTAGAATAACAAAACTGTGTCGGTAGTTTGAATTACTATAATCTTTCATCTGTGAGACACTTAACTATTACACATTCTAAATATTAATTTAAGAAATACTCCAGTTTTACATTTACCCTCGAAAACGCAACTGAATAAATAAATTAAAGGGAATTTTAAAATATGTTATTTTTTCTTCTAAAATATATGTTTATCTATTTTTTTCACTCATATTAGGTAAAATCTAATTGAAATAGTATTTTGGAAAATTGCGAAGGTTATTTAGAAATGCAATAACATCAAATTAAAAGAATATTTATGGAATATTTGTGTGGATGGAATTTTTTTGTTAAACAGCCATTCACATTTTCTGTCCGAACATCACTTTGGTGTTAATTAAGTCTGCTATGTACTAACCCTATTGGATTCACTCACCTAAATGTTAACCTATGGAGAAAATATGTCCAAGGATTGCCGACTTTGATTGAAAGATTTTTTTTAAACGTACTCTGTAATAGAGAAAGAAATTAGCTAAACAACCAGGATTTGGCCTACCATTCCATCAAGACGATACTCAAAAAGACCCTCAGGTGTTCCTTCTCACAGGTTGTTGCCGCTAGAAGCGGTCACAAGCCCTGGTGTATCCCTCAGAACTAACTTGGCTCTCAGCCATCTTTGTCTCCTGTGTGATAACCAGGAAGAAATGACCATGTCTAACCTTGCTTCTTGTCCTGCTCTACCTCCCGTTTCTTTATGGAAGCGCTATTGGATTGCCAGATATAACTTGATGGATTAACTGATGTCATTTTTCTATCTTGTATTTTTGTCTTTTTGATATCTGTTGTCCTGTAATTCTTGCCATTGGAAATTTAAAAAAAAAGAAGAAAAAGAAATATTTCATCTTTGAGCATTTTTCGTCTTTTTAAAAGAATGAAAATAATATTTTAAAATTTAAATTATTCGGGGAAAAAATCTGGTATAGTGTGTTTTAAACGCTCCTAAATTCCTTTGGTGGGCGAAATTTCTAAAATGAATCCTGTTGCCAAGTGCAGAAAAGTTCATGCTATCTGAAAATACCATTTTTATTCGAGTATCAGCATTTATGCAGCTGTAAATAGTAGACAAATTTTCTGCATGGGTTAAGTGAGTGAATCCAACAGGGTTAGTTGACAGCAGCCTTACAGCAGTTCATCAAAAATCCGTAGATTTGTTTTTTAATTTTTTGCACTTGGAGTAGGTTTTGTAGACTTCCCAGGAAAGGTGGGGAAAACGATAAATGTGACGGAAATTAGTTGTGTTTTTCGTGTGTAGAGGGCGTTAGTCGTCCACTTTTTGATGTATTTTCAACATTGCTTTGTCTTATGTAATTTCTATCAGTGTTCAGTATTCTCTTTGTTCATGAACCACCGAGTATGGAACGTCTGTTTAATGCACGATATGATAATGGATAAATATTAACCAAGATTAATGATGGCTGTGTTTTTTTTGGAGTCTGGTTATCTTTTTTATTAAAATAAAGAATGTTCATTTTACATTTACATACTGCAAATAATTATACATATGCTAACACGTAGTTGAGAAAATAAAGGGCACAGATATATAACTAACTTTAAATTTTTTGTGTAAAAAATGTCATATTTTCAGCATAAAATTTGTGAAAGAAGCAAAAACGCGATAACGCATTTTCTTATAATTTTTTAAATTAATTTAGAAATTTGGGTCTAAATTTTATATTAATTTAGATTAGCTAGTTTTTATTTGGAATTTTATGAATTTGTGGATTCTACTTTAGTATTTTCTGTATGTTTAAAGTACACGTAGACGTCGGGTATTTTAAAGATTGAGCGCGGAAAATGTGCTTTGCCGATTGTACCCCTTAAATAATATTCTCGTCTCGTATTTATACAATCCATTATACCACTACATCTGTTAATTTTATGACAGTTTTTGAAACATAGGGCTCTACCGAAGCATGTCAAAGGAAAAAATATTAAATATGAAGAATTTCTATTTTACCATTTTTTCCGCATTAAAGAGTTATTAATTAAAATTACATGTAACTTTAAATCTGAAGTCTCAACAGTAATTTAAAAATACAATTATTTTGATTAAAATTCTTCCCTCTCTTAAAAACACTAAAATACTACTAAAAAACTGTAATAAATTTTTATCAAATATATTTGGAAAATGTTTCGACTGCCTTTTAACAATAAAATAACAGAAATACGGAATTTCGAACTACAATTCCTGTCGATAAATTAGCTATCTGAAATTGTGGAAGTTGTTAGATCTATAGATTTAATCAATCGGATTGATTCAATCAATGTGTTTAACACGATAAATTTGCGTATTTTAAAAGTAACTGTTGACATTATTGAACTCTTTCATCAGCACAAATATTCATCCAAAGTTATCGAGACATATAATAATGCAAATTCAATTATTGACGTACAAAATTATATGACTTAAAAAGAAAAAGAAATAGAAACTACAAAATTTCGTCAAGAAGAGTGAGTGCATATTAATACTGAGGATTTGTGTTTATAAAATTATGTATAAAAGTCTGGTTTGAATTTAAATTTAAAAAAATTAGTCATTAATATGCAATTTTTTATCATGACAAAAATTTTTGGTTTTTATCAATTTAGCCTATTATAAAAGAAAGATAAGCCTAATAAAAACCAGATTTCACCTTTATGATTATTTCACCCACAGATTTCATCATGTGGTCGATCACAAATGCATGCTGGATGAAAATAGTTGATTTTAGCCGTAGAAAATTTGAAAGAAGATTTTATTTACACACACACATATGTATATGACTTAGTACATTGTAAATAATTCAACAGAAAAATAGGATTGTACTTGTATATCACAGGAAGAAGGCACAGACAGCTGAACGAAATTAACAGAAAAACTGCACTTAGCGCTAAAATTATTTTAAAACTTTTCAATAAAAATTGCGCAGTTGCAATAAATCCTCGTACAGAAAAAACAGATAACTATAACATGTAAATTGTAAATGATTCAACAGAAAAATAATATAGTATATAACAGGAAGAAGGCATTGGCAGACAAACGAAATAAACAGATATCCTACTCTTAGAGCTATACGCACCATAAATGTAAGATTCTGTAGCAGTAATAGAACATACAGAAACTAAACCATATAAGGAGGCAACCGAGCAGTCGGTTCAGGGGTAACCTTCATAAGAAGCAATCGATTCGGTTAGGCCTCCTGTTGAAGAGACTGGTCCGTTGCCTCGTTATATGGTTTAGTTTTTGTATGTTCTATTAATGCTATAGAATCTTGCATTTATGGTGTGTTTAGCTGTAAGAGCAAGATTTCTGTTTGTTTCGTTTGGTTGTCAATGTCTTTTTTGTTATATACTATATTATTTTTCTGTTGAATTATTTACAATTTACTAGTTATATATATATATACATATATATATATATATATATATATATATATATATATATATATATAATTTCCAAACTAGTACTTCATGTTAACAATATTTAAAAACCTCACTTTTCTTTATGCCTTATATTCCCAGTTTTGCAAAATTCCAACATAAATTTTAGTACATTATCTCACATTCAGGAATTTACTAAACTTTTTCAGCTTGACGAATTTTGCATTTTAAAACATTTTTATCTAAACAAACAGGATGAGAAAATATTCTCGCTGAAAACTTTTAAAATACGGTGGTTTAAGAAAGAACAGTTTCATAAATCACGTAGTTCATAAAAGTGACAAAGATTTAATTAGTATCATAATTAGCCGTGGGAGATAAGATAAAATCATTTGCTGCAATTTGTCATTCTGAAAAATGAAAAATAACTTTCAAAGTGGTTAAAATAGAGAATTCGAAGATATTTTTTGTAACCATGCACGTTTTTTACTACTCATGTGTATCATACTATATGTAATGCGGTACACATGTGTGTACCATGTTAAATATAGTTTGACAGTCTGTAAGGAAATAATTTTATTAAAGGAAATTACTTATCGAAGGTGGACTGATACATGAATTTCGAACTCACCAATTTATGGCAGATAGTTAAATTTAATTATTGATTTTTTTGTTAGATTTACATTTTCAACTGAATACTATGGTTTAAACAAATCCAAATCTAATTGATCTAATTTTTTTCCCCCAGTGGCTCTCAAACTATAGTAAAGAATACTTGCGGGACTTTCTCAAGAGAATATTGGATATTTACAAAATAAAGGATCTTAGTAAAGTAATTAGCGATTTGTTCGTGGGCGTACATTAGACATTTAGTCATGACTAAGGGATGCAATAAAAAAGTTTAATTAGTTTCAGTCTATGCTCATCAGTTATAACGCAGACGAAGAAGAAAATAGGTCTTGTTTGAGGCGCTGGCTGTGAGATAATCACTGTGATTATTCCACTAGCTAGATAGCAACGTTTTGGTGTAATACAGGTCCAGCGGTTTGGTCTGTGCGTTGTGTGTCAGTGAGTCAGTTACGGAACTGTTTTATATATATATATATATATATATATATATATATATATATATATATATATATATATATATATATATATATATATATATATATATATATATATATAAATATATATATATATATATACATATATATATATATATATATATATATATATATATATATATATATATATATATATATATATATATATATATATACACTGCTGGCCACCCAAATTGCAACACCAAGAAAGACAAGTGATATCACAACAAAATTTATTTTGTAGATAACATATTGACCAAGTATCAAATGATTAAATTTATAGACTTCTGTGAAATGTGGTTCCTGCCAAAATCAGTAGCCAGAGTAGCCGCCATTGTTGGAGATCACCGCTGCCACACGCCTCGGCATTGATTCAAAGAGACTTTGGATGAGTTCTTGGGGTACAGCAGTCCAAGCAGCTTCCACACGTTGCCAAAGTTGATCTTCTGTGGCATCTGGGGATGGAATCTGGGTCAATCGTAGAGCAACCATGGACCACATGTTTTCTATCGGCGAAAGATCCGGAGACCGAGGCGGCCAGGGAAGCAATTCAATCTGGCGATTGACGAAGAACCGTTGGACAATGCGTGCCACGTGTGGTCGCGTATTATCCTGTTGAAATATGGCTGTGGGCAAGCCCTGAAGGTAAGGAAGGACAACTGGCTCCAACACCTCGGAGATGTAGCGCTGGCTGTTTAAAATACCGGCAATGCGTACTAGAGGTGTGCGAGAGTGATATCCAATACCGCCCCATACCATAATACCCGGTGCAGGACCAGTGTGGCGGTGCATAACGCAGCTGTTCAGCATCCTCTCTTCCCGGTGTCTCCAGACTCGAATGCGACCATCGTGATGTTGCAGACAGAAGCGTGACTCGTCAGTAAAGACAATTTCATTCCATTCTGCCGCCCACATCCTTCTGTCATCGCACCATTGGCGGCGGAGACGTCTGTGGTTCTGCGTCAAGGGTAGACAAAGCAATGGACGTCTTGCGGACAGACCACTCTGCTGTAAACGGCGTCGAATGGTACGCGCAGACACTGGATGATGCGTTACAGACTGCATGTGCTGTGCTATGGTTTGTGGTGTGACTGAGCGATCCGTCAATGCCATGCGCACAATTTGCCTGTCATCACGTGAAGTAGTGCGCTGAGGTGGATGCGATCGATCACGCCGGTCCGTCCTACCCTCCTGCATCCAACGATCACATATCCGCATTACAGTTGTTTGGTTTCGTCCAACACGACTACCGATTTCCCTGAAAGATAATCCACAATCTCGGTAGGCCATTATCCTTCCTCTGCCGAACTCGGATACTTGATCAAAAGATGATCGATGTTTTCGACGAGTCATAATTGATCGTTTTTTTGAAAAAACCACAAGAAAAACACAATTGCCGAACTTTAAATCGTCGAAATCTCCAAGCCTTAAATAGCTCTTTGAAGTGGGGCCACAGGCGCGCGTGATGTGCGTCTGCGCTGAAATTCTGATCATTTGCATATCTCACCTCCGCTAATGCATGTTGTAAATTTCATGTTATTTGCACGTTTCCTTCAGGGTGTTGCATTTACAGTGGCCAGCAGTGTATATATATATATATATACTGCTGGCCACTGTAAATGCAACACCCTGAAGGAAACATGCAAATAACATGAAATAAATAAATAAATATATATATATATATATATATATATATATATATATATATATATATATATATATATATATATATACTGCTGGCCGCTGTAAATGCAACACCCTGAAGGAAACATGCAAATAACATGAAATAAATAAATAAATAAATAAATATATATATATATATATATATATATATATATATATATAAACAGACAGTGTGACAATTATTGAGCAATATGAGAAAAAAAAAACTTGATATCTTTTGAACTTGATAATTTTGCTCTTCGTCTGTGCCACATCATAGCCATTGATGTCAAGAATATTTCATAATCTAAATCTTATTATATTTAGTTACTTTTCAAATTTGAAAAAAAATTTTGAACTCAGCAGTTTTTTAAAATTTGATTTTTTATTTCATGTAGCTCAATAATTGTCACACTACATTTTGTATATATATATATACCTATTTCCGTCTAGTTTGGAAATCCCTTTTTTAGCAACGTATGGGCTTACTAGGAACATTCACTGTATATACATTCATTTTGGTGCATCGATTACACATCTCATCGGAACGCAGGATATCTGAGGCTTAATTCCCAGTTCAGCTATCTGTGTTTTAAAGAAAAATAACACCGTGGAATTTGAGAAAATATTTGACAGGGGAACCGCTATTAAATGCATAACTACTTTTTTAGTAAATGAAAGACTTTTGATTATTAGGAAAGGATCTTATTTTGATACATTCCGAAAATAGATTTAAAATACTTTTTACCAGATAGTCTTTTAAAAAAGTTTAAGCTAAATCTGAGATTAGTATCGAACTAAAATTTTCTCTAGGAATAAATTTAAATGGCAAAATATCACCAGAACTAGTTAAACAAACAAATTCTGGTATTTTTCTGAAGGGCAGTTTAAAAGAACGCTACACAGTGAACCAATGCAGAAAATATGGCCTAAAAATGGCTAAGTTTAATTTAAATTTATATATGATGAATAGCAAAGATTTTTTTCTACTAGCCGCTGCGCGACCAGCATGGCCGATTTTAATTTTATATTTTCTTTTGTAAAACAACTCAACTGAAAGTAACATATGTAAGGAATGTTACCATTACTTGTCATCATAAATATACGTTGTTAAGGGGTAGTGGGAGCTCAGCCAAAAATTTATAATCATTACTAAATTCTCTATACGGCTGATTCTAAAACATCATGATTAAAAAAAGTTAATTTCCATTACTCCAGAACAGAGTTAAAGATAAGACTGAGAAACTCAACACCAATGATTTCAAAATTTACATGCCTCTCTGTATGTACTATTTTTCAAAATTAAGATATCGACACTTTATCATTACATCAATTAAGAAATTGTTGGGGTACAATTTTTTTCACTTAAAAAATGAAGTAAAAATTCAGCAAGTACTAAAATATAGTGTGGATTACATCACTCTCTGTATGTACTATTGTTCCTAATTCAGATATCTACACTTAATCACATCAAACAATAAATTGTTGTGAAAATTTCTTCACTTATAAAATGGAGTAACAATTCAGCAAGTACTAAAAAAATGTAGAAAATTAGTTATTACTGGCTATCGGTTGTTGTTGTTATGCTGGCGACGGTTAAGCTTAACCTTGCGATCATTTATGCTCTCTCTTTCACTCCTGTCTTTTAATTAATTATTTCTTCTTCGCTTTCTTTCTTGAGACTGTTCCCAACTTTCACTTGATCTTGCAGTTCGCTTTCGAGTATTCCCGAGTGCGTAAATCCATGTTCACACGCGGTGGCAAATTGCCACTAATGTTTACATCTGGTAGTACAAACCATTGCCATTCGGAGTGTAGAAATATCGTCGAATTTTGTGCCGCATACCTACGCGTTATATATATATATATATATATATATATGACAGACGTGTGGTTTGCATTAGCAGTCATCATGTTAATACTGGTGGCGAGTGATAAGTAGTCTAAATCCAATTAATAAACATAGTTCAAGCTTTTCCAATTTATTTCATTTTCCAGCAACCACTGATCCAAGTAGCGCATAATTGAGCTCTCGCCATTTTCAAATTAGGGACCCAGCTGACACGCGTCCACTAGCAATGAATTAAATCCCGCCGTCTGATTACACGCTATTGTTTTTCTCCATCCAGAGCCACCGCGCATGCCTACATGGTCTGTGACGCATACACCGGAGTTGGACCATAGGCGTGGCCACAGATGTCAATCAATCCAAAGGGAAATTCCCCGATATCTCTCGCTGTATTTCGAACCAAGATATGAGAATAGTGGCGAATTACGCCACGACAATAAATTAATTACTAAGCCCCCTTTAAATTTAGAATAATTATTTCGTTCCCGCTTAAGTCCGACATATATATATATATATATATATATATATATATATATATATATATATATATATATATATAAGATTCCCTAAGGTATGAATTTTCCTTTCTTGAAGTTGCGTTTTAGATATGCCACCAAACTTGTTTGTTGAAACTGCAGAGGAAACGTAGATACCTAACTCTGAATCCCCCAATAAATTTCTTACCAAAGGATTTTATAGTATGTACAAGAATAAGCAATATTTTTTTATATATATGGTATAATGTCTAATAATATATAAGTGTAGACACAATATTTCTTCGGCGTAATGAAGAAAACTTTGGAATTCTATCTGACATCACATTACTGAGCGTTGTAGAATGTATGGATGATTAATGGCATGCCAAGTAGTTTAGCAAGTAAAACATTGTGTAGTGTACATGATATGATTATTTCTTGTGGATGCGATTCTATTTTTTATGTGAGAAGAACTGTGAACCAGTGTAAGATATAAGTTTTAAAAGACAAGGAAAAACCTTATGTGATACGATGAATATCTAATTTTTTGATCTATTTGTAAATCATTGTGTTTCATGATTTATGATGTACACCTATACCTCACTATGCGGCCACTCTTTATAAGGCGTTTCGCTATAACGGCCTTTTTTAATTATGGCACTTTTTCGATTTACGGCCCAACATGTTTCCTTATACGGCCACAACAGTTGAAAGTGATGATGGCAGCGAATAATAGCTTAGTGATTCTTCATGTTAATGTTCGTCATCACATTAAAACAGTTGTAAGGTATACATAAGATTCGATTCACAAGAATCGAACTTTTGAGTGAATAAATTAAAGAAGCTGCTTGAGATATGCTAATTTCGGCATACGCGCTTGGTATAAATACCATGCAGCTTGATTAATAGAAAGGTTGAAAAAAATGTGATAGATAAACGAGAGGGAGCTACGAGGTAAGCAGCTCCAGGTGCTATCTTGCGCTTGTGCTTAGCAGGCCCAAAGTTTACGTGGCAGAACTGCTGGTTTGACTTTCTAGTTTGTGAGTATTACAAAGCGTATTTTTATTGAATGCTAATATATATTTCGTAATAGTAGTACGTATGCTTATTGCTGTAAAAGCAAAACCTACATGTGCAAAGATATTAATAAACATTGTTTCATGTATAAACTGTGTTTCTATCCAATTCATTTAGAGTGCCACTTCAAATTATATACACCCAAGTCTGGGTAGAAGTAAGAAATCTCTATACAGTTTTTAAAGATTTTATTTTATGTTTTTTTATTATATGTATACATATGTGCATATGATTTTTTTTGTATTTTGTTTATATGTTTATTTTTTGAATTTGTGTTTATTACTTTGTTTTGTACTTTTATTTTTATTTACGCATTTTTATAGGAAAATAAAAAGAATGAAATGCTTTATTAACTAAAAACTATATTATTTATAAAAAATTAGAACAGATTCAATTAAATTTGTATGGGTTTGTATCAAAATAATTGATTCGTTGTACGGCTTTTCGCTTTACGGCCAACTTTTCCGGAACGTATCGAGGCCGAAAAGCGAGGTATGGGTGAACTTGAATAATACTTATTGAATGAAGTAATAATTAATATACTTCATTCATAATTAATTGAATTTAATGATAATAAAAGCTGTTGTAAATATACATAAAACGTTATGAATCTATGTTTTCGACACCTTTGTGTATAAATTCCTGTCTGGTCACCAGACATTAGATTTAAAAGAAATGTGATTAATTCATCTTTGTTACGAAGTCATGGAAATTACTCCCAGCGTGAACTGTCACAACAGTTTCTAATGGATGTCATTTTCTTAGAGATGGTCCTAACATATATACCTTTATGAAAAATTAAGTTATATCTATTGTCGTCTATACACTTGGCGACCAAAGAAAAAAGAAAACCCTGACTTAAGCTCATAAAATGCGTCCCGAACTCTGTACTTCCAAAAACTTGCGACAAAGTTATTGAAAGAATCAACAAGATTCATGGCTCCCAGGTAACCATAAATCTTTCGTGCAGGGGAAGTTTCTTGGGTTATTTGGTATGGTTAACAAAGGAACAAACACAGATTGATGATGCAAGGCTGAAAATATGAGTATCGGGGAAATACTCTGCAGGTGCCTACTAGAGCTTAATGTTCCCTTAAAAGTTATAGGTTATTTAATAAGTTGACAATAAATACAGTTATTAAATTTTGCCTGCCAGACATAAAAGGTTTTATTGGTTACATATTGGTATGGAAGGTATATTAAATACAATGGAGGTCATTTTTGCTACTTAATGGGCGTAAATTGAGGTTAAAGTTGTGAATTTTCACGTAACTGATTACAGAGTACTAAATAATTTTAAATGACAAAGAATTAAGTATTTATAAGGTTTAGGGATTTACTACATTTTGTTTTCTAATCAATAAATTAAGATTTTCAAAGAAACACGCTACAGGGGGGAGGGATGAATATATATTTTTTCGAAGTTCTCTAGTATGCATAATTGTTGTTTAAAATATGGGGGGACGTTTTTAAAAGTATTGTTTCAATACTTTTCCAAGCGAAATTTTAATTAAAATTCCTCCTTTCCTTGTAAGTAAGTACCGCATATTTCCTTCAAAGTATTCAGCATAGAGAAAATAAGTAATTTACGCAGAAATGTTGCACTAACTCTTTAAAGAGAAATATAACAGAGCTAAATCAGAATTCTTGTAATTTTCTGACTGTACATGTTCTTTAATGGAACGTAAAATGTAGTAAAGCAAGAAAATGGATCTACATATACAGTATGAGTTTTGCTACTGTTGTTATTAATTTAAATGACATGATTTATTAGTATATTTAAAAATATTTAAGCAGAGTAATTTGCTAAAAAATATTTTTTGAGTTACTATTGATTTTACTCCAGAAAAGATGCAAATGGTTATATCTGTGGCTTGGTACAAGAAGTGTCTAAGTCAGTTTTCTCCAAGGTGACTTTTTTGCTTATGTCTCTTTAAAAAATATTAATTTCAATGTAAGAAGTACCCAAGTCTGTAAAATGGTTTAGAAAACACTTTTAAAGCATCGGACAGACTTGGGTAGTTGTTACATTGAGAATAATATTTTTTAAAGAGACATAAGCAAACAATGTCATCTTGGAGAAAACTGACTTAGGTACTTCTTGTAGCAAACCACAGATATATGCAATGTGATACGAAGTACAGCTTAAAAGAGTTTGGAAAAAGTCATAAAAATGTGTAAGCACTTCTATGATGCACTTAGCGTAGTTCTGGAAATGCCAAACCTGTCAGAATCACCTATTAAAACATAGGTAAAATAGGTATATCGAAATTGTCAGCAGTTCCAGTCATAAAGTGGACTCTTGCAGTTGCATCAAAATAAGCTCAAAGTGTAATTTTTTATTTCTGATTCATATATGGAGATATTCCTTTCATTACTTGGCGGTAAAGCTATTGAATGTTTTAATAGTATTTAGTTTCAAAATATAACCAAAAAATAGATATTGACAATGATAAGAGATATACATTATTAAACCAAGAACACAATTTTATACTTGTTGGGTCTCTGTTAGTGAAAATATATTGCTTTAAAACAATTTAAAGACGAGATTAAGTTTTTGAGAATTGCGTAAGGCTATTTACAGACACAGAACATGGGTTAATATGAAAGAAAATGCATGAACATCGTACGAAAATTAATCGCATTTCATATCCGTTAAATTAGTCAATCATATAAGAACAAGCTGTCGGCTGTTTTCCAGTTTATTGTATGTATTTTCCCATGTAACATAATAACATACAAATACTTATAGGAACCCACTGCCCTTTCACTTCATTATCATTTGGGAATAGAAGCAAATATGCCGGTTGAGTACCATCTGCAGCATTATGTGTTGACCGATACTAAGTAAACTCTTGTTTTTACACGCAAATGTTGAAGACGATTTAGGATAAAGAAAAGTCATATTGGAGAGATTTTTTTATTAACCGAACATTGTTTTACTTGTAAACTATTTTTACTTTGACCTGAAAGAGTTTCCTGCAAATTCTCGCATTTTATCATTTGTACTGTGAATCTCAGATCCCCAAAATAAAGAAAGCATATTTCAAAAAATAAAAATGCCGTACTTTATATCAAAATGTCAGTCTTTGCCGGTGACTTGCGTATATCTATATATATAAAACAGTTCCTCACTGACTGACTGACAGATAACGCACAGACCAAACCGCTGTACCTAAAGGGCTGAAATTTTGCATGGCGATTCTTCTTATAGTGTAGGGGTGCACAAAGGAAGATTTTTGAAAAATTCTTCTTATATTTTTTAAAAATTAAATGTTTAAGCTGTTTCTGTAACTTTTTTTAAGTTTGCATTTAAAGTAATAATCTGAGGGTTATAAAATTTACATCACGAGAAAGATCATGACAATTCCTTTAAAATGAAATATTTTTTCGAATCCTTACCTACATTTTCTGATATTTGGTGAATTTTTAAAGATTAATTTTTAGAATTTAATTTATTAAATGCTGATAACGTGGTTTCTTTTCTTTTTGTGATACTTTAAATTAATTTTGTGTAACGTGCATAACAACGAAATAAATTGACAAAAAAAGTATTGAAATACGGTAAAAGATAAAATTTAACCACTAGACTAATTGAGATGGAAGTTTTTAAAGAATTTAATTCAAATTAATATGTTTTATGGATATTAAATATACAAATTAATTGCATACATTGACCGTTGTATTTAATTTGAATATTTTCTTCTACATTATTTTGTCTATAAAAATATCCCTTACGATTTTTTTTGTAAATAAATAAATAAATATATATATATATATATATATATATATAATTAATTGCATACATTAACCGTTGTATTTATTATAAATATATTATATGTTCTTTTGACATTAATTGCATACATTGACCGTTGTATTTAATTTACATGTACTCCGTAGCGAGGAACGGGTATTCAGCTAGTATTCAATAAAATTACCGGTTAACAATGTGTTAACATTCTCTTCTAAGGTTTAAGAAATTTAAAAAAAAATCCTTAAAACAAATAATAAAACCCCCTCATCAAAATAACACATTTTACAAGTATGAAATATATTCCGTAAACAAACCAAAGAAAACTACTGTCTGTTATGAGAGTCATTATCAGTCAGATATCTGCCGACGGCATGTTATTAAAATCAGATGCATTTGTAACTGAACGGTCTTTTAAAATTTTTACAATCGTAGTAATTTTATGGATCCGAAGATAAAAGATAAAAAGGACGACTAATAAGAATTTCCTCAATTAGATTTGCAAGAGTGAGCACCTCTTCCAAAGTTAGTTTTGCCTCAGCTATTGTTCTCTTCAAATGGCGTTTGGAGGCATTCACCCCAATTTCCTAGAATCTTCCAAAGTTAGCAGATGTAGGGGAATGAAATTCCATTCAATTCCTTCTTCATACGAATTGCCAATTAGTTATCTCATTCCGCCTTATATATCATTTTATACTATATCTTTTGTTCAGTCTGGATTTGAGATTTAGTCCTATCTATTAACAATTTTCTGCTTAGAGTCTTTTTAAAATGGAAATGAATATCTGGAAGATAAGATGAGGTAGTAAATGTAGACATACATTTCGTACTGCTTATCAAAATGCTTAATAATGCAAATTTTATAATATAGTAATTTTCTTTGAATTTTATATTTTACGAAAATGAATAAAGAAAAATTAATCGTTGTGAACTGAAAGATGTAATTATGAATTACTCCTTCATGAGCATAGGTTTCTGAAAAATGCTCTGCAGGGACTGGTATATCTCTAAATCAAGTAATAAATTCAAAGTAAATTTTCTGTAAATCAAAGTTCCGTTTAGAGGTCATAAACTTTGCCTCGCGGAATAGATAAAAAAAATTGAGGTCCAAAAAATAAGTGTCGCTCTTCTGAATTTTATAAAAATCTTTTAGTTTAAGAATGCTCAGCTGAACATTCATAACAAAGGTTTTGACTAGACATACGGGATATTTATCGAATAGTTTCCCAGCTTGAATATGTGTGCAAAAGTTTAGGAGTGACGGTTATTTCTTAACCTTTTTTGATACCATGTGATAAAAATTTTTCAAATTCTTTAGAAATCCAAAATTTTTTCCGACAACTGAATTCTCCCGCCTGTTACAAATCAAATAAAGAAGAATATTTTTAAACTAACAGAAACCCTTTTGCCTTGGAGGTAGCAATACGGGAAGAGTTTATGTTGTTTTATTAAGTTATTTTCATCAACTGATCCCTAGGGGCAGATGGAATATAACTTCACATTTATACGATTGGGAACAGAATAACGAAGTTGATCAATGCAAAGCTTCAGGGTAATATTGTACATTAAATACAATTTGCTAATTTTCTTTGTTTGTTTCATTTAATGTGATCCTAATTCTTGGCAGATAGAATAGACTAGATTTGCTGGGTACGTTACAAACAAATTTTAATTGTAACATCCAAAAAAGGACTTGTGATTTCAATGTACCCAGCGGAACAACTGGGATGGTCGGTAGCTTTTATTTTCGAAAATGAAAAGGAGTCATAAACACGAGGCGTGAAACCTAAATTCAAAGAACTTGACCACAGAAAAAGTTATAGAAGAGAATTTTTGTAAAATTAAAAAAGAAAATTTATAAAGAGACATATAAGAGCGAATACAGAATCTATGGAAGTTTACAATTTCTTGAACTTTGTTGTCAAAAACGAACGTTTACCTACTCCTGAACATTTCCAGCTATCCGATGATACGACTAAGAAAAATCTGAGTTTAAAGGCGATGGCCTAGGCAACTCAGTTAATTTAGTTGTCCTATGGTCCTGTGGTCCTATGGAAGTTTATAATGGCCCACACATTGATATTATGAGGATAAAAAATACAAACTTAGATCTATGTAAAAAATAGTTTGCCTTAAGAGGTATAATCACAGAAACATAACAAAACTTAATTCGGAAAAAATATCTGAATGAGCAATAATATATAATAAATATTAAGAGGCAGCGAAATTAATCTTATTTTCATTTATAATAGCTGAAAAATTGGTTTAATATTTGCTTTATGATGAAACGATTTAAACCCATGACAGGTAAACAGACCAGGTGGAATATCCAGTAAAAAACTGGTTTGGAGTAAGATCTTGTGTCGAATCACCGATATTATAATCGTAGAATTCATATATGTAACACAGCGCTTTCATTATGACAACACCAACTTAAAAATCGAATATATACTAAAGCCAACATATGATCGACCTGCTTATCTAATGCCTTTTATCTGAACCTGCGCACTGTGTCTGCAAGTATTTGTAATACTTAGTATGAAAAGATCATGAATTACTTCCAGGATTACATGATAGTTCACATGAAATACACATTGACAGGATTACATTGACGCTATTACATGATAGTTTCTTTTTAGCTCTTTCGTTATGACAGCATCTTAAAAATCGAACATATACTAAAGCCAACATATGATTGAACAACTTATCTAATATATTTTTACTAAACCTGCGCACTGCGTCTGTGAATATTTGCAATCCTTGTATCAAAAGATCGAGAATTACTTACAGGTTTACGTGATAGTTGAATACCGAATGGCAGAGAAAATTGAAAGATATTTTCTATTTTCTGTGTCTGGAAAGATAATCATACTACAAATCGAAATGTACTTTTTGACTCCGTTGTTCCTCTCTGGATTGAAATAAAGTTTCATCCACTGCCAGATTAACATTTATTCCGTTTGTCAGAAATAAATCATTTGGAAGAAAGATGTTTAGGTGCCAAAGTAATTACTGAAGATTAAACTTCAGTTCTGTCTTCTCTCCAAGTAGAGAGAAATAAATGTATAGCGACCCCTGAGAATGGATTGCATGGGAGATTAAAAGAGGTTCTGTTTATGAAAGGCCGGTTAAATTTTTATCCCACTTATCGGGGTATAAAACGGAGCTGACCGAAAAGATACAAGTTAACTAGAGGATTACATTTTATTAGAATGGTATATATATTTTTAACTATGTCATTGATATAATATTCTGTATAGCTTTCCTTTGAATTTTGAACAAATTATTTCATGTCAAATATGAACTGTTATTTTTTTTAACATTTCACTTTATTTAACCCGAATACAATATAATGGTTAAAACTTACAGCTAGTATATTAAATTAAGTACTACTAGTACATTAAATTAAGTATATTCAGTTATTTTATCTCTTAATTTAGGTGGTACGGTCATTGAAAATCGCTATTTCCTCACTGAAAGGTGATAGTCCAAATGATAGTAGAAAGGCTGTTTGAGATTTGGAAACGACATTAAGTCTTGGTATTGGCAAATTTTCATTATAAGAGTGCTTGATCACTGAAAAAAACAATAACGGTCTGTTTCGAAACACAGGAAAAAATTAAAAGTGTAGTCAAGTGATTAATTTATAAAATAATAAAACAAATATATACGGGCCAGCATCTGGTGACATCAGCCAGAAAATCAAAGGTGAATTATATGAAAGGAGTAATTACAAATAACAATGTCTCTCTGCGCTGCCCCTCAGTGGGTTTACCTTCTTTAGGTAAACACGGGTGTTCAATCCCAAAATACCCCAGCGAACTTTCCCAACTTTCCTTTTTCCCCTCCTCTCTTCCTTCTACTATTTTCTTTTTTCTTCCTCGTTGCGGTTACCTCTTCTGAGGTAAGGACTCCTCATCAGAATCTGTAGCCATTCTGCTGCTTCTAGATTATAATGGCGATTAACTGCCTACGTGTTTGTCATGCGTGGAGACCCGTGTCCCCTGAAAAGGGAATCCTGGTAGTTGAGGGTCAGTTTTAGTTGCCCAACACACTCCTTCGGCCCCCGCTTCGGGTAAATGGGAGGAACTCTGTGTTCCCCTGGGTATCAATCGGCTGGTGGGTTTGACT
The DNA here is from genome assembly GCA_907164885.2 of Dolomedes plantarius. NCBI lineage: Eukaryota > Metazoa > Arthropoda > Arachnida > Araneae > Dolomedidae > Dolomedes > Dolomedes plantarius. The sequence continues at coordinate 161,875,615 of OU015493.1, read as the reverse complement.
TCTGTCACCTGCTCAGGGTTCAAACAATCGGTCTCCTGCTGGACATCTGACTGATTCATCAGTGGTCTGTGCGCGTATAGACCTGATTAGCACTGTTGCAGGAACCTGCATCCCCTTGTTGGGCTCTATGGAGGGTGGTGCCGTGAGGTCCAAACATCCGGCCCTTTAATATGGAAAGTTAAAAAAAAAATCCCACGGTGAGGGAAAAGTCACCAAAAGTCAATGAACAGACCTTGTTAATGCACGATTCTTTATCTTAAAGCGAAAAGGATGTACTTTTAATAGCGTTTCTCCTTTCTTAATTTACAAGTCATTGCAGTCATCTGTTGGAGAAGTGAAATCTATAAGAAAACTACGATCGGGTAATCTCTTAGTTGAGGCGTCATCACCTATACAGGTTGCTTGTCTTTCTGAGTGCACTTCTCGTGGTCAGTTTCCTATTCTCGTATCTGCCCACAGCTTTTTGAACTCCTCACGTGGTGTCATCTCAGAGTCTGTCTTTTTAGACACTCCTGAAGATGAGATACTTGTAAATCTTAGAGAATAAAATGAGACAGCTGTCAGACGCATAACTGTACGTCGGGATGGGAAGATGCTTCCTACGAAGCACCTCATCTTGACATTTGACACGCCAGATCTTCCAAGTCACGTGAAGATGGCATGGGTCCGTAGTTCTGTGCGACCTTATGTTCCTAATCCGTTATGATGCTTTAAATGCCAGCGCTTTGGACAATCGAAGGATTCCTGTCGTGGGTCCATTACCTGCGCCCGTTGATCAGAAGTTGGCCACGACAGCGAGAATTGCGAAGAATCCCCTCGGTGTGTAAATTGTCGAGCTGATCATGTTGCCTATTCCCGAACATGTCCTAAGTGGTTAATGGAAAAGGAAATCCGAACCTTAAAGGTAACCCAGAAAATGTTCTTTCTAGAAGCCAGGAAACTGATAAGAGTCGAAAACTCCAAAGGTCGGTGCGTCGTATTCAGCTGCTCTGAGGAAAGTTTTAAAAAGTGCCAGTACCCAGACTGACACTCATCATAATGATGTCTCATCTGCCACTGTAGTTTCAGGAGTTAGTAAAAAAGTTCAACAGTCTTTGCCACCATCCACAAATGAAAAAGCTACTAACGCCAAAGTCTCCCCACATTTGACACAATCCCGAACTTCTGAATATCTACAATTGGAACCCAATAGAAATAGAACCTTTCGCACTCTGACAAAAATAAAAGCACAATCAAGATATAAGAAAACCAAAATAGCTCTCGAAGAACGCAATAAACCTGTTGTTACAAACAAACAAAAGATCCAAAGTATTTAAAGAAAACTAATATTTAAGAATCCTCTCACGACATGCTAGAGATCTATACTTCCGGAATCTCTGATACCGAGGAGATAGAATACAGTAAATTTCCATCTGGTGCCTATCAACCTTCAGGAAGAGGACACTCGGACTCTCCTTTTTCTTTGCCCTTTTCGAGTACATGACGTTAATCTGGATGGGACTTCCCTATCCAGAAGTTTTGGTTTTTATGTGTTTCACTGTTGTCTTTTTTTTCACTGTTGAATTCATTTTCTTTTAAGATATTTATCTATATGCTGGGGGAAGCTTCCCTCACAAATCATGCTGTCCTGATTTCTTTTCTAAAACGGACCAATCTTTTCATTTCAGTCTGACTCTTTTAAACATGTCAGTTTTTATCATACTTCAAACATGTCTGTTCTTACCTTTTAAATGTATGACTCTTTACGACATATATCTCACTGTTTTAATCAGTTTTACCATATTTTACACGTTACTGCTTTTATTATTATATATATATGACCACTTTTGTTACCGTTTTATACCACAATTTTTATCACCGTTTTATAACTGTCTGTTTATACCTTCTTGACTTTTATCACCTTTTATTCCACAGATGTATGTTATGATTACATACTTGTACTTAATAATTGTATACATACGCTTTGGTTCTATTCTCGACAAGTGTTTGGCGCATCTTGTCCTTACTGGACCTTGCGGCATAAAACGCTAACTAATCAACCAACCAGCCTCTCTGTGCTGAGATAGTTTATTTAGCAGAATACGTATCTTGAGGTTTTGACAAAAGGGTTCGATTTCTGTCCCTGAAAGCTGTCTTTAAAATGCATTTTTCTTAGTGATAGTAATAATTTAAAAGTTTAAATTATAGATTAAGAGTCCCTGTCAATTTCCAAGACTTTTATTGCAGATATTATCATTAAACTAAGAATGTATTAAGAAAAATATTGTCTGTAATTCACGGGAATTGACGGAAGAACTTTACTCTTCATCGGAATGAAGTCCGTGTTCGTAATGCAATTCTTTAAATAATAAGAGGTTAGAAATTTTCTTATGTAACATCAAATAGCCAAAAAGTAAGTTTCTTTTCTTATTTTCAAGATTTTTTCTTTGTATGTAGGATATTCCTTCCTATGCTCTATTAAAGTAAGTTTGTATCAAAAAAAAAAAAAGAATCTTGCATAGTGAAACAGAAAAAGATATAAAGCTATAGAGAAAGAGAAGTTGCGCAATACAAAGGACAAAATAAAGTTGCACAAAGAATATATATAGTGATACAAACGAGAGAGAAAGCTTGGACGGGACACAAAAGAAGAACACAAAAGTTAAGTAAACAACGATTATCAAAGCGAAATCGAGAGGAGGAGCCAAATCATGTCATTCTTCTTTCAATGTTTCTATATTACATTCATAAATGTTTTATTGATTTGAATGTGGTAAAAGTATGGATTTGGATGATCACTCTTCGGAGTCAAAACAAAATTTCCGGTGTAGCACAACGAAAATCCTTTGGAGAAGGATGTTTAGTTTTATTTTAGAACAGTAGTACGTTTCTCCTTTGCATTGCATAGATGCAACACATTTCCGTCACAACGTCTAATTTACGAGTGTGTTTCCTTTATTGATTTATGTTTTCATTTCTCTTTGTCACTTCAATAACTAAACATCAAATCAGCACTTCTTCATGGTCTCTTTTTTCCCTTTTTAGATCTGATTTACGCTAATGTGCGTGGGTTTAAAAAAGGAAATGACTTACATGGCTTAGCTTCAGTGACTTTCTCTTTCCAACGGTTCACTGTAAAACCGTATTTACTTTCAGCTGATATTAAAACCTGAAACTCCTGATATCTTAAAAAAAGGACAATATCACTTTTTTGATCTTATCATCTATATTTCTATTTGCGTGAAACCCATAGTGGAATATGCAACATCTGGATGAAAATTCATTGTGATGGTCCATTAAACAGATTTTTTTTCTCAACATTCTGTATTGTGATATTTAGAACCAACGGGGGGAAAAATTTTGCTTATCGCCCTGACTGTCGATTTTTTTTCTTATTTAATGCAAGGAAAAAAGATTATGAAAGAAGAACTTGGATTCGCCCAAAATGGTGCTACGGTAATCTATCTATACAAAATAAACCCAAATGCGTTCTTTTATCAAGGTCATCTTTTGATACAGCTATATGTTAAGTTATCTTCCGTATTACCGTTGCTTTGATTTGACTTTAGAGACTGTATTCCAGTTACAAACTATTTATTTCCACTCATTTTCTTTTGAACTAGACCGAAATATTGAAAACGTTTTCCACATAACAAATGTGACGCAATCAATCTAAATTTTACTTCCACGTTCTCGTGAAGCATTTGTCTACTAAATTCTTCCTCTAAATTTTCATGCATGGAAAGAAGCCATTTTAGAACTACATTAACTCCTGTCCTCTGACATGCGACATAAGTCTATAATTTACCTGTAATGTAAGCCCTTTTGAGTTTGGAAACATGTTAGAATTTGTATAAAATATCAAGGCTATTTCTATTTTGTGCTTGATTAAATCTCTCAACATCCTTAGAATTCAACTGTGTATAATTCAGAATTTATTACCTGCACTCAAAACTGTTTCCTTAAATCAAAACTCCAGGTATGAATCATTTAAAAGAGATTCTGTAATCCAGGAAATACACAAGAAAAAAAACAGAAAAAATCGTCTAACTTATCTTATAAATAATTCATTGAATGTTATGGTATTTTTGAGAGAAATTGTCACAAAGTTATTTTATTTGTCATTTATTATATAGCACTACAATTAAATTGTATCATGAATTTGGAATTAAATTACGGTTTTTATTGATGGTGAGGAGCATTGTATGATGAATCTGTTCATAATAAAATTTTCTACTCCTAATGCTTGAACATGAACAACTAAATTGCCACAAGAAAGGTGAGTCATGCATTATCTTTTATTTTTTGAAAAAAGTAAAAGATTAAGATAAAAGCATCAGAATGTACTGTTAGAGTTTCAGCTGGTAATCCTTTATTTTTCCGTAAAAAAAATTTACACTATCCATTACAAAACAGATATTGCATTTTAAATAATGTCTTTAGTTATACTATCGGTGATGGAAAAGAACTGTAGGATATATAATCAATCATCCTGTATGAAACAGGAGCAAATTTCATGTTTCAAATGCTAGGAAAAAAAGAATGAGTGTTTGGCTTGCATTTCAAAGTTGTCTTCCGCGTTCAAGAAAATGATTCATGATTTGAAGACTGTCGAAACGATTACTTCTTCACTTTCTCATAGTGATAGATTGGTAAAGGGAGAGTAAAATTTTTAGTGCTGGACGGGCACAAATATTTTCGAATGCCGTTTAAAGGAAGTGTATTATATTCCAGATATAAATTGATGTATTTTAAGTAAGAAAAGGGTGACTATATTTCTCTCATTGTTAGCAAATGATATAGAGTTAAGAAAAATTCACTTATGGTTGGTTCTTTAGCCTGATCTCAGAAATACTTCTGAAGAGTTCACGGGAAATATTTTTGGCCCTCCTATTCCGACATCAACATCTTTAAAAAGGCATTCTATTTTTTCATAGAAATTCTTCTGTGTAACAATCACATGGTATCTGACAATGTTTGACTGAGTTCCATTTATGTCCCACTTTGAAAATATGACGTCAATGCAGTCAGAGCATTTCCCGGATAAGTGATGGATTCATTCATTCCAATTTTATGTATTCTCGTGCCTCGGTTAAGCATCCAGACCCGAATTTTTGTAACGTGAAAAGTTACACTGAAAAGGTGTATTCATGGGGTAAATTAAATCTTAGTCATAGATGTTTGTGCGTTATCAGTAAAGGCACAGTTACTTTAAATCTGTGGGTCTTGAATTATTTCAGTCCTGTAATTTCAGGCCTGTAACGTTTTCATTTAACTTTTTTTTTTTTGCTGACTGCAAAATTTTGCTTGCTATTTTAAGAAATAAAGATTTGAAGAGTGGTTCGGCGAATTTGTTTATTTATTATCTATTTATTTACTAAGAAAAATGAATGAGGGACTCGAACCTTTAATTCTTTAGCTGGCATTAACACTTCGACATAGCTTCAGAAGATGAAGTAGACTTTGATAGGGATTCTGAAAAGGAGCAGGATATCGAAGAGACTCATGATGAAGATTCAGTTGCAGATACCAATTATTATTTGGGAAAAGATCAAATTAAGAAGTGGATCATTAATTCCCCAATGAGAAGTGTAAGAAAGGGATCTCACTACATACTTACTGACCTGCCTGGGGTTGTAGCAAACGCTGAATTAGTGAAAACTGCTGTCGATTGTTGGAATAATTTATTTACTGATGGAATCTTGGATAATATATTTCGATACACCAACCAATACATAGAAAGCATCAACGATCGATTTACCAGAAAAAAGGACATGAAAACTGTGGTAGAGTTAATTGGGTGGGTCGTGATTTAGTATAGTAGTAGGCAATGATACCATTACTCTGAATTCTAAACAATACATTAATTTATTAACATAACACATATATTAGTACACATTCAATAATATTATTGATAATTATGAACCTAAAGAAACACTCATTATATCAAGGTATTATTTGACTGTACTATTTCACTTATTTAAATTGATTTCATTTCAGTACGCAATATATATTATTTCTTAACTTCCGCCTATATTATAAGACTCGGGGGCTTATAGACTTTTTGGCAATAGGTAATGAAAGGTTACCTCCATTTTTGCAGACTGCAGAAGGAAACATTCGCCGGCATATTCACGTGCATCGATTGGGATATCTTTCATCAGGATTCCCTTTCGCTGGTGAACGCAGTTATCAGAATCGCTATATTCGCGGGAAGAGGCGGACTTTAACGGCCGGATTGGTTCTCCATCTTTGGCTTGTGGGGTCAGACAATCTGTCTTGGTTCCGTATCTCAACTATTCTCCTCTCATCGGTAGCTTGCAGGGGTCAGACAATCTATCTTGGCTCCGACGCTCCTCTATGCTCCTCTCATCGCTAGCTTACGGGGGTCAGGCAATCTCTCTCGGCTCCACAATTCATCTAATCTCCTCTCATTGTTGGGTTGCAGGCTTACAGCGATGAGCTAAGTCGGGTCGCAATCTCCCATATAAACTTTTCGCTTACGAGGCTACTACTCTATATTCGTGTGCTAAGTCTGAGAGTCAAAAATCAATCATATGCTTTTTTATATTCTCACTCTCTCTATTTTTTATCTTCTCAACGCCCCGCCTTTTACATTTTCATTCGTCTCTCATGTTCAACCTTTTTTTCTCACTTCCACTTCAATTCGCTAATTTTTACGACCTAATTATTTCTTTAGCCATTCAGAGTGAGGGGCGTTTCATACAAAAACAATTCCGCCTTCGACTCATCCCTGTCTTTCTAGGGATCATGTTTTCCCAGAACATCTCCTATGTGAGGGGTCATCCTCTCTTCACCAACAATACCCTTTTTATCTTGATGTCCCCTCTATGTAGCCCCCTCGCTGTTTCGTCTCTTAACTGTTGCTTTTCAGTTCCTTTTTCTTCATCCTGTCCTTTGTACAAACAGCCGCCATTTCAATTTTCTCATTTTACCCCCGTTTGTCCGATTTAATTGGCTTGTCTGCCCCTTTCGAACTTCTAACATACCGTATCCCCACGACATTCTTTTTGTATCGTCTGGCGTCATTTCACTGTTTCATTTTCCGTCCTGTTTGTTAATTGGTTTTTCTGCACCTTTTCTATTTTCTTTTATATGTCGTAAACCACGAAAAAAACCACGGATATTTTAGAAATAATGGTTTTCATCAGATTGTTATATCTAGCAGAAGCTTATAGAGGGTATAGGCAAAGTTTTGAGCAACTTTGGGGGTGTCAAGGTGACGGAATTGAAAAATTTGGCCTTATGATGAATATCAAAAGGCTTTGATACATTGTTTACCTTAGCAATTGATTAATACCAATGCGGAGAAGACTGTTTCTGAAACAGCTGTCCCACGAACTGAGGATTAAAGAAATTACCCGAAGAAGTACGATAACTGTTGGAATGCCCCTCCAACAAAGGCTGAAAATATTTCGACCTTGTACAGATGAAGAAAAAGAACTTGAACCATCTCCAGGAGAATCAAAAACACATAGATGAGCAGCTTGCATCACAGAAACTGGTACCAGAAGACTGTCAACGCATTCAAGAAACGCAAAAACGTAATTTGAATGAGTCATTGAAATTTTGTTTGTGATTTGTTCTACAATGATAATGTGATATTAATACTTCCTCCAATTAAATCAATGTTTTTTGTTTTTCTCTGAATATTCTTTAATTATTTTGTATTAGAATATTTTTAATTTATTATTACTTGCTGTTGGGTAGTGAAAAATCTGAAAAAAGCTGAAAAGTTTTCAAAATATTGAAAACATTTTATAATAATGTTTTTGTGAATAAAATGTCATTGTTTTAATTGAATTGTGCATTTTATTTGTTTAAAAACACTTTTAAATGTAGTTTCTGGGTGACTTAATTAAAATAAAGTATTTTTTGTACTTACAAAAAATTATTTTTAGAAAGTGTCCATTGGGCTCATTACACTCGCATATGTAACTTCTAATATTGCGCCTGACCGAAGGTTAAATGCAACGAAACATATAAGGTATTTATTTAAATTTAGTTCATGATAAATTAAAGTAGTAAGAAACTTTCAAATAGTTGTTGGTCGTTTAAAAAAATAAAGTTTATTTTGATTAAATATCAAGATGGAAAAATATAAATTCATATGGATAAATCTGATAATTATATTTGTTTGAATTTATGGTTTTAGATAAAAATGTTACTAAGAAGTGTTATTAGCTTCATTCTAATGTCGTTTTTTTCTGGGTGGGTTAAATCATAAATTTAATACCTGCGTGCGAGGTAGCATATGTGTAATGTTAGATAATTTTTCATACGGTTTTAAACATCTACGAGAATTTTAAATTATTCAGTCTATGACGTATTCTTTTATTCCGTTTAAAATTCCTATTGTTGCTTAATGTTGGGATGAGGAACTTCTACCATATTATATTCTGTAAATGTATTAAATATAATTTATCTATGATGATTAAATTAATAAGTTAATTTGAAAGTTAAAGTTTTCATTTTAAGATTAAAAAATGTACAATCCTTTTCGATTTAAGTTTAGTTTTCATTATCTGTTCAAAACTACTCACATCATGCCTACTACATGGGTTGCATTAAAGGATTAGATTTCATTACAGATGAAAAAATGCTATAAACGTGTTACAATCCAAACAGAAATGACAAATAATCTTATAAAATTATTGTACATTTCGGGCAGGAAAGATAATTGATTTACATAGACAAGTCAAATTTAGTAAAAAACCGAAATCTTTCACAAAAGTCGTGTTAAAAAGCTTTTCTGGCAAATACATTTGATGGTCCTTATTATTTAATATAGTAATTGAAAAGAACGTTAATGTAGATTTTCATGACCATATTCATCAAAATAATCCCACTTTTTTTCAATAGGTGAACTTATCTATTGTAATATTTAAGACTAATTTACCAGTATGGCTCTTTACAATATTTATAAGGAATATTTGATGATGGATTTTAATTAATTGGCAACTTCTAAGAATAATCTGATAGTATTTAAAAAAACATCAAAACTTCATTGTTAGACAAATGAAGAAACCCATGCAAAGACATTCTGTTCTCGGGTCTACATTGCAAAAAAAAAAAAATTATTGTACTGTCCACAAAGTGTTTTTCAAACTCTGTTAGAGGATTGCGTTAGCTGCCAGATTGCAGCTGATTGTAATTACGGCTATATCTATTTTAAATCCATCCCCATTTACAGTTTAATTACTTTTCGGGATAGGAATGTCGAATAAATAGAAGACGAATGATCGTTCAGCAGAATTTCAGCGCACTGATAATAAATTGCATTTCATTAAGGGCTCCGTTGTGGTATTCCCTTAGTAAATCAAAGTAATTTCAAAGATTATTTCAATCATTCAACGCCATTTAATTTTGCGAATAAGCAGGAACGAGGTTCCCCACATCGAATTTCAGTTTGTAACATGTAGAGATTCGGTATGAATACTGTAATTATGTCTCAAATTTTGGATGAACAAGCATTTACTAGCGATAGAATTATAACGAACATCACTTGTAATAGTGATCATTTAAAAAGAAAATAAGTATTAAATATTCTAGATTTAAAATTCCGAATCTCACCCAGTCTCACGTGGGGGAGAGGGGGGGGGGGTCTCGGCAAATATCGCGTAATTTTTTTTCCGCAAGAAACAGTGTAAAATTGCAAGAAAACTTGGTTTTATTAAGTAAAACATGTTTCTACACTAAAATATGGCTAAATCCTACACAATAGTTCCAGTAGTCACTCTTGAGACCACACATGAGTCCCCGTGGACTGAATTAGAATGAATATTCTTTTAGGAATTTTTGTAGTTCCTATTTAAGTATTTTATTGTTCGATTTTCTCACTGTGATTCTAGACTACGTTCGTAGTAGTCTTAAATACTAGTCTTAACTAGTCTTAAATAAAAATAATTAAGCAAATTATGTTTTTTTAAAAAAATCCAACGCAATCAAGCACAGATTAATGTATTTACACTAAAAATACGCATTTAAAAAAATATCACGTGAGATTAGAGGGGGAGGAGGGGGTCGGGCCAAATCTTACGACATCTCACCGGGGGGGAGAGGGGGTCGAAAAATCGCCAAAGTCGCCTCACGTAATTAATGGACGCCCCCTAATAATGTGAGAAATAATATAATGTACAATATTTCAACCTCCTCCGCATAGTCCTCGTTATGCAATTATAAGTAGAGGTTCACCATTACAACATAAAAACTATATAACATTTCACTAAATAAAATCATATGAAGATTTAAATACACTAAAATTATTATTTTAGGATGGCCATGGTAACACTTCAATATTCACACAAAATTTAATATATACAGGTAACCCTCCTATAACACGGTAGATAGGTTCGTAGAAATTGCCGTGTTGTCCGAAACCGTGTTATATGAGACCCAGAGCCAGTACAAAAAGGGGGGTTACGTTCCGAAAACTTATTAAAAACAAATATTTTTTTTTTAAATTCCATATAAGCAACTTAATTTTTATTAAAAATATAAATGTATGTAAAACACAAAGCGAAAAGAAACAAAAAATATTATTTTCATTTAATGCGACGTTAATTTAATAAATTTCTTCCTCATCACTGCTCAGTACAATCAAATGAGAACGTTTCTTCGGTTGAACGATATCACCTTGAAGCTTTCCGCTATGACATCGGAATAGAGTTATAAATGAATAAACTATAATTTGTTTATACATTTTCATGTAAAGCTATGAAAGTTCATTATTCCTTCCCGTCAATTTTAATGTATTTTATTTACTTTAAGGTGTTTTAAGGTATTTTATTTTTTAAATGTGTTAAACAAAAATCATGTTATTAAGTGCTTTAGAAGTACAATGTTGTACAAAGGTTTTCGGAATTTTTTATCTTGTTAGAGCAAAACCGTGTTACAGGTTGCAGTGTTACACGAGGGTTCCCGCAATTTTCCTATCGTGCTAGAGCGAAACCGTGTTGTAAGATACCGTGCTGTAGGAGGGCTACGTGTACTTAAAATGGAATGTAAAAAAAATAAAATTTTTATTAATGAACACAATATATCACAACATTTGTTTTTGTAAAGGTGTTTGTGATTGTGTGTGTGTAACCCACAACTGACTTAGGTTCAAATTCTCTCATAACTTTACTACTAACGAGCGAGAGGGTGTGTAGTTGTTTGCGTAAAAGGTTTTTTTTTCCTTCCCCATCATGTTATGACAAAATGAAGGAAGAAAAATGGCCGTACTGTGGACCAACCGTTATTCTCCCGCAGGACATGACAGCCAAAACAACATCTTGTTTAGGACGAATATGGGGAAACAGGAAATGTGGGCGTTTGTCATGCCTGTGGAAGTATTAATCAGAATTGGTAGGGCAAAGGCGCGGTCTCCCATGGTCTGTCTTTGTCATTATAATCTAAGGATTTTTTCTTGTTTAGCACCTTAGGTGACTGAAATGTGAAGAGGGTTTGTTAAAGGTTAATAGGCAGCTGGGATGACTTCCAAAAAGAGGGGGAGTGATAGGACAGAGTTTTCGAGAAGGAGAGAATTTATGAAAGATGAAAGAAGTAGATTTGTCATATTTGGTGGCTTCACCCATGAGATCCAGAAATTTTACACATAATAGGTTTCTAAGAGGAAGTTTCAACAAAATAGGTTTTTTTAAAAATTAATTTAATTTAATTTAATTGGACGACACGCAACGTTTAACCATCTAATTAGGGGAGTCAAAGGTGTTAGGCACCAAAAAAAATAATAAATTCAAAAAGGAAATGAATCTCTGGGTTCATGAGGTTGGACGATATTCAGGTTTAGGCTTCATGATGGGTAGAAAATTCAATTATAAAAATTCTTGGTACATATCTTCAGAGGTTTATCTATAATAACTTTTTCAAATGCACCATGGAAACAAATTAATAAGGAAAGCATAAAAATACAGTTCAACATAACAAACAAATTAAATAAAGGTAATTTGACAATAAACATTTCAATTAGGAGAATGGTTCAATTAGGAAAAACAGGTTTTACAATAATTCTTTTAAAAGTTGAATTAAAATTTTCAATTCAACCAATAAATAACACTCAACATTATAATTCTATTTTTGGAAAAAATGGATTTATACCACTGTAGCAGTGAACCTAGCAGTGAACCACTGTAGCAGTTGCCTAGGTTTTCAGTAGTGACAATCTGAGGTGTGACAATCGTTCCACAGAGGTCCTGGGAAAACACACTAAATTCAGGCTAACTAAGCTATCATTGGGTTGGGTTGGGTTGGGTTGGTCGTAGGTGGCTTTGCATTCGGGGTCTAACCGACTCATTTGAAATTTTATTATAAATTTCGTTTGGGGTCTAACCAACTCATTTGGAATTTTATTATAAATTGCGTTCTGGGTTCAACAGAAACATTTGGGAATTAAATTTTAATTTGGTTGAGGGTCTGTTACTGGAGAATACTGGTTTTGACTTAATTCGGGTTCATTAATTTCTCAATACTTTCAATATTCAGTTAGAAGAGTGCATATTCAGTTCATGTTAGGATAAATATTGGTAAAAATATAAAATGTCATAGTAGTGTAAACAGGATCACTTTAACAAATATCAGGGAATTTAAATTTATTTTTCCTGGATTCTTTTGAATAGATGGCCTGATTTTATCTTGGGGGTATGGTCTTGGCTTATTTTGAGAGTATCCAGACACCAAAAATAATCAAACTTTAAATAATTAAGGCCCATCAAAATTTAAAACATCAAAATATTCATTATAAAAATAAAAACATCAACAACATTTAAAAAAATACACTAAATGATTTGTGGTATTTGAGAGAATTTGTTTTAAGTCCCCTGAAAATTTTCATCTGAGGTTAATAAATACTTCTCAGTTTTTGATTTATAAATAACTCTCAGCACCTCTTGATAAACAAAGTTCCGACTTTGAGAAAAATGTACCACGACAACACAAAAATCACTAATAAACAAAAAAAATCAAAATCACTCAATGGAAAAAAATATATTCTAATTATATAAGTCTTGCTCCAATCCCACACAAAATCCAGAATACGTAATCTTTAACACGGCAAAGAAACACGAAAACAAAAATATATCATGATATAAATAAATGCAAACAATTTCAACTCCTATGCGATTAATGTTTACCGAACTAATGTTTACCAAGTAATTTACGGCTCTTAGCCACGTGTTTATAATAATGCGTAGCTGGCGCCGAGTTGACCTGCAACTCAAAAATGGAAACAATTGTTTACAATAGCGAGTTCTCATCAGCGGAGCTGATTCACTTTACTTCCTCTTCTTTAATTTTTTCTCTCCACGATGACTTAAAATTGGGTGCGATAAACAGATACTTACAGAATTTATACACTTTCATGAATTCACAACTAAGACTATCTATTCTATCTTCGACTATTGCAAAGGTACGTTGTTTAATGTTAAAAGAAAATCCCCCTAGTCAAAGGACAGTTACAAAATCATTAAAATGCTCGGTGTCCACTGTAAACAAAATGATAAACGTTGATTTAAATCTTAAGAAAGCGAAAAAACGCAATGTGCATCGTCTTCTTCCAAATCATATCGCTGAACGCAGAACACGCTACAGAAATCTATATGAGAAACACTTATCCAAAGAAAAAGGGAAATCAATTGTCACAATAGATGAATCATGGATGTATTTAAATGATTGCAACAAAAAAAGAGCCATTTATTATCATAAAAGGGGAGAAAAAAATTTAAGTACATGGTTCAAAGAATCGAAAGAAAGTTTTTCTAAGGGATTCATGATTGTTGCTGGTTTTTCTCATAATGGCAAGTAAAAAATAAAGAGAGTGGAAAAAAATGTCAAGATTAACTCCAAATACTACCAGGAACATATTTTATCGCCAATTTTTCTGAATGAAATACTATCGCTTTACCCACAGTGCCATCAATCTGTGAGACTCCATCAGGACAAAGCTAGCAGTCACACATCAAAATCCACTGAAAATTTCCTAAAAGAAATGGAACAAAAAGCTGGTATCAAGGCCATACCCTTCACTGATATCCCTACTAAATCTCCCGATGTAGCACCTATGGATTTTTATGGTTTCGGACTTTTAAAATCTGCATTATCCAAACGTCGTCCCAAAACCCTTACAGGACTCTGGAAAGCTGTTCAAGAGGAATGGGATAGAATACTTCTTCTGACACTTCAAAAGGCATTATAATCCTGGAAATTGCGGTGTTGAAAGATAGTTCAGAATAAGGGATGTCAAATAGAACATTTAAAACACAAGAATTTTATGTAATTTAGTTTTGTGACAACAATATACATCGTCTAAAAAATGTGTGAACAGCCTCTGTATTATATAGAAATATTCATATAATGCACTTTTAAAACTGATTTAATTTCTTCATCATAAAATTGTCTTAACTAATCTAGAATTTCATGAAAAAAGTTTCAAATCTTATTATTGCAACCAAAACAAAAACAGACTACTGATTTTCTTCCTTTTTTTCATTTTTACTCAATCAAATCAATAACTAGAAAATATTTCACTAAAACAGGCAGTTATAATAAATCGTATCAATAGTAATATCAAAAAGCATTATACCTTTAAAAAGTAATTCATAATTATTGCTTACCTGTTGAAGTGGTACCCACAAAAATTATTTATTATTATTCCCATCATTATTATTTTTATTATTTTCGAATTAATTATAAGCATTTTTTCTAACTATTTAGGCATATCATTATTTAAATGGGGTCCTTGGCGCAATCGGTGAAAATTTCCCTGATATCCGAGAGTCCTTTGAATGTTCTGGTTTTACTGTTCCAGCACAGGTCTGGAACACTGAATAATGTTTGGTGAGAGTCACAATCACTGCGTATAATCCATGAAACTTGATGAAGGTTACTCACAAGAACGTAACGCAATACAGTCTGGTCTTCATTAGTGAACTTCCAGTTGAGAATTACTTTGCAAAATCTCACACACAATAACCAACAGGGCAACTTTACGATCCTCAGGACCAGGAAAAGGTCTCATTTTCGACTCCGGAACCTTTCGTTTCAATATATGGCAGTCTCCAATATTATTAGGATGAATTCTCCTGTGGCATGTTTGGAGGATTTCTGGTTTCGATCTCTCGTTCACATTTCATTCGAAAGGACATCGTAACCCATCTGGGAAGATTTTTCCTGTGCGGATTTAAATGTAATAACAATTCCTGGGTAACTCGAGAAAGTTCCGATTTAATCCGTAGTTTTGAAGTCATGCAACCGGGGCAGGCCAAAGTAAAATCCAACTCAATCAAAACCAGAGACGAAGAGTTCATCGCATTTCTATTCTTTATTAAAAGCTACATTCTCGTTGGACAACTTCCATTAACATCAATTGGGTTTGGACAGACATCGCGCCACCGGGGGAAAAACACCCGCAGCGCAACGCTGCGGCGATACGGACAGCTAAGACACTAGATGTTAATGGCATGGGAGCGAATACACAAGTGCGTAGAGAGACGCCGAGGAAAACTGATTCTTGGGAAAATGTACAGTCGCGCTGAACTTTTAATTGGTCAAAACGTGACACCTGACCTCACTACGTCGCATCGGGCGAGGTCACGAGGATCACGTCAGAGCTTCTAGAACAACCTTCTTATATAGGCTTTCTGTCCGCCCGTCGACTTCGGTGATGATCTAATAGATTAATAAGGTTATTCCCAGGTCAAATTTAAATGAGGGATAATGTTCTGTTGCGATAAAACAAAGTTAATGAAGGAAAAGGTTTGAAAATCGTTTCATATATATATATATATATAAACTAAACTCACGGCGCTACAGTCCAATGTGGACAAGGGCCGGCGGTACCCATCTCCGCTTTCTTGACCTTGGGGCTTGGGGTGTCATACAGCATATGTCTCAGTCAGGTGGTCAACCTGACGTGGGACCCCCAGAGTTTAGTTCCCAAGCATGATTGGTCCTCATTTTATCGACCCACTCAAGGGATGAAAGGCTGAGTATATATATATATATATATATATATATATATATATATATATATATATATATACAGTGGAATCTCGATCGATCGTTTTCGGATCCATCGTTTTTCCGTATGTGTCGTTCATTTTATCCAGTCTCAACGATCATATTGCTTTGTTATGTTTCCGCACCTATCGTTTTCCCGCATTTATCGTTCATTTCAATCGGTCCCTTGAAAAACGATAGATCGAGATTCCACTGTATGTATATATATATATATATATATATATATATATATATATATATATATATATATATATATATATATATATATATATATATAATTAATTTCGTAATTATGTATTTCATGATAAATATTTTTTAAATTCGTAGTAGTTTCAAGTTAGAAAAAACTAAATGTGAAAATTATTTCAATTTTATTTTATAAAAAAAATCTTTAAATTATTTATTATAAATAAAATAAAATAAATGTGTTTTTATTAGAGTCTATGCAATATAATACTCTACTGTGTTTATTCAAAATACTTTAATTTTAACGTTCCTTAAATTTAAATCTAATTTTACAACAAATGCCCGCTCTTTAACACAGCAGTGTATACCTAAATCTCTTTGAATTATTTTAATTAGAACAGTATGTAGGGGAATAAATCACTAGATCATCCACAACACTGAAAGTCACAGCGAAAATAACACAAAGGCGATTGATATAAATTTTCATTAAATATTCAACGTTATAGAATAATTTATCTATGAAGTATTCATCTTCTGTTAAAGAATATTAGCTTCAAGGATTTTAAATGAAGTTTCATATGATGTCTGCTGAAAATCTTAGAGACTGAGACTCATTTTGAAAGATATGTATTGATCTCATTCAAAACTGTGCCTATTTCGTAGGAAAATTAACATTAATCGTGAATGTGTACACGCATCTGTGTATAGATGTGATTATGTCTATGTATTACTAGTACAAGAAAATATTCATATGAAAGTTTCACATTAAGCTTCTTTTTGAAAGGAGTTTCATGTATTAAAAATTCAGTGCTAGACATTGCGTTAGTTTATTTCGAACTGCAGCAGGAGAATCATATCCAGATAGTTTGATATCAAGATGAACATCCCCATGTGGAACTATCCTAGTTTTTTTATGAGGAAGTCACCAAATCAGAATCTTCACATTGTTTGTTTCTTTTACGTCAAGCCAACTACTTTGAATGTTGTCTATACATATATTTTGTGCAATTGTATCTAAATATATAAATGCAGATGAAGTAATGTAGTTGGGAGGTATAGTAATTTGAGAAATTAACTACAAATTACTCAGTTCTTTAAATTATCAGTTAATACAAAAATTAGTTTAAACTATCAGCTACTTTAACTACTCAAATAAGTTTCGTTTCATAGACATTAATATTCCATTCATTTCATAAATGACATTTATTTTTGTCACTGACTTAACGAAGATAATTTTTTAGTCTAATGTCGTTAGATATTTACCTTTTGTTATTCACCGCTTTTTTACTGGCTACTTTACTATGGAAGCACCCTATAGGTGAGCCAGCATTGCTCCGTATGAGGGGGACGACACGGAACAAACCAAGCCTTATTCGGGATTTGAACCCAATCTTACTGCGTGGCAGCTCAGAACGTTAACCGCTACACCTTGTGGGCGGCTAACTTAACGGAGATTACATTTCTATTTTCTATCCTATAATTCGTGCCTTTGAAAAGCGAATTTTTTCAGTTCTTCAGTTCTTCAGTTTTCCTGTCCTATAAATTATGCCTTTGACAAGCAATTTTTTTCAGTTCTTTAGCTGTTTAGTTTTCCTATCCTATAATTCGTGACTATGAAAAGCGATTTTTTTCTGTTCTTCAGTTCTTGAGTTTTCCTGTCCTATAAATTATGCCTTTGACAAGCAATTTTTTCCAGTTCTTTAGCTGTTTAGTTTTCCTATCCTATAATTCGTGACTTTGAAAAGCGATTTTTTTCAGTTCTTCAGTTCTTCAGTTTTCCTGTCCTATAAATTATGCCTTTGACAAGCAATTTTTTTCAGTTCTTTAGCTGTTTAGTTTTCCTATCCTATAATTCGTGACTTTGAAAAGCGATTTTTTTTCAGTCCTTTAGTTAGAATCTATTTACCAAGATAATGCCCCTGTAAACCTTCCCTCGAGCACTCATTGACAATCCTCCCATTTCTTTTACTTCAAACCAACTATTTAGAATATTGTCCATACACATATTTTGTGCAATAGTACCTAAACATATCGATACAGATGAAGGTATGTAGGTAGGTATCTATGATGGTATCTGATGAAAGTGTGTAGAGATGGAGTTGGAAGGTACAGTAATTTAAGAAATTTACTAGTAATTATCATTTTTTATACTTATCAATTAACTCAAATTTAATTACCCAATTAATTCTAGTTTCTTCGCCATTAATATCACATTCAGTTCATAAAAGTCATTTATTTTGATCTCTAACTTAACGAACATTACATTTTTATTTCCTTTTACTAAAATTTATGCCTCTGACAAGCATTTTTTTTCAGTTCTTTAGATACAATCTATTTATCAAGGTAATGCCCCTGTAAACCTTTCCTATAGCACACATTGACAATCCTCCTATAGTTTTTACTTCAAACCAACTACTTAGAATATTGTCCATAGACATATGTTGTGCAATAGTATCTAAACATATAGATACACATGAAGGTATGTAGGTATGTATATATGATGGTATCTGATGAAGGTGTGTAGAGATGTAGTTAGAAGGTAGTATAGTAAATTAAGAAATTTACTAGTAATTACTCATTTTTATACTTATCAATTAACTCAATTTAATTACTCAATTAATTCTAGTATCTCCGCCATTAATATCACATTCAGTTCATAAAAGTCATTTATTTTGATCACTAACTTAACGAAGATTACATTTCTATTTCCTTTTCCTATAATTCATGCCTCTGACAGGCAACTTTTTCAGTTCTTTAGTTAGAATCTATTTACCAAGGTAATGCCCCTGTAAACCTTCCCTCGAGCACTCATTCATAATCCTCCATTGACACCGGAAATACTTAATGGTCGGCACTAGCTTAAATGTCTTTCTGAGAATAGGTTTGAACTGTTTGTTTTCCTGATAGTGATTGATGTTAGTGCATGTGGGTCACTTTGTAAAAAATGTACTACTTGTCTAATTGCAATGCTTCATTGAGAGAAAATAGAAAATATGAATTATTTTCGTATGATGTTTATTGCTTGATCATTCTTAAAACTTTCTTATATTTTTCTCTCTGCAGATTTACAGATCTAAGCAGAAACTGAATATAACATTAACGTGAGAAATGCCAGTACTTATTAAGTCTTCTAGAGTATTTTATCGATACAATTATCCTGAGTAGAAGTAACCTAAAGAAATTAGAGTATAAAAACTTTATATGGATATAAATAGTTTGAGTTTCATATAATTCGGGGATAATCAATTGTTTATAATTGAAACTGAATAGAAATAAATGGCTTTAAGGGGGTTCAGGACACAAAATTCTTCAAGTTTTCGAAAATTTTTTATTGCATTAAATTTTTGTGTTCTTTTCCACTTAAAACGATATTTAAATCATGTTTCTATCTTAATTAGAACAGGAGATGTATTATTATTTTTTTTGCAACATTCTAATAGCAGCCAATATTTGTTTAAACCTTTAAATGCGTTTTTCACCAAGATGGGTTTTTCACGATTTCTCGTCTTTAAACTGTTATAAATCAAGAACCATTGAAGATAAATGGTTTTAACTTGGAACATGTCTTTTTCAATTATTTTACTTTAATTTTGATTCAGTAAATTTGAAAAAATATTTACTTTTGAAAGTATGATTTGTAAGGTATACACAAGATTCGATTCACAAGAATCGAACTTTTGAATTAATGAATTAAAGAAGCTGCTTCAGATATGCTAATTTCGGCATACGCGCTTAGTATAAATACCACGCAGCGTCATTAAGAAAAAAAGGAGAGGTTGTTAAGGTTGAAAAGGTGTTATCCTGCGCTAGTGCTTAGCGGGCCAGAAGTTTACGTGGCAGTACTGCTGGTTTGACTTACTGTTCGTGAGTATAAAAATATATTGTTCTTGAAAGCTGTGTTTATACATTCCGTACAAGTAGTACGCATGCTTATTGCTGTAAAAGCCAATTATATGTGCAACGAATTCAATAAACATTGTTTCATGTATAAACTGTGTGTGGTTCAAATTCAAATAGAGAGCCACTTCAAATTATATACACCCAAGTCTGGGTAGAAGTGAGCATAGATTCTCTATACTGGCGCCCGAAATTATATATACCCTGATAGTTAGCGTTACATTTGTAACGAACAACATAATTGAAATTAAAAACTGTGTACTGTGAACTTATATTGATAAAATTGTTGCAAGTACTTATATACTATTTAAAAAAATGAGTGTTGTAGAATAAAATCCTGCTGGAAATTTTCCTCGGGTAATTATGGTTCAGCAAATTGCGCCATTCGAAGCCACCTTCAATGGCGGCCCCTCAAGCCAATTCCTAAAGAAAATTGAGCATTACTTTCAGCAACAATGCACCCCAGAGGGGGATAAACTTAAAATTGCTCTAGCCGCTTTAAGAGGTAGTGCATATCAGTGGTACACGTGTATGCAAAGCAGTAATCTGATTTTTGACTATTTGTCATTCAAGCAACAGTTTCTTAGTGTTTTTCCAAAGACCTTTAATCAAAGTGAAATTGAAGCGGAAATTTATTCGCTAAGGCAACGTGAAGGTCAGTCTGCATTAGATTTTGCTATGGAAAAGATTTCCAAGTGTGAGGAATATTTAGAAGGGGTGACGGAAGCGATAATCTTAAAAATAGTTATCCAACGTTTGAAGCCAAGTGTTCAAGATTTTTTAGATAATCAAACAATTACAAGCAAGGTTACTCTCCTTCAAGCTTTAGCTAAACATGACAATAGGCATTTCTTCGCTACCCCGTACCGTTATTCAGGTACGAGAAGTTTTATACAGCCGCGCCAAAATTTTTCGCGAGTTTCAAACCAGCAGCGTAACCAGTACCGCAGGCAAAATAATAGAAGCGCACGGCGTTATAGTGAAATTAGTGCACTTAAAGTAAATAATATGGAAGCACCTTACTTGCACTGGCAAGTTGATTCACATGATATGGTTCAACCTGTTGAAACTGTGTGGTCAAATGTATTATTTTGTCCGAGTAGTAATCATTATTTTGAGAATAGTGAAAGTCAGGGTATTTTTGTGGCTTATAAAGAAAGTGAGTCTAACTGGAATAATGCGGTAATTCCAGTACAAATTTCTGAAAATAGTGCCGATACTAATGCTAGTGGTTTAGAAAATAAATCATCTGACACTTCTATTAATGCTATACCTGATATTATTGATGCTATACCTGATATTTTAGATGATATTCACACATCTGTTAATGAAGGAAATTTAGTACATGACGAAGTATGCGTTACGGAAGTTAGTGAATACTTATTAGTTGACGACAATAAAAATTCTTTAAACGATAGTAGGAACTCGCTAGGTAATGATGATATTATTTCAAGTTTCCATCCGAATGAGGATTGTGTAGGCCAGGTTGATAATATGGTTTTAAATAAAGTACATGAAAACCATACTGAGAATCAAGATGAAAAGTTGACACAGAGTTATACTGTAAGTAGTTTAGCTGATGCTTCGAAAGTTATAGACGTAGGTTGTATCAAAACGCACCAGTACGAAAAGCTTAATCTTCCTAAAACTGAAGCAGTGTTAACGAATATAAATGATAACGATTCTGATATCGCAAGTTTCAAAGAGACTTTTTCGTCAAAAGAGGATAAAACTAAAGTTAAGGGGGATAAAAAACTTGAAAAAGCGCCTTCAGGTTCCAGCTTTAAAACTGCTAATACTGAAGTAATTAAGACGGTAAACAAGAAGTCGTATAAGCACAAATACGAAAAACAGAGTCAGGTTGTTGAAAAACATGACACGAGCAGCGAGATAAAGCCAGTTACTAAACACGTTGGTGCGGCGTATAAGTTTCAAAAAATAGAATCTGCATTAAAATCTGATGCCTATACTCTAAAAAGTACGGAGAAAAGTAAAGTGTGCACTACAAAACTTCCATCTAAGGATGAATGTGGCACACATAAGGTACACAAGGTTATCAAAAGGAAGAATGACAATTTTAAAGCTCCTTTGCATAAGTACAGGAAACGCAAGATATCAGCCGCCCAGCAAGGTTGGCCTCCTCCCAAGAGACCTCCTGTCCATCGTCAAGCCGGACCAGCGCCTCAGAACCTACGACCTGCTGCACGAAGGATGACCACACGGTCAACGAATCCCTTTACTAGGACTGCGACCATCAAGAGAGGTTCCACGGATTGGACAGACTGGTGCAAGGAAGTTGCTGCATTCAGGAACAAGTCTTGTATCAATTCTCTTATTCTAACTCCCACCCTTTAATAAAACCGAACAAAATTGGTTTGAAGTTCCCCATTGTATATACTGTGTAAACATTTTGAGGGGAAGGGGTGAGCCACTGAAAAAAAATACGGCATACTGTTGTTTTATAAATTTTTGAAGGGGACATGTAGTGACTAGAAAAAAATACATACTGCATAATATACCAATTAACCACTAATGTACTAACTTCACAAAAATAACACATGTACATTATAAATTGGGGGAGAGCAGATACAGTCAAGAAATGTCATGCTGTGCAATTGTGTTGACAATTTTAACTAAAATAAGTTTTTTAGGGCGCAGTTGGCCAGCCCAGTATCCGCAACTCTGCAAATCCACTGTTTGATGGTGTCACCTGGACCCTTCGGGGTTAGTTTTGTAAAATGGTAGTGGCGTTTTTCCTCCACACAACGTGTGGAAGGTTTTTTTGACTTTGCCACCCATTATGTCAAAAGTCAGACCAGCACGCGTTTTCAATTAGTTAACTGAAGCCGTTCAGACCTCAGTTACCTAATTTTTTTTTTCGAGGGAGGCCAGTGTAAGGTATACACAAGATTCGATTCACAAGAATCGAACTTTTGAATTAATGAATTAAAGAAGCTGCTTCAGATATGCTAATTTCGGCATACGCGCTTAGTATAAATACCACGCAGCGTCATTAAGAAAAAAAGGAGAGGTTGTTAAGGTTGAAAAGGTGTTATCCTGCGCTAGTGCTTAGCGGGCCAGAAGTTTACGTGGCAGTACTGCTGGTTTGACTTACTGTTCGTGAGTATAAAAATATATTGTTCTTGAAAGCTGTGTTTATACATTCCGTACAAGTAGTACGCATGCTTATTGCTGTAAAAGCCAATTATATGTGCAACGAATTCAATAAACATTGTTTCATGTATAAACTGTGAGTGGTTCAAATTCAAATAGAGAGCCACTTCAAATTATATACACCCAAGTCTGGGTAGAAGTGAGCATAGATTCTCTATAGATTTTTTAAAAATAAATAACATAATTTTTTTTTAAATTTTTACTGTCAATTTTTAAAATTTTATTTTTGATATTAACATTTTAAAAAACGCTGAATCAAAATTAAAACTTATATGTTTCTGTTTAATTAAAGGAAAAATTTTTGAAATTCGATAAATAATATTTCGAGTTATAACGATTTTAAATTACCCCACTTTTTAAAAAGTTTTAATTAAAAAATTTTTTTAAAACTTTATGAGAATTTTTATGATGTGATTTTGTTTACAAATTATATGGTTAACCATCACAAAAAATTCAAAATTTTAACTCAACAAATAATTTTTTTTAATATGTCCCGGATCCTTAATCTTTAAAGGTTAGGGAAAAAAAATTAAGTAACAATGCCTATATGAAAATTCAATGCCTTCATTAAAATGTTTTCTCTATTTCAATAGCGCAAAATAATTAATGGAGAATATTTGTATTCAATATGGTTAGAGATAAAGCTTAAAAATGGAGTACAAAATGTATATAATAGCTTACGCTCATCCCAGAAGGAATGTCTCTCGAGGATAAACAAATTTTGACAATAATAATTAAAACTGAAATTGACACCATGTCCCACATCACTCGGTTTTTGCGGCAACGTTTTCTTAAATCTTGCATTTACTTAACGAAATTATAAACTCATAGCAAGAGGCAAAATTCTCCTAGGGTAAATTTTATCTTTTCAAAATCATTCAGTACTAAAAATATATTAAAGAGACAGGTTGATTAAATCTTTCACATCTTTCATTTTATTTCTGTCATTGTTTCTAATCTTTGGAATCTTTCTTTTCTGACCTCTATCAAAAGATTATCTTTCTCTTTTTTCGTCTGCAATAAAGATTTTTGTAGTTTCTATTTACATGGACAATATTTTCTTTTCCTCCAAGATTCCTTTTTTGAAGTAATTAGATCCACAAAAATCCCCCTTACACATCATTAGAGGCACTAGACTCATTGTCTGTTTTTCTAGTGTTTGCTATCTTTTTTTGAAAATCTCGTGTGATACAGCCGATGAATGGTCTCCAAATCTGGTGATTACGACAAAGATGAAAAATTTATTGTTCATGTTATTTGCAGTCACATTGCGTCGAAGAATTATTTCGCACGCACACACACACACTTGTACTCTAATTCATGTGCCTGTTAAACCCTATTTAAACGTTCCATCACAACGTTTTCATATTTAGAGTTGTATAAAGATAGATGTGATGTTAACTTAAGATAGCGCCTTTGAGAAAACCAATTATTCCCCTGTCCAACATTTAGAAAACCTACCGTCCCCATGTGAACTGCACAGGAATAAATTTTAATTTATAAACATTAAATATATTTACACAGTGAGAGTACAAAATATTTGTGTATTGCATGTATAGTGGAAAAATCTCGTCTTTAATAAGCTATCAGCTTTTAATCACATGACAGCAATTTTTATGTGAATAAGTAACTGTTCTATGAAGCATTATAAGAATAAGATGAATCTGTCATAAACTGAAGGCTCGATATTAAATATATCGGTTATTAAAAAAGTTATCGTTCAATTTCTACCACCTGGCGAGTTATCTATAACAGAGCAGCTTTTCTGATACTGCTAATATCTTTGACTACTTTTATACATCGGTAGGTAGAAACAGTGTTGAAAACTGTGCAACGTCCAAACATTGTGCTTTAAAAAAAACATGCTCATACAGTCATGCCCATACTGTCATACAGTCAAAACATCCTTGACTAACTCGCTAACAAATATTTGTAACTGGCATTAATTTGTCAATATTTCTCTTGAAACTATGGAGTAGTTTTTATATGCACTATACGTAGGATATACCTATTAGCTTTAAATTCAGGCGACTCACTCTTTCACAAAAATTCAAAGAATTGAACCTGCAATGAAACTGTAACCCCCCTATTGGACTATCACTTACTGAATAAACATAGTGTGGTCCAATGTATATTAAATGCATTTTCATGAGTTTGATACCAGAATTACAATGCATCATAAACAACGTTGAACAGTTACAGCGTGGAACAGATGACATAGGTTGGCAATGTTTTTTAATTGTGTCGAGAACGTTTTCAAAGTATATGATATCACTCCTAATACCTGAATATAATGTCTCTGAACACTTTTTCTTATCTCAATGTTGCTAATTACCTTCCCTGAGTTATGATCACTTTTCTCTTCATGATACGTCTTTCATAACATGGTAAATTCTTAGGTCTCAGGGCAAAACTGGAGTTTCAGAGCTTCCAGGACAAGAACCATTCTTTTGCCATTTTCTTACGGCATGCACTCTCTAGATCTTAACTGAAAACGGAAAAAGATGGATAATGTCCAACGGTCTATTCTGATCACACAACAATCACCCAAAACTTTGCTGTTGTTCCCGTTACTCTAACCTTAACATATGTTAGGGCATATCTCTTCAATGAATCTTAGTACTGATGCCCATGGACGATATTAATTGGAAAACTATAACAGGTACAGTAGAGCTAAAACGGTACTAGAGCAGGGAGTAGATCATCAAAAGAAAGGTCGACATAAATATATACACTGCTCAAAACAATAAGGGGAGCACATAGTTTTAACGAAATTATGAAAACACTTACACCGATAAGTAACATAAAATAAATCATCCATAATTTAAAGCCTAGCAGGAAACAGAAGAAGAAACATATGCAAATCAAAGTTCATGACATCAAAAACCAGAAAAAGAACATGAGGGAGGAAATCGGGACGTTGCAGAAACGTCTGTTTCACTGCCTTAACTGTGAAATTCAATTGCTCAGTTATTCTTATTGAGAAAAGGTGACTTGAAAATGTCTCAACATCGTGATTTATCGGAATCCATATCATGGCGTATTATAGGCAGACTTGAATCCGGGCAAACACAACGTAGTGTCGCGGACGCTGTTGGAGTCTGCCAGATCTGTCGTTGCAAGGCTGAAATCGATTCCAAGAAACAGGGAATGTTAGACGTCGACCAGGACAAGGTCGGCCACGCGCCACTACAGCAACTGATGACCGGTATATACTGTTAACAGCTCGTCGAAACAGAACAGACAATGCTACTCAGCTGCAAAGACAGTTGCTCTTGGCAACAGGACGAAGGGTGTCCAGCCAAACAGTACGTAATAGGGTTCTAGGGTTCATCAGGGAGGTCACTATGCACGTAGGCCAATGGTATGCATTCCGTTGACCTCACGCCACCGTGCCGCCCGAAGAAGATGGGCTGCTGAACATCGATATTGGGAGCAACATGATTGGAGCCAAGTGCTGTTTACAGATGAGTCCCGATTCAGTCTGGAGTGTGACACCCGACGTGTTTTGGTATGGAGGGAAAGGGGCACTCGAAATAACCCCACATTCGTTCGTGAAAGGTCACAATACAGACGAGCTGGTTTTATGGTATGGTGTGAAATCAGCATAAGCGGACGTACGGACCTGCATACCATTCGGAATGGTACTTTGACGGCCCGAAGGTATGCAGACGAGATACTAAGACCTCATATCATACCTTACGCTGCAGCCATTGGAGATTCCTTTGTTTTCCAGCATGATAATGCCAGACCGCATACAGCTCGTCTTGTGGAGAACATGCTTGAAGCTGAAACAATAGAGCGTATGGAATGGCCAGCGTACTCTCCTGACCTGAATCCAATCGAGAATGTTTGGGACATGCTCGGACGACGCATTGCTGTGAGACCAAGGCCTCCTTTTACTCTCCGAGACTTGGAGATTGCACTTCTTGAGGAGTGGAACAGTATTCCCCAAAGTCTTATCGATAACATCATCGCATCCATGGAAAACAAGTGTGCAAGAGTCTTAGCTGTTCGAGGAGACCACAAGCCATATTAAAAATCTTGCATCATTTCTAAACAATACTTTTTTTTTATCGTTTACATGTAACCAAATTGTTGCCCTAAATCATCTTTTCATGTTTTTTCCATATTTTCAAAGAATTAAAGCTTAATTACAAATTTTTTACATCTTTTTTCTGTATTGCGCATTGATACGAGGGTACTATCCATTTTATGCCAATACGTGGCTGTCTCGCACGATTTTCTTAACTTCTTCGCTTGCTCCCCTAATTTTTTTTAGAAGTGTATTTCTATACAAAAAAAATATTTATCATTAGTTTATAGAGTTATAACTACTTCTACCCTCTACTTGAGTGTATATAAATTGAAGTGGCACTCTAATGAATTAGAATCAAACACAGTTCTAATTTAATAAAAATGTTTATTTACACTTGACATATAAACTTGCTTTCAAAATAAATACTGCGTACTTCTAGTACGAGTTGCATAAACATTTTTTGCAAGGAAATACAATTCAATATGCTCACTAGTATAAATACTCATGGAAGGAAAATACAAGTTGAAATTCTCCCAAATTATTTAAAAGTCAACCAGCAATGCTGCTCCGTAAACTTTGGCCTCCAACCACAGATAACCTTCTTCTAACAAGAACTCGCGTAGGTTTGAAGCAACCTAGCTATCGCCTCAAAAGGCAACTCGTACCACTCAACTATAAACAAACCAGACTCTAGGTCTAGCTCCAGCATTCGACTCTACTTTCCTTTCTACTACTTTCCGTCTCGATACTTCGTCACTTCGACACTTCCGTCCACTTAGTTTCGGTAATTTAGCTGCTCGGTATTTATACCAACAGCCTATGCTGCAATTAGCATATCTTAGGCGGCTTCTTTAAATTAATCACTTAAAAGTTCGATTATTGTGAATCGAATCTTATATGAACCTTACAAGTTTATGTAAACCAAGAAAACATTATTAACAACCTATATTTTTTTTCTTCTAAAATATGTATTCCAAGAGTAAAAATTATATTTAATACTATATAATTTGAAATATCATTTTTACTTATAAAACTTAACGATCAATTGCAGAAACATATATTTTTTGTATCTTTGATATATATTTCGAGCATATATATCAAAAAGCATGTATGCGAAATTCAGCATATAAAGAATTTTAAAAATGCAGATTGAAAAGTTTTTCGAAAGTATTCTTGATATTTCAGCCAAAGGTAAATTTATTTTTCATTTTTTGAGCTTTAAAAAATGCAGTGAAGCCCGGCGATAATCCAAAAGGTTTTTAAATAGTGAGTAGAGACAGTCACGAAAGAGCAAATACGTGAGAATGCCGTAGTGTAGTGCTTTTATACTGAAGTTGGAATTTTTAGTTGCATACCTATTGCTAAATTTTATTTCGTAGTGAGGTATTGTATGATAAATAAAAAAAAGTGTTTACAAACTTGGTAAGAAGAAATTTTGTTTCGTGTTAGGATTTGTAGATGTTTGTCGATGGCAGAGAAAATGCTGAAATAGGTAGTTACCTGTTTCTTTAGAATTCTTATAATCTAAATAACTAAAAAGTATTATTTAATCTCCTTTAAAACATATTCTAATCAGGTTAAATTTACTTTTAATGGTTATAATTTAGCCATCCCTGAGGTTAAATTTATTGTCAATATCATCAATGATAGTTGAATATTTAAATTTCTAAATTTCATGGGTATTGAACATCACATCGAGGGACACATGCTTAAAAAATGTCAAAAAGGGACATTCCTGTAATCAAACACAGTGAAGTCAAAGGTCTTCGCTTTCATATGCCGTACTTTACATAATATATAACTCATATGCCGTACTTTACATAATATATAACTCATATGCCATACTTTACATAATATATAACTCATATGCCAGTAAAACTCAAGACCCCCTAGTTCGGAACTATGGGTTCCTCTTTCGACAGGTCTTCTCATCATGACAAAATGTAAACTTTTCTAATTTTAAAGTTCTGTTTTACATACCGTTCATCATTTCATCTGAATAATAGCTCAGACTGTCTCACTGTTAATCCGCAGTGAAATTAGGTATAGACTAGGCATATTAAATTTCATCCATTAAGTGTTCCACATAGTCAAATTCCGGTGTACGAGAAATCCATCTGTCATAGACAAAATAATTTGAACGCTATACCGACCATAATATGGCCTTGTCCGCTGGCGAACCAATTGTCGCTAACTGATTGTCTCCCATTTAAATGTGGGTACGATGTTTAGGATTAAATGATTCCTCGAGGGTAAGCCTTCTGTGATATCTGCAACTGTATCAGACAACTAAAAAATGCCAGGTGAAAGTCTTCCTCATAGAAACAAAGAAAACAAACAACCGAAATAGCCCCTTAAAGGCATTCAGGGTCCATTTCCTCCCAGGATGTGAAAATTAATGATTCTTATTGATGATGCAGCTACATAAAACAAAAAATAAACGTCTCTTGTTAAGGCAGACACGTTTGTTCCAAGAAACAACATTATCATTAATAAATGTTTTCAAGAAGCTGTTGATGTGCATAATAAAACTACTGTTGAATATCGTGAATAAAGAATATCGGATGTGCCACAGCTGTATTTGACAGACCTTTGGAGTCTATCAGGTAACATCTACATGTAATTAGGTCTTTCTAAACAAAAATATTTTTAAAAGCTGTATATTGCAGACCTATTTAGCAGCAAAAAAAAGTATTTGGGAAATCCAAAATTTGGCAATTTACTTAACAGGGTTAATTACAGTTATATTTTTTCAAAAAAAATTTCAAACAAAATAATTTATTGTTTAATATTTTAGAATGATATATTTATACCAAATCTTTAGAGAACGCTGGGCATTACTTATTGGGTATCTGTAAAAGAACTAATCAACCTACTACGAGGTTTATTATCGTAAAAGCACTCATTGATAAAGATAGAAAATGTACTCTGAAGATACAGAAATGGATTTCGGAACTTTAATTAATCTTTGAAGTAAACGTTGCTATTGCAGTCGTCAAACCTCAGGATTGAGCTGGTGTTTCTAAGTTTCGTTTAGAGCACTTTTGTTCAATGATCTAAATATTAATATCATTAAATTATTATTCTTGAAAATTGTGCATTCACAGTAAACGAGTGTTTACAGTTTTAGAATTTCCTCAGCTGCATGCATTTGACAACATAAAATGTAAGTTAGAAGCTTCCTGAAAAGGATTTTCAGAAACCTTTTGTGTAGGTTAACTTTCAATGGTAACTTTTGAAAGGCAAAACTTTTGAATAGGGGGATTTTTGTGCAGATTAGAGAATTTAAAGCTGTATTCAGTTGATGTATAGGGTTTGTAAGATAACAATTTGAGATCAGCATGAGATGTGGTCTCTCTCAAGTAGCCCTTTTGTGAGCTACACTACAGAACCATTAAGTATCTATTTTATATATGACGTCATTCAAGACAGCACGTTTCTTTTTCAATACAGATTTTAAGAGAGTATCATACAAAAAGCCAAAAATGTTTAAATCATTATGTTTTTGAAATTTACTCTCTGTAAAGCAGAACTTCAATAAGGTATATATCTGGTTACGTATATAATTTAGTATATTTTTAATTTAGTTATGGATAAAAAATCCATATATATTTCATTAATCTTCGAGTGCTAATATCACTGCATTTTTACCATATTTTTATTATTGTCATAGTGAAAAATTACCCTCACTTTAAAAAAGAAAATTGCCATAATCATGAAACTAGAAATGTTTTATGGATAACAAACATTACAAATATATTCCCATACACTTATTTTGTTGTTGATGTATCGAAGAAAATGACGCTACACAAAAAATGATTTGGTTGCTATTGAATACGGAATTCTTTATTTTCATAAATTTTATAAAGTTACTGTTAAAAGTTGTTAAAACTAAAAGCTATTGATTATCACTTTTATTTTCACTTCAGTGAAATGAATCGTATTTTAAAATTTGAAATTATGATTTATTTGTACCAAATTTACTTTATTTCGTAATCAGGAAAAGTATGAAAAGGAAATGCAATCCTTTAAACTTTCTAAACAAGTTTCGGAAAGATCAATCTGGGGAACAAATACAAATGCAACGGGACTTAGAGAATTCAAGAACTTTCCTGTTAGTGAAGTGGAATATGAGGATAGTGGTAAAAACAAGAAAGCACAGAGCAAAGTGTTCAGAATCAAATAATCTTTCTTCCCCTTCTACTTTGAAAGGGGATAACTTTTTAGAATGAGACGACATTCCGAAAAGTTTTGGTTCACCGTTTTTATTTGGTATTTTGTAAATTATTAGATTCGTGTTTCTTGGCTGAAGAGGACTGTATTTGGTAAGTATAACACAAATTTCGATACAGAATTTCAACGGAAACTCGATGCATTTCAAAACATCTTCATCAGCAAACATTTTGTCGGTGCATTTCAAAAATTAAATACTTAACGTATAAAAAACTTTCGAGTGTTTTATAGATATACTGATCTGTTAGCATAAGATTTCAATTTTCATGGACTAATGGAAAGCCATTACGGCATGAGCATACTAAAGTTTCTTCGCAATTAGAAAGGTGATAAGGCTTTTCTTAAATATTAGAATTTTTTAATCTAATAGGTGAAATGCTTTGAATTTACATCGTGTACAGAGAGGATAAGGAATTTAAAGAGTCATTTAAAATTAAAGAAACTGTCAACTCCTTCCTTGGAATAGATGTGTCAGCTTTATGTAAAAAGAGTTGATTGACAGAATTTGCTTTAATTCTATTGATAAAGCAACCTTTTGAAATAATTATGACGCTGCCTATAAATAAAGAATAAACACAATTTTAAAATAAAATTCTAGGTTGTAAAAGATTGTAATAATACAGGATCCTGACCTGTTGCTATTAACTACGGCTGAAATCGTATCTCGTACACTGGTTGTACGTTCGCCAATAGGGCGGTAATTAATTAATTAAATAGATGGGCCCAACTCTCAAGAATGATACTGAATATACATATATACACTTTATTTATACATATTTACATACATTCGAACTTGTAACACTTAGCAAACGCTGAAACATTAGTAATGCTAGGAATTTACATATATATATAATCTTATCCAATCACTATCTTTTAAATCTTACGATGTCGCCGGCCCTGGCGGGTTAGAGGCGATTATGTAACGAGTCGGAAAGCTAGTTTATATAATACAAAATGCTCACCCATTTGTCGCAGCCGTCTACATCGAATTCACCGATAACGCTGGTCCATAGTAGTACATAAAGTTCACACAGTGTTCACAGAGTTCGTGGGTACAGTTTGTTCACTGTAGCGTCGCGGTGTATCCTCGTCCTATTTATCCAGTTCTCTTGGGACTAAAGAGTTCGGGGTCCTTTCATGTCGAAGGTCACTTATTGAAGACTCCTCGTACGTTACTCAGCACGGGTAGCTTTTCTTACCCTCTGCGGGTCGGTCAGCATTGGTGGGCGGTCAATGTCGCTCAGCATAGGTACCTTCTCTTCCGATATGCGGGTCGATCAGCACTGATGGGTGGTCATCTGGGTGTCCCACTCACTAAGCGACGGTGCGTATCTCTCTGGTATCGGCTTAAACTTAATGGTAGTGTCGTCTCTTCGCCCTCGGCACTATGTTGACATCTATGGGCAATCGCTATTTCTGCAACTTCTCGTCGCTGATTATTCTATTTTGCGTCCGGAGCTAACGCTGGTCAATCCGTACGTATTATGTAGTTGCGTAGGACCGGCGTCTTTCTTCTAATATTATACAGTGGGTCTCTTCTCAGCCCTGTAGCAGCTTATTTTTTTTGTTGAGTTTCGTAAGTTAGGGCTCTCGTCGGCCCGTTGGCAGCTTACTGTCTTATCATCTCTTTTTTTTTAATGGCGCTCTCCTACAAATGTCTCATCATCTTGTATATATTCTTCTCCATCCTCGTCTCATTGGTTCTCGTTTCCTCGGTCCCTATTCGCTCGCCCCTCCCTTGTTTATAGAGGGGGCGGATGCGATTAGCTCTCATAGGTTATTCTTGTCTCTTGCCTTTCGCAATTGCCTAAGTTCTGGCGCCGATTATGTCTGGTAAAACTTCCCATCAGACGGCCCCACCTGCTCGACCTCCGACCTCAGATATACGGCCGTTGACAACTTAATTTCTCCGTTTTTTATGGTACCGTAAATCTGGCGTTATAAAAATGTCGGGACTGTAAATTTGCTTGTCCACGCAAGCTGGGTGGCCCCTTAACAATTTAGGTTTCTGTTGTTTTCACATTCCGACTCTTTACAAAGATTAGATGAGAGAGATAAAGCATACAATTTCATTTGTTTAAGTTTCAAAGTGATAAAATTTCTAGGTAAATTTAAATAACGATTTGATATCAAAGATTCATAACAAGACACTAATTGCTCTTGGTTATAATATGAATTTTAACGTCTGGTTTTAAATAAGATTTTCAAAACATTATAAAACTGTTTGGAGAACTTTGAGGGATAACTGAATTACGTAGCTGAAGAGTGAGTATTGTTCTATAGTTAGAATGATTAAATTAAACTGCAATGAGAAAATCTCAGTTACGT
The DNA here is from genome assembly GCA_907164885.2 of Dolomedes plantarius. NCBI lineage: Eukaryota > Metazoa > Arthropoda > Arachnida > Araneae > Dolomedidae > Dolomedes > Dolomedes plantarius. The sequence continues at coordinate 161,841,741 of OU015493.1, read as the reverse complement.
CCTTTCAGATATCCATTACTTTCCTTTATGTTGAGATTTATCCACGTAAAAGGTAATGGATAAAGTTAATTTCTATATGAAAGTTAAAGGGAATATTTTCAAGGGTATTCATATTTTTTGTTGAAAAAAAATTAGATGCAAAATAATCTTAAGAAAAACTTTCGAAAATATTCATTTTATGATAAGAACAAATGAATAAGATTTTGAGGGATGAATAAATCAGCACATCATAATTAAATGCATTGCAATTATTCAAATTATATAACCAAATGGTCTGAAAACTTAAATTTTTGTGTTATCAGCCTCATAATGTTGCTTCAATACTTTAAAAGTTAAAATAGATAAAGTTACAATAATTAAAAAGTTATATACATATATTAAAAGTCATTATTATACTATTTTTGTGTAACCTCACAAAGAATATCTCAACCATGAAATATTTTACTACGTTTGCAAAATATAAATATGTTAGACATGCACAAGTAAATTATGCTATCATTCCTTCAAAGAAATTTTATTACTTTTGAACGGAGATGATGCATGTCATTTTCGTCATTCGCCATGCAAACTGTCCATATGAAAAAGTTTCGTAATGTTAACAAAATGAGGCACGAATTTGAGCCTAAATTTCAAACATTAGTGACTAAAAAATCATAAAATGAGCTCATTTTGCATGTCTGTCTTTAAACTGTGTTGATATATGATAGGTGCATTGAAGCAATGGGAATGCTTTATGTAACAAATTTGCTACTGCTAGAAAGAGTCATTTTCCATGTTCAAAAAGCATGAAAACGAATCTTTACATCTCCAGACATCCGAAATAGGGTGATAATATTTGAAAATATATCTCTTTTTGAGAACATTTAGATGTAACACCTCGAGTGTAAACTCAGAGTAATTTTGAGAAAGTTTAAGAACTAAAATAGTTTGGAATACTTGAAAAACGCGCCATGAAGTATCTAGAATTTTTCAGACGCTACACATTCTTTTAAAATTCCTTAAAACTTTTATGAACGTTTTACAACGTGTAAGGAATTATACATAGGAGATGAAATTTCACAACGTTGCCGGGTTGGTTAGGAAGTTACGACGCATGATTCGAAATCGGAAATAATATATATTAAAGTGAAAATAAAATTTCGTGCAACACTGAGCGTTGGAGGGAAATCAATATCTTATACCTTTGCGCAAAAAAAAGTTTGGGATAATGGGAAATATACTACCCAGAAGATGAAATTTCTTTAGTTCTCCTTAACGACCTAGAGGTTAGACCGCTACCATCTTGTTTCTTTGCTGCGAAAAGGAAGTTTGGGATGATCTGAAGGATAATAGCTAGAAGATGAAATTTCCTTAGACCTCTGTTACGGTCACGTGGTCAGAGTGCTGGCATTTTGGGGTTTTACCGTAGGTGATAAACGGCCGATAAATTGTTACTAATATTACCTAATTTCGCTTAAAAAGCGAAATTAGGAAATAATAGTAACAATTTATTAACATAATTGCCTATCTAAGACCATCCACGGTCTTTCACTGAGAGATCAGACTTTTTAAATTTGTTTATTGCTAAAGACTTAAGGAAGAGAACGGGGAGACCACTACAATGTTAACTTTTAACTAAGAATTTTGATACTTAACTACCATAAGTAAGTAAAATAGTGTTTTTTTTTAAATCAATGCGAAAATTTTGAATATATATATATATATATATATATATATACTAGTTATAAAAAATTAAGCAAAAAGCACAAAAATAGCGATTACTCAAAAGTTGCGCCTAGAATTTAATGAAACTTATACACATTATATAACACATAGGTAGGTATAAAATAGCATAAAAAGAAATCGCCAGACAATTATGGTGTTATAGAAACTAGCATATGTATACAATGAACAAATCGGATGTGTCAGTATGGTATAGGAAAAGTACCTTTAATATGGCGTATGATCCACCCGAGAAGCAATACAGCACATACAGCGATGTGTGATGCTGTCAATTATGCGGTCTATGAGTTCGGTAGGAAGTGACAGCCATTGCTCTTGCAAAGCAGTTGAAAGCGTGGCTAGGGTCCTAGGAGGAGGACTGAGAGCAGATATACGTCGTCCTAAAGCGTCCCACACATGCACAATAGGATTCAGGTCCGGTGATCGAGCTGGCCACTCCATGCGGTGAATTGTTTCCTGCTCAAGATACGCATCCACGATGCGGGTCCTGTGCGGTCTTGCGTTATCGTCCTGTAGCACGAAAGCATCACCTATTGCCCCTACATAAGGGCTCACATAAGCATCAATAATTTCATATCTATAGGTGTGAGCATTCACATTTCTACGGGGATAGACGTGGAGGTCTGTGCGTCCACCCAAAGAGATACCATCCCAAACACAGACACTGCCTGATCCGTATGCATCTCTTTCACGGATGTGTGATGGATGAAAACGAGTTCCAGGTTCTCTCGAAATCTAAATACGCCTGCTGAATACGCCTGCTATCGCTTTGGAGACTAAACCTGGACTCATCCGTAAAGAGAACAGCCCTCTATTGATCACGCGTCCAGTGAACATGTTGACGTACCCACTCCAAACATTCCCGCCTATGCGGTGACGTGACCTTCACGCAAATGTCTGGTCGCCTTGCAAATAGAGAACCTTCGTGAAGCCTTCTAGCACGGTTGACGTTGATACCAACCTTCCGGAGCTTGCAGAGAGTGAGGATCTGAGTTCAGACGGAGTTGCGGTTGTATTCTTTCGTGCACATAATGACAAATATCGGTCATCGGCACTCGTCGTAGCATATGGCCGACCTTGGCTGAACCCTCTGGATGCCGAATCCATGGTTAGAAATTGTTGTCAAAGTCTATGAACCACAGACGGAATCACATTTAGCCATCTGGCCTCTTCTGTCTGACTTTGTCCTGCCTATAGTCTCAAAATGGCTCGCCATCTCAGTTTTTCGGTCAAATGATGCTTGGAGGTCATTGTTACAATTTGGCTATGCCAGATGTCTAATCTCAGCGTCGCAGCGACCATTGCCGCCTTCCTCTGAGACATGCACTTTAATGCTCCTCACAAATGACGTATTCCGAATGCAGCGCCACTATTTTACATAATGTAGTATTGTTCAGCACCTTTTACTTAAAAGCATATACAAACTTTAAACAGATTGGCCTAGTTTTGAACGTGTTATCCCCCTTTTTGTGATTTTTCCTTAATTTTTGATAATTAGTATATATATATATATATATATATATATATATATATATATATATATATATATATATATATATATATATATATATATATATATACCACACACCTTGAAACTTCCAATGAAGAGTCGAGCTTGACAAATACACATTTAATAAAATATGAAGGACAATTACATGTAAATATTTAAATAACATAGCACCTTAACATCATCATTTTTGCGCCAACCGTCAAGAGCGCTCGTCTTCGAATCTAAACAAGGATTTCTTCTCGCGTTTGGCAACGCGTAACGTCATCATCTACGTCAGTGTCGGAGAGGGATGTAGGTATCCAGGGGTTTCTCATTTAAATCTCACACACACACATATATATATATATATATATATATATATATATATATATATATATGTATATATATACATACAGTGGTGGTAAAAAGTCCTGAACGCACTCATTTTTTTGCCTAATTTTTGTGTTTGACTTGATTGTTCGTTATGAAATTATCGTATTATATTAACTATGGTTATTGATTCTAATGAATTTTTTTATGCTGATTTGAAATCTGTCAGTAGTTTTGTAATGCCGCAAGTATTTTTTGTAGTACAGCTGCCTGAACACAACGATGTGTACTATGTACAGAATAATACAATATATAATAACATAATATACGTGGTAGAATAACACACATTTTTTTACAAATACGGTAGATTTTATATGCATTTTTAAAATTTGGTTGTTACATGTTTGAACATTAATATTTTATGCGCCAGGCGTTTGATTTAATTACGGCTCTACATCTTTTTGGCATGGAATGCACCAATTTCACAAGAAGTTCTTTTGTGACAACATGGTTGAAGGAAAATATTAAAGTTTCAATTAACTCACGTTTGTTTGAAGGTTTTTTCTTTGAAATATGATAACAAATTTTATGCCATAGGTTCTCTATCGGATTAAGATGCGGAGGCTGTCCTGGCCAGTTCATCCTATTCATAGTATTGTCTTCGAACCATTTCTGGACTTCCTTTGCACGGTGACATGGAGCATTATCGTCCTGAAAAATCCATGACTGATCCCCAAAAAGTTCTCCCGATGTTGATAGCAATTTATTTTGTATTATTTCAAAGTAATCCCTGGCTTTCACTGTTCCGCTCACGATGTAAAGTCTTCCAACACCACAAGATGACTTGCCCCATATCATCACTTTCTCCGGGTGCTTTACTGTGGGCTTCAGACACTGAGGGCTGAATAACTCATGAATGCATCGTCTTACATAAGCACTACATTGGTTACCAGAAATACGAAACTCACTTTCATCACTAAATATTACCTTTTCCCAGTCTTTAACAGTCCATAATGAATGATCCCTTACCAACGCCAATCTCCTCTTGCGTTGAAAATTGGTCAGTAATGGTTTTGGGTGAGCTTTGCAGCCTCGTAATAAAATTTCCAGCAATCTTCCTCTCACAGTTCTTAGGCACACATTCACATTCGATGTCAAGTCCATTGTTTCAAAATTTGCGGTGAATTAGCCTTTCCGTTTGAAAGTGAAATCCTGTGCAATACCCTGTCGTCACATAAAGTTGATTTTCTCGGTCGCCCAGATCGCTCCCTGTCCGCAATAGAATTTGTTTCAGAATATCTTTTCAACGTTCTCACAACAGTAGAAAGACTACATAGTACTTTACCAGCAATTTGGCGCATAGAATGACCTTCTTCTTTCAAAAGTATTATTTTCTACCTTTTATAATCAGGTAGAAATGAAAATTTACCCGTAATTCCAATATTTTTCACACACGCACTTCAAATTGTGACACACAACTGCTTTCAATACATTAAAACATGCTGTATATTCTGCTTCCAACTCTTTATCACTACTGCTTTCTGTTTGGTTGAATAACGGATCATTTCATTTCTTGAGAAAACAGTCACTCATTTTTACAGTGACCTTGGGTTTGTCTTATCGTGGTTTTTTCAAAATTACGATGAAACTATTTACTTTACATGAATTCTACAAACAGATATGAAATCAGCATGAAGAAATACATTAGACTCAATAGCAATAGTTAAGATAGTACGATAATTTCATAACGAAAAATTAAGTCAAACACAAGAATTATGCAAAAAATTGAGTGTGTTCAGGACTTTTTGCCATAACTGTGTATATACATATATATATATATATATATATATATATATATATATATATATATATATATATATATATATATATATATATATATATACATATATATATATATATATATATATATATATATATATATATATATATATATATATACATATATATATATATATATATATATATATACATATATATATATATATATATATATATATATATATATATATACATACATATATATATATATATATATATATATATATATATATATATATATATATATATATATATATATATATATATGTAGGTAATATACCGGCTCGACCCCGTTGAGTTATGATGAGTTGACGATGACCGGAGCCGGCATACCACAACAGTAAAGAAAATACACTGCTGGCCACCCAAATTGCAACACCAAGAAAGACAAGAGATATCACAACAAAATTTATTTTGTAGATAACATGTTGACCAAGTATCAAATGATTAAATTTATAGACTTCTGTGAAATGTGGTTCCTGCCAAAATCAGTAGACAGAGTAGCCGCCATTGTTGGAGATCACCGCTGCGACACGCCTCGGCATTGATTCAAAGAGACTTTGGATGAGTTCTTGGGGTACAGCAGACCAAGCAGCTTCCACACGTTGCCAAAGTTGATCTGCTGTGGCAGCTGGGGATGGAATCTGGGTCAATCGTAGAGCAACCATGGACCACATGTTTTCTATCGGCGAAAGATCCGGAGAGCGAGGCGGCCAGGGAAGCAAATCAATCTGGCGATTGACGAAGAACCGTTGGACAATGCGTGCCACGTGTGGTCACGCATTATCCTGTTGAAATATGGCTGTGGGAAAGCCCTGAAGGTTAAGAAGGACAACTGGCTCCAACACCTCGGAGATGTAGCGCTGGCTGTTTAAAGTACCGGCAATGCGTACTAGAGGTGTGCGAGAGTGATATCCAATACCGCCCCATACCATAATACCCGGTTCAGGACCAGTGTGGCGGTGCATAACGCATCTGTTCAGCATCCTCTCTTCACGGTGTCTCCAGACTCGAATGCGACCATCGTGGTGTTGCAGACAGAAGCGTGTCTCGTCAGTAAACACAATTTCATTCCATTCTGCCGTCCACATCCTTCTGTCATCGCACCATTGGCGGCGGAGACGTCTGTGTTTCTGCGTCAAGGGTAGACAAAGCAATGCACGTCTTGCGGTCAGACCACTCTGCTGTAAACGGCGTCGAATGGTACGCGCAGACACTGGATGATGCGTTACAGACTGCATGTGCTGTGCTATGGTTCGTGATGTGACTGAGCGATCCGTCACTTCCATGCGCACAATTTGCCGGTCATCCCGTGAAGTGGTGCGCTGAGGTGGATGCGATCGAACACGCCGGTCCGTCGTACCCTCCTGCATCCAACGATCACATATCCGCATTACAGTTGTTTGGTTTCGTCCAACACGACTACCGATTTTCCCTGAAAGATAATCCACAATCTCGGTAGGCCACAATTCTTCCTCTGTCGAACTCGGATACTTGATCAAAAGATGATCGCTGTTTTCGACGAGGCAGAATTGATCGTTTTTTTGAAAAAACCACAAGAAAAACACAATTGCCGAACTTGAAATCGTCGAAATCTCCAAGCCTAATATAGCGCTTTGAATTGGCGCCACAGGCGCGCGTGATGTGCGTCTACGCTGAAATTCTAATCATTTGCATATCTCACCTCCGCTAATGCATGTTGTAAATTTCATGTTATTTGCATGTTTCCTTCAGGGTGTTGCATTTACAGTGGCCAGCAGTGTAGTAGCCGTGTCCAAATAATAATTCCTTGTTCTTCTAAAAGATACTAGTTTTATTCACATTATGCCCGATGGATTACAGAGTCTTTACTAGGCAACAGAAATCCGAGCAATTTAAGGGCATCTGACCACAGGCCCTTATATAAACTTTTGAGGTGGTTCGCCATGTGACAGTGCAGACTGTGCAATGATTGGATATACCCATGAGTCTGATAATATACGTCATGTGGTTTCTTATATAAGATCGCGCGATAGATTGGGGCTTCAAGGGACGATATGCCGATTTCCTGCGTCAAGTGTTAGGTTATTTATCAATTCCCTTGTTCTTTAAAATCAAACTGCGGGATTACTCCACGCCCAAGGAAATTTAAAAGAATTTAGAATTCTGAAAGGGTTTTAGGGTTTTTTATGTTATGGAATATCCCCCCCCCCCCGTCTGAGAAGAGGCTGACCAACAAAGGCTGCATTGGAAGGCATACTCAGTCAGTAGATTGAGAAAAAAGAGCGTAGACCAGAAATTTGGAAAAAAATGTTTAAAAAAGGAAAATTTCGAAAAGATAATTTAGTAGCAGAGTCACATGATGAGGCGTAAACAATTTCAATGAGAAAAAAAACACTAAAAATATACTGTAAACATATATTGTAAATACACATTTTAAAAATACACTTTAAAATATAGTAGAGATCAACCAGGGCAAATAACAAAACAAAAAAAAATCACAATCTAAATGTAAACACACAAAATTTCTTTTCCCCATTCTTGTAGGATAACAGCATAATTATAGAAATGTAGTTACGAGATCCAGAAAAAAAAACACACAGAAATGTAGCTACAAAAATGAAAATGGATCTCTGATTTCCTTAATCAATGGAATCAAAAATACATAATATATGAAATTATTAAACACACAATACTAAAACACCTTGGTTTCTAAAAGTTTGGAATCAAAATCATTACTGCAAATCTATTATAAATAGCTGTCAAATTTATCCATTAATTGTAGTAATTTAATTCTAATGTTCAAATTTCAGTTTTCAAAACAAGATACGATCCACAAAAATACTATTTTATAATTCTAAATTATTTTTTCTTTCCTTATATAACATTTTGATATGAATCCTCGTTGTATAGTTTCTACATTTTCATTATTTATCTCCACTATTTCAGAAATAGATACCTCGTTATAATATTCTGTTGTATATTCATTTATTTTTCATTACTTTTATTTCGAGAATTTCCTGGGGCAGATAAACCCTTTATGACATACAGCGGTTTAACATTCAACCGTGGCCTTTAAGTATCCAAAGTCTTTTTCTAAGGACGTTCTGTTTATATGAAAAACTGCAATTACGCCTTGAATTTCGACCTTTATCTCCGGAAATCTCGTATACTTAAATTCTTAACCAAGTTTCGCTAAAACATACTCAAAAGGTTTCAAAATCAAATGTAATATTTCAATAGTAAACAAAATACCGAAATTCACGAAACACTTATAATGTCTGAAATATTTAAAAAGTTATTTGTGTGGATAGTTTCGAAATTAATTTCACAAAACTCAAATCCTACGCGAGAATTTAGAAAACGCAAACTTTAACACGGCAAAGAAACACGAAAACAAAAGTACTAGGTTAAAAATGAATTAAAGCAATTTCAGTTTCCGCGCGATTCATGTTTACCAAGCTAATGCTGATCAAGTAATTTATGGCTCAGAGTTTGACCTCCAACACTCCTTGTTTACAGTTGCTAGAATACCAAGCGCGTCAGTGGAAGTGACTCACTTTATTTCCTCCGCGACGATTTAGAATGGGGTGTGACAAACAGATACTTATAGAATTAATACTTTCATCAAACAGTTCAATTTTAACGTAACCAAGGATCATTAATTATTTAAAAATACCAAAATATTCATTATTAGAAAAAGAACATGGAAATATTGTGAATATGTTGTGAAATGCTATGCTACAGTTTGCACTATTTAGGAATACACTAAATAAAGTTCTGGTAGTTATCCCACAGCTGTATCACAGTCCCTTTTGGTGGAGTCTTATTTTCCGCAAGCGCAAACACATATAATTACTTATCAATATAGAAATCTCACAATAACATTAAAACTAAAAATGAAAATGTTAATATCAACCAATATAATTAAAACACAATAACTGAGATTATTAAAATATGTGATAAAAATAGTAAATTGGATCTTAGTATCTTCTTCATCAAAATACAAGTATAATATCAAATTTTTATTAATTACACTAAAAACACACACTCATAATAAATTTATCAAATATAAATCTCAAAAAATCTTTTAAAACCTTAAACTCCAAATCAAACACATATTTCATAACTCAAAAGAACTTATAATATAAAGAAATGTTCATTATTAGTGCACTCCTAAAACTGATTTAATTTTTTCATCATAAAATTGTCTTACTTAATCTAAAATTGCTTGATAAAAGTTTCCAATCTCTTTATTGCAATCAAATCAAAACAAAACATTCATACTACCGAATTCTGTTCAATAGTCAAACGAATCTACTGAGAACCTGAATTAGTTAATTTCCCTGTTCACAAACTAAAAGGAAAATGTGTCAGTTTATTATTACATGCCCAATCCCAAGTTGGTACTAAAGTTTATATATTCTCCAGTAAATATGGTTGGGTAAAACTCTTTGACTTTTTATGGGTTTAGTTAAACAGCATTCATTATTTCAAAAACTAATTAATTACTTCAAATTCTTATATTTCCAAAATCCATAATTTTCTATTTCATTAAATCTGACACATCCATTTAGGATATAACCATCTTCAAACATTATCTTTCACGTTGAACATTTCGCTAAACACAAACTTGACACTCACTTTCAAGAAACTACGTAAGACTTTGTACTGTTATAATATGAAAAAATATACACTTAAACTTCAAACTTTATCAAAATGCAAATCAAAATAAAACACTTTATAAACTCAAAATATTAACACAAAAATCAAATGAAAGAAACAAAAAAGGTTGTCATCAGCTCTGAAGATCAGAATTTGTAGTAAATTATTCAAAAACTTTCTCAATTTCATATGAATTTTCGACGAAATCTTTTAAACTCTTAATGTCTAATTAATGAAATAAAATTTTCAATCACTCATAATTTAATACATAGTACTTCGCTTGCTTCCCCCCAAAAGAAATAAACTGGATTAATATACTGGAATTTACTATAATAATAACATTTAAGTTTTTCCCAATCTGAATGTATTAATTAAATAATTTATAAAACATGCGTACTATTAAGAAATATCAATTATGATGGCTATTAAGAAATATCAAGAAATCCTAGACCTATCTCATTTTCAGAATGTATATTTAATTTCAGCTTACCTCTATGCCGTTAATACCTTAAAAATATATTTTTTATTAATTTCAACCATCTAATTTCCCAGCACATACAAATTGTTATCTTCTCTTCTTAAAATTTCTTCATCTCTGTGTACTCCTCTGCCGAATCAGTCCTGTACGGTGAAAAATGTCTTTTCCAAGGTAAAGTTTGTAACATTTGCAGGAGCATTTCGTATAAAAAGTTTTCTCAGTGCGATAACACTGCTGTACAAATGATGTCAGGCACAGACCGAATATTCCAACTAAGAAATATTCAGTCAAACTCACGATCGTAGTACCACTGTTTTCAAAAGCACTACTATCCATGCTGGTTGCACCGGAACACAAAATCACATTTCGCATATATTATGTTTTGCCTCGCTTAATTTTCTGGGAAATTATTATGTCCAGGCATGAAATTTGGCATCACACGGCACGTCCAAGAAAACTGAAGATCCGAAGAGGCATTCAGCACAGAACATTTATCCCGATGCAAGAACACAATAAAAGAACACTTCCTTCTCACGTCAATGATGCAAATCGTCAAAGCGGGTAGCGTCCTTTTCGAGGGCATTCGGAATGAAGCTAGCGATTTTCTAACTATCAGGATCTCCAAAGTCAAAACAATAATCTTTTTTTCAGGAGGTCTGTGCTACTGTTGTTGGCGCTGGTACACCAGTGGGGGAAAAACACCGAAGGCGTCATATCCTCACCAGTAAGGAAAACCACACACTGGCCTTGGACATCGTTTTCCAATCGGTGGCGTGAAGACGAGAGATGATGAAAACGCGAAAATCACGAATTTAAATTCTCTAGAAATGCATGGGAATGTTTCCCGCGAATAGTTCAATTATCTCTGCCAACTCATTTGTAATATACCGGCCCGGCCCCATCTGATATGATGAGATGACGATGACCGGAGTCAGCATACCACAACAGTAAAGAAAATAGTAGCCTAATGTCCAAATAATAAGTCGTTGTTCTTCTGAAGGATACTAATTTTATTCGCATTATGCCCGAATGATTACAGCGTCTTTACTAGGCAACAAAAATCCGAGGAATGAACGGGCACCTGACCACAGGCCCTTATATAAACTTTCGAGGTGGTTCACCATGTGACAGTGCAGACTGTGCAATGATTGGATAAACCAGTGGTCGGCAAACCGTGGCTCGCGAGCCACATGTGGCTCTTTGGTCCCTTCAGTGTGGCTCTTCCACAAAATACCACTTGTGATTGAAACTTCGTGATGACTGGTTTTCTTATTTCTGTTTTTACATACTTAGTTGTTGTTTATAGACCTTTAACTTTAAGTGCTCTGAGTAAAGACTAGAATTGTAGTTAAAATACGCATCCCTGCGGTTGGGAATTCCACCTGCCTCTGTCCGAAGCGCTTTGCCATCCCTCCAAGGTACCCCCACCAGCGGCACTTTCCCCTCCATTCGCTTTCGTTCGGTTGGGCTGTTGGATACGCAGCGCAGTAGAGGCCGTGACCTTCGAAATCCGAAGATATTCGATTCCGAATGTCAGGAGTAAGCGAGCGTGATTCATGCACAAGTTGAGCGAGCCAGCAGTCAGCAGTGTCAATGTGCACAGGCCCCAACGGACTGACCAACTTGGGACAGCATCTCCCCTCTTCGTTTGTTTTAGATGTGTAGGAAGAAATTACCACCCACTCTTCTGAGAAAAGGGGCTTCCTTTCGACCCCTTCTACTTGGCCACCTGCACTAAAGAATGTCCAAGCATGGGGAACGAGAGAGAAAATGAGAGGGGGTTGGCTTGCGACAATTTGAGGCCCCCAGAATCGGTGTGTGGGAGGACAAAGGAAGATGACCCTGAGTGGAGAGAGAGCTCATGACGAAAGAGAACAGTCTGTCGAGAAAACAATCTGATCGGTTGATTTTTACTGTTAGGCCGTCCGCACACGGAGCGACTCAAAGGAAACTCAACTGGTTAGCGACTGAAATTGCTTATCGGTTGCAAACTCGTTAGTGATGCGGCTCCGCACACGGGCCGACTCAAAAGTGATTCAAATCAATAGTTTGCGACCTGTCATGGAAGAAAGAACATCATTATTCCGGGCATTATTTTTAGTTAAATAATTATCAGAAATTAATTTATTTTAAAAAATCGTCACAATAGATTGCCTTTGATCAATCGTTTAAAAATGGACTGTATATATGGGCGCACATATTCCATACAACAAAAAAAGTTAGAATTTCATTTCATCGCTAGGCAGAAGTCACGTGACTCGTGTACGTCACTTGGAAGCTTGCCAAAAGAGCGGCTGTAACATAGATTGCGTAATAACACGCACAACGCAAGAGAAACTGGCGACTGAAGTTGCTAGCGACTCGACACGTTGAGTTGCCTGCGACTGATTACAAACGCGTTGCTGACGGGTTTGTAACCAGTTGCGCCGTGTGCGTGGCTCCATTCAATTACATAGGTTACGACACAACACGGACTGGTTTGTGATAGGAGTCGGTTATCAGTTTCTTTTGAGTTGCTCCGTGTGCGGACGGCCTTAGATTTTCAGGTTCGATTCCGGTACGGGCAAACTGTCCGGGTGAAATTTTGAGCAAATCCGAAGGAGAGTTAAATCTTTCAGTGAAAGACCGTGGATGGTCTTAGTTGAGCAATTATGTCAATAAATTATTACTATTATTAACTAATTTCGGATTATTACTATTATTAAATAGCCGTTTATTAGCGAGTTTTCGCCGAAAAGTAGTAAAAAAAATATTTTCGCATTTATTCACTCGTATCGGCAAATTTCACATTTATTCGCATCTGTTTCGTAAATACGAAAATTACGTATGCCTAGTTAACAGTTGCGATACAAATCTGTACTTGCATTAAAAAAGAACTATAAAAAGGACTTATAAAAGTGGCTTCGCAAAAAGGCAGGAAGAAAGGAATAGAGATGAAACAAAAGAGGGTTCTTTTTGTATGTCTTCCTGGCTAACCCAGCAACCCACCGAAGATACAGAATGCATTACAGAAGAAACAAAACATGTGAGAAAGAATTTTTTAATGTAAGTTTAAAGGTACGTTAGTTTAGATAGTAATTTAAAGTAACCGGTGTTAAATTTATATTTATAATTTAATACTTATGGTGATAAAAATAAATAAATAAATAAACCTAATACAGTGAAGTCTCCTATAGCACGGTGTTTTTATAACGCGATTTCCATAAAATGCAGAGCGGAAATTGTGACGCTGTCCTATGACTCGGTCTCCTTACAACGCGTTTTTCGTACAAGAACATTCCAACAACTCAAATGGCTAGAAAAATTTATCTATGGCAGAACTGATTTGATAAGTTAAATTTTTGTAGTTGACATTTATGGGGTATTCCCTCTTTATCAATTCTAGTTATCAGGGAATTTCCATAAAATTGAGCAAACAATAAAGCATTACTCTCTTTTAATTTATTCTAAGATTGTCTCTAAATGTGTTCAGACGTATGTGTAATAAAGTTCTTTTGACTTGTTTAATTTACGTTATTGGAATCGTATAACATTAGAGAACATCTACGTAACTTTTTTATTTGCAGTAATACAAGGTCTAACTTTTTCTCACTGGTTCTAACTTGCTCTTACTTGTCCTAACACGCATCGTCATGGTCGGTCATGCTTGAACGCGTTCAAAGTAGCGTCAATCTCGTTTATCTATCTATCTATATATATATATATATATATATATATAACAGTTCTGTAACTGACTCACTGATATACAACGCACAGACCAAACCGCTGGACCTAAAGGGCTGACATTTTGCATGGCGATTCTTCTTATGGTATAGGGGTGCACTAAGAAAGATTTTTGAAAAATTCTTCTTAGATTTTTTTAAATTAAATTTTTAAGGTGTTTTTGTAACTTTTTTTAAGTTTGCATTTAAAATAATAATTTGACGGTTATAAAATTTATATCACGAGAAAGATCATAAAAATTCCTTTAAAATGAAATCTTTTTCGAACCTTTACCTCGATTTTCTGATTTTTGGTGAATTTTTAAAGATTCATTTTTAGAATTTAATTTATTAAATGCCGATCACGTGATTTCTTTTTCTGGTATTTTAAATAAATTTATCGTCACGTACATAACTAAATAGAAAAAAAATTTTTTTTTTCCTTTCTAATGCAGCAGACGATTGGATATTATCCAAAAATATAAATATCCCTTACGATTTTTTTATAAATATATATATATATATATATTGTCGCGTAGATGGTAGTCGTATGGATTGAACACACACGTAGAGGGAATACAACGCTGTTTATTAGCACACAACACTTAGCTGATAGAACTCAGAACTGAACTCACAGGTTGAGCTACTTGCTCTTTTATCCATCAACAGAATATTCTGGAACGCCGTTCCAGGAAATTAAAGAATGTTCTAGCAACTTCTAGAACTAACAGAAATAGAATTAGAAGTAAATTAAATTAAAATAATGTAGAGCTTCGAACCGGGGACCTCTGACTCAGCAGTCCGGTGCGTTGACCATTCAGCAACAGAGTCTTTGACGGGAAAGGCTTTAAGCGGCATATATATATATATATATATATATATATATATATATATATATATATATATATATATATATATATATATATATATATATATATATATATATATATATATATATATATATATATATATATATATATATATATATATTATATATATATATATTATATATATATATATATATATAATATTACATCAATTTTATACATTGATCGTCGTATTTATTATAAATATATATATTTATTTTTTTGGCATTAATTGCATACATTTACCGTTGTATTTAATTTGAATGTTCTCCGTAGCGAAGTGCGGGTTTTCAGCTAGTTAATTATAATTACAATTTATTTATTTCCGAGATTCTATATAACGTGGTACGAATTTATTTAATTTGTATCATTTCTGAGTTTCTTATAACGCGGTTTCCATATAACGCAGCAGTAGTTTCCATATAACGGGGTATAAATTTATCTGATTTATCTTATTTCTATGTTTCTTATAACACGGTTTCCATAGAACGCATTTCCTGATTTGAATTAATTCTGAGTTTCTTATAATACGGTTTCCATATAACGCAGTACGAATTAATCGCGTTATAGGAGACTTAAGTGTAGACTAGTGGTAGTCAACCTGGTCCCTACAGCCCACTAGTGGACCATAAAGTTACCTGTATTTTTCCAACCAGCTGTAAATTCTACAGGTGTTTTTTGTCATCAATTTAAGAATTGTAATTATTTTGTGTTGGTAGCTTTATTATTATTGCCGTTCTGGAAGTAAGAAAATTTGTTGTGATTATTCATTGGGGTTAAAAATATATAAAATAATATAAATTTGTAAATAGAATAAGTAATGTTATTCTATCTACGGCAATTATAAAATGAAACATTTTTCTTGGTGCCCTGTTTGACATGGCTGCAAAGAAGAAACAAAGAAAAATGGAAGACGGAAACCGTGAATTTAGAGTTGAATGGATCGAGACTTTCGCGTTTATTCAAAACTTAAATGGTCTTCCGACCTGTCTTATTTGTAAGGAAAAATTGACTCATAAAAAAAAATCAAATTTAGAGAGACACTTTATGACTAAACACGTGTCATTTAATAATAAATATCCTGTTGGTGATGCAAGGAAGAAAGCAGTTAAGGAACTTCAGAAGAGTCAAGAAAATTTTCAAATTCTGTATTTAATTACTGGATTCAATCTTCCAACAATGTTAATATTGCAAGTTTGTGGTTAGTCAAGAGATTGCTAAGAGAGGAAAACATATACAGACGGCGAATACATAAAAAGTTGTTTTATAAATGCATCCGAAGAGCTATTTCGGGATTTTAAGAACAAAGCAGATATTCTAAAAAAATTAAGAGTTACCATTGTCTGCTAAAACAGTGAAAGATAGAACAGCCAAAATGTCTTTGAATATAACCAACCAGCAAGTCGAAATCTTAAATTGGTTTCAGTTTTACCAATAGCAGTTGACGAGTCTTGTGACATAAATGATACAGCGCAAGTTTCACTTTTTGTACGATTCATTTCATCTACAGGTCCTAAAGAAGAACTTTTAGGATTGCCACTCAAAGGTCAAACTCTGGAGAAGATATAGCAAATGCTGTAATTCAGTGCATTGAAAAACATCATTTTCCACTAGATAAAATAGTCTCAATTGTGGAGCTCGAAATTTGAACGTCTTTGTGCTGATCTCGAAATATTGATATACGAAATATACGATCAAGAAAAACAAATGTGAACTTAGTTCACAGCACAAGTGGTCTGCTTTGAAAGACCTGGAGAATGAAGATATGTTGATTTTTAACACATGGAAAAGTATTCCTGACTCATATAATTAGCTGAAAAAACTAGCATTTGCTGTTCTTTCCTTATTCGGGTCTACATATTCACGCGAACAATCATTTTCAAGCATGAACCTTATCAAGAATAAATTGAAAAGTCGTCTTATTCATGAGAACCTGGAATCGTGCCTAACATTAAAAACAACTTACAAACCTGACTTACCCAAACTTTCCAAGGAGATACAAGGCCATTGTTCACATTAGTGTTTGTCAGTAATTGTCATGATTTAAATTTATGGATACCTTACAGTTTAATTTTATCAATAATATAGTTATTAAGTTTGATATCATGTTTTATTCAACACGCCTATAGTTTAACTAAGACTTAAAACTTTAAGTAAAGTTTATTAAGTTAATTTTAGGGAACGTTGTGGAGTGAAAGAAGCTGTAGTGTCGAGGATTGAGAAAGGTATATTGAGATGCTTTGGACATACAGAGAGGATGAACGAAAGGAGCTAGACCAAATAAGTATACAAGACGAGTGAGGATGGGAGAGTTGGAAGGGGTCAACCTCAGCGAACGTACCTCAATCAGGTTGAGGACGTTTTTAGCAGAGGCCAGCTTAGGAATATCCTATTTAAGTTAATAACAATGTACCAACCTATATAGTTTAAGTTTTAAAAATTTGGCTCTCAAAGGGAATTTCAATCGTTGTACTGTTGATATTTGGCTCTGTTGACTAATGAGTTTGCCGACCACTGGGATAAACCCATAAATCTGATGATATAGGACATGTGGTTTCTTATATAAGATCGCGCGATAGATTGGATCTTAAAGGGACGATATGCCGATTTCCTGCGTCAATTTTTAGGTTATTTATCAATTCCCTTGTTCGTTATACTCGAACTGCGTGATTAATACATGCCCAAGGAAATTTAAAAGAATTTAGAATTTTGAAAGGGTTTTAGAGTTTTTTAGTTGTAATTTTTTTGTTGCGAAATTTACGTACTGCTACTTATAGGGCATGATACACATCCGAAGTCTATGCTTTCTAGCAGGCTACATACACTCATGGACAAAAAAATTAGCGCACCAAGAAATAATTGCGGGATCGTAACGAAACTTGCAATGAAGGTACATGTGTGGGAGATATGCAAATGATTAGAAATGCAGCGTGATTGCGCATTACGTATAGCCGGTAGAGAGCGTTGAACATCGTACTCTGTGGAGTATAAAACAGGTAACCAAAGCTCGTTTGAGTGTGCTGTATCATTTACAAAGGAAGAGCTGAGATAGACATGCCATTACGCCGTGTTCGAAGACAATATAAGCAGTTGTCGCAGTTTGAGAGGGGGAGAATCGTCGGGATGATGGAAGCTGGCTGGTCAGCTAGGCGAGTAGCTCGTCAATTAGGCCGCTCTGATTGTGTTGTGAGGAGGTGTTGGGACCAGTGGACCCGAGAGATGTCATGTACACGAAGACCAGGCTCAGGATTCCCTCGACAGACCAGTCGTCGAGAAGACCGCCACATCGTAAGAAATGCACGCGTACAGCCAACTGCTTCATCAGCCGCCATCCAGGCACAGGTAGCACCTTCACTAGGGGCCTCTGTGTCTTCTCGAACCATACGAAGGCGCCTGGCTGAAGGACAGTTGGTATCGCGGCGCCCATTACGTGTGCTGCCCTTGACGCCCACCCATCGACGCCTCCGTTTGAAGTTTTGCCGCGCACGAGGAAACTGGACTGCAGCGGAATGGAACCAGGTCGTCTTTAGCGACGAATCCAGATTCATTCTCGGCAGTGATGACAATCGTGTTCGTGGTGGAGAGCCCGTGGGTGAACGCTTCAATCCTGCCTTTGCTGTACAGCGCTCCCACAGTAATCGCTCCCACAGCTGGTGTGATGGTATGGGGTGCCATTGCCTACAATACACGGTCACCCCTAGTATTGTTCCGTGGCACCATGACAGCCCAGCGGTATGTTCATGAAATCCTGCAACCACATGTGTTGTCACTCATGCAACGGCTCCCAGGAGCCATTTTTCAACAAGATAATGCTCGGCCTCATACGGCAAGGGTGTCACAAGACTGTCTCCGCACTGTTACTACCCTTCCTTGGCCTGCCCGATCCCCAGATTTGTCTCCAATCGAGCATATCTGGGATCATTTGGGACGACGAGTTGAGCATCCCACGAGTTTTGAACGAACTAGAGGCAAGGTTACAGCGAATATGGAACGAAATGTCTCAAGACATCATACAGAACTTGTATGACTCAATGCCCGATCGTATCGCATCGTGCATTCGCGCTAGAGGGGGGTCCAACGGAGTATTACCTCCTCCGTTCTTTTGCCTTTTTCTCTGAAATAAATTATCCCTTTTCTTTGATTTTCTATCATTTACTTATATCAAAGTAGTCATTACGTATGTAAAATTTCGTTTCATTTTGACGACTCCTTCTTGGTGCGCTAATTTTTTTGTCCATGAGTGTATATACATATATGTATATATATAAGAAACGATAAAACTTTCCCTTCATTAAGTTTGTCTTACCGCAACAGAACATTATCCCTCAATTTGATTTTGATCTAGATACTCCAAAGTAATCTATTAGTTTTCCCCTTAAACAAGCCACGCACATACATGTTATAAAGCAAGGCATGTTCTATAGAAGCCTGACGCAACCACGTCCAATGCGGTGTGATGGGATCTGGTGTCACTTTTTGACCAATTAAAATTTAGCACGCCTGTATGTTTCGCAAAAGTCAGCGTTCTCCGACGTCTCTCTCGGGCTTTTGTGTTCGCTCCCAAACCATTAACATGTAGAGTTTTTAGCTCTTTGCCCATATCGTCGAAGCGTTGCGCTGTCGGGATTTTTCTCCGATATCCGCGATGCCCGTCCAAATCCAATTGATGTTAATGGAAACTGTCAAACAAGAAAGTACCTTTTAATAAATATTAGAAATGTGATTGACTCCTCGTCTCTGGATTTGATTGAGTTGGTTCTTACTTTCGCCTGCCCCGGTTACATGACTACAAGACTACGGATTAACCTGATGTTCCCTGGATTTCATTTCAAATATATATATATATATATATATATATATATATATATATATATATATATATATGTGTGTGTGTGTGTTTGTATACGTGTCACGGAGATTAAACTCTTATATGGCGTGATACACATCGAGGTCTATGCAAATTTTCTATGTATTTATTCACAGAGCTTAAAACTCCACATTTCACTACTTTCTAATATTTTGACAAGAAGGTAACGCAATCAATATACTTAAATGGATGAAAAGCGTAATGGAATACCTCTGAAGTAAAACCTTCCATAATGTGGGTATAAAAATGTCATAGTTACTGGAACTTTATCTGACGAATGGCTCAAAATCATTTCTAAAAAATAATATTTCACAAAATATTAAGATTTAGGTGATTAGGTTTTCAAAAAATAAAGATTTCACGAAACCTGAGAAAGCTCTTTAAAATGAATTTTAGGTCCACTTTACAAACAGTATCGAGAGGCTTGAAGCAGATTTTCTCCTCTGCACACAATCCTTGATCATATCTTCACTTTCATTTATAAAATCCATTTGATTTTATACCCATAAACAAATTAATGTTTTCTAAATTAATTTAAATATTTTTCTACATTAATCAAAATTAAAAGTTTTACTAGTTAATATTAAGTTTTTTTAAAACTATTATATTTAAGTTTTGAATTTAATTTTGAGGAAATTTTTCTTCGCATAAATATGACGTGAAAAATAAATATTAGCAACGATAACTTAATATGTTGGCAGAAGTTTTAAAACGAACTCAAATAAAACTTTGATTTCAATCTGCCTGAAGCAGGATTATTGATTCGTAAGAAAAATTGGTAGACTGAATTTGTACTGAAATAAAATTACGTATTTTATAAAATTTTAAATTATATTAATTCTTACAAAAGAGGCATGATTTATTTTACAAGAGTTAAAAATTTCATTAATAGTTACGAAACCGTTTTCCCGTTGAAAGAAGTTGTGAATAAATTTAAAAAAAAATTCATTTAACAGTAATCTGTCTCGGCAGTAAATAATACACAGTTATTGAAAGAAATATAAATATCTTGTAAAGTTATTATAATTTTTTTTTCAATTTGAGTACAGAGACCACTTTTGTGTAAATGTTTTAATTTGGATTGTTACCCATTGTAAGGACTTTTCCGTAAATAAAAGACTTCCAGCCTTTTTGTATTTTATGCTTTAGTTGTATTTCTCGAGTAAATACAGCCTATTTTCAATATATTTAAAAATGTTAAATTCGTTGGTTCACGGCATTGACGAGAAACGTCAGACTTGAATTGTCGCTAAGCTTCAAGTATATCTGGGCCCGATAGTATCTCCTTGTCTAAGGCTCCAGCATCACTCTGAATATTTTAATCTCTCAATCACTCACTTGACGTAACTCGCGTTCGGCGATTTTATATACAATCGATGAAAGTTCTCGAAAGGTCTGGAAAACACCACCTTTCTATATTCAGTTACGTTCCCATACGAGTAGGCGCCTCCGGTCGGAAACTTCCTTTTTGTAGCTGACAAACTGTTCTTAGAGCTGTCGGTAGCACTTCTGGCCATTATGTCGCCAGGTGACTCTCTGTCTGCAGCCGTACAAGTCAATTATGTGCACAAACCACGCGTTGGTCGGTCTTCCCGGTATTTCTACACACAAAAAATTCGCTATTGTATTGGAGTCATTACACTATCATATAAAATAACGCTATTATGCGCATTTACGCCTATCTTTTCCCTTAAGGATATTTTTTGAGGAATATCCCAACTTTTAAAATAATGTTTTTGAAAATTACAGGAGAAAAAGGACACCTTTTTTTTTCTAATGTACTTCTCGTGTTTAGGTTGAAAGTTTAAAGCAAACATCATTTTTCTTATCCAAGTATCTATCCAAGAGCATGGAGCAATTCAAGAGGAGGTTAAACATTTAAGGTTAGGCATTGAATAACATGATCTTTTCCCTCAATTTTTTGTGGGATCGAGCTTTTTATCTTGGATTAAAACACAGAATGCTCGCTAGAAATAGTTAGACGTTTCTTAAAATGAATTTGAAAGAAAATAACCACTCGTTTCAATGTATACGCTTATACATACGTTTGGAAAAATATTTTTGTTGGTGATACATTTATTTTTGGGGGAATAACTGTTTACAATTATTCTTTAAAAATTTTATGAATTTTAGAAATATGAATTTGTAACAAAATTATCACTCGTTTCAACGTGTACGATTATATATACGTTTTGAAAATAATTTTGTTATTGATACATTTATTTTTGGGTGAATATATGTTGACAATTATTCTTTAAAAAATATGCAATCTTTAGCAATATGAATTTGAAAGAAAATCACTCGTTTCAACTTATACGGTAATACATACGTTTGGCATTATTTTCAGTTATTGATGAATTTATATTTGGGTGAATAAATGTTGGCAATTATTCTTGAAAAATTATATGAATTTAAGCAAATTTTAGTCATATTTTAATTTTAAAAACTGTGAAGTTTTTTTCTTCTTTATTTAGTGAATGTTTAGTTTTAGAAAAGCTATTTCTTAACTTAATTGAAATATTAAAAATTTGAAATTTAGTAATTTTTTTTATATTTTTCTCTTTATACATATCATTTAATTCTTAATTATAATAATTAAATATTAACTTAAAATTTGTGCAAAAATAATTGTCTTTTAACAAAAATTAATGCAAGGTATGTTATTGGAGCTTTTAAATTTTGCCATCCTTTTAGTTTTTAATTATAAAGAACTAAATGGATTTTATATTTAAATGAAAATGAAAGTCATCTCTTTTGTTCTATGAAAATATATTGTGAAATTCCTGCGAAATTTGTTTTTCATAAGTATATTTATATTAGCTAAATCATTTTGTGAGAATGTTGTTCAAATATGATAATAATCGGTTTAAGAATTTTTTTTTACATTTCTGATTAACATTGGTTTCGAAACAAATAATCTCTCTTATGTTAAGAGATACTGATAATTATTTGAGATTTGTTTCATTAATAATTTGATATTCTATTAATTTTTTTAAAATTAAACTATGACTTTAGTAATTTAAATTTTAAGTATCAAAATAAAGTTATTTGGAGTTTTTTAAATTTTCGTGAATTGTTTAATTTTCTTGATCACTTTTACAAGATTTGATACTTAACTTCATACACATTTGATACAATTAGAAGCATGTAAGAGAAAAGTTTTATGCTACATAACAGAAGTTTTATATATCAGTAATAGAATTTTTTTAGTAAAATTTATGAATGATACTTTTGAATATCGGGAAGGCGTTAAAAAGCTCAAATTTATTATTTTAAAATGATGGGGCCATTTATATCTCAAATCCCTTTCGAGGCATAAAATGGTTTTAGAATGCTCCATTTAGCTGATTATTGTCACTAAAGCATATCTATAGAAGAAATTTTAGTGATACGAATGGGTCAAAAACTATAAATTTTGAGTTTAATTTATAAATATATATTCACTAACTATACAAACTAAATCTTGCGACTAAGCAGAAATGCTTTAATGGTTATTAGCTGTACGATAGATCTATAATTATACTGAAGGTAGTCTGAGATGAAAATAGTTTATCGCAGCGGAAGTTCTTACTTAAATGACTTTTGACACGATTTTTGCATGCGTACAACAAATTCTGAATTATTTTTGTTAAGAGATTACATATTTAGTTAATTTTTATGTACTGAACTGTTGAAATCTTTCTCAGGACAAGGAACTATAATTATACGCCAAACTTTATGCACTTAAAAAAAAAATATTAAATAAATTTTTTCTCGGAAGCATCAAAATTGCTTTTGAGGACGTAAACTCCCGAAGCTTAATTTGGAATTTTTATTTAATCTATTTTACAGTTAAAGGAGTACATTTTTGCTAGCGGACAATTAAAGATACGGGATGGTGTCTTTAATTGTACTTTAATAATGGCAACACTGTTGTATAGCCCCCATGCAGCAGAGTCCTGGCAAGCGGCTTACAACACACGTACGTCACATACCTGCCTTATCTCAGAGCGAATGCGTCTCCCCACAAACATCACACGCCTGCACAGTGGCAGGATAAACACATCCGTGTTTTAGTTACCGGTTTATCGTACGAAATAATTTGCTGCATCGTACTGATGGAAGGAAAATACTTATGCACGCCCTGTGGCTGATGTTTCTGCTCGCTGGGGATGAGAAGTGCTCTACAATTCTTCATATTCCCCGGACTTAAGTCCCTATGACTTTGATCTCATCCGCAAGATGAAGGAACCTTCTCCGTAGATCCCACCAGAGATTCTGCAGGCTGTAGACCGCTCCATTCGAAGGATCAACAAATCAGGTGTTGCCAAAGTCATCCTACAGCTTCCAGAACGTTAGCAACGGGTGCTAAATAATGCTAGTTACTACTTTGAAGGGCTATAAAAGTTTCACCCCTGTGTCCCTTCTCTATGCGTTGTACATACCTAGTTGTCACTATTAAAGTTACATCCTGTGTATATACAGACTGCATTTCCCAGATCTTAATAATATCAATATAATTCTTACAATATCTTTGATGAAAATTATGCAACATTCTGAAAGGCGGCAA
Source organism: Dolomedes plantarius (assembly GCA_907164885.2). Classification (NCBI taxonomy): domain Eukaryota; kingdom Metazoa; phylum Arthropoda; class Arachnida; order Araneae; family Dolomedidae; genus Dolomedes; species Dolomedes plantarius. The sequence continues at coordinate 161,817,256 of OU015493.1, read as the reverse complement.
TTCATATTACCTTACTATATACAGTTCATTCGGACTTGCTTATGTTACTACCAAATTACAGCGATAGTGCATGGAATTTCATTCATAATCGAAATAAAATAGTTAAATCCGTTATCTAATTCTATCGTATAAATAATCCAACAGAGATAGATAAAAAATAATACTAAAATAGACAAAAAACAAACAGAAATCAAGCACTCTGGGCATCCACGCACCAACGGCAAGATTCTGTATAAGTGCCGGAACTGAACCATAGAACAACAGAGGGAACCGACAGGTCTCGTCATCAGGGAGCCTAACCATGTCAATTACCTCAAGGGGAACTTTCTGAATAGGATGCAGGTAAGCCCAAAAGACATCCCAAGGCCCCGAGTCTAGCAGTCTATGCTTGAATTTTAATTTTGTTTATTTCTATTGTTTACTATTTACTAATTCTATCGTACTTGTTTTTGTTGCTACAAATAATAAAGATAGTGCATAAATTTTCATTCATAAACCAAATAAAATAGTTAACTGCGTTCCAAAGGAAAAGTCAGCTTATATTGCTACACAATAAATTTTCAGATTTTTGTTTTCTGCAATTAATGAAAAACCACTACTTGTTTACAAATCTTTGAAAAGAACTCACAGACGCCCATTTGCATAAGTATCTGGAGTTTTGTAACTTATTCAAGCTTGAGCACAAAATGCTCAAAATAGAAATATTATGTATTCAGGTTAAACAACTCTTGACTAAAACAAAGAATAAACTATCAGTAAAAGGAAGTCAGATTATCTGGAAAGAAAGTTCTGTATTCATGTGAAGGAAAAATTTAGATTGTTAAATTTGCTTTGGTTAGAAAAACGATAATTTAAGTTTTTTCTTTATGGATGTAACAATATTTGCGTAAAGAAATACTTTTACATTTTGGGAATGTTCACTATGCTTTATGTCACAATGAAATTCAAGAAAAGGTTGAATAAACAAACTTTGCAGACATTTTCTTAAGGCTATTGTGTACTAACCCTACTGGATTCACTCACCTCAATGTTAACCTATGGAGAAAATGTACCTATGATTGACAGCTACATAAACTCCGAAAAACCAAAAAAAAAAAAAAGAAGGTATTTTTAGATAGCCTGAACTTTTCTGCACCTTGCAACAGGATTAATTTCATAAACTTCGTCCACCAAAGGAATAACTGAGCATTTAAAACACACTAGACCAGATTTTTTTCACAAATAATCTAAATTTTGAAATATTATTTGCATTTTTTTGAACGAAAAATGCCCCAGGGTGAAAAATTTCTTTCTCTATTACGGAATAAAATTTAAAAAGAATCTTTATTTCAAGTCGACAATCCTTGGAAAAAATTTCTCAATAGGATAATACTATTTTTTACCAATGTGTAGGCACTTTGTCGGATAGGCATTCGCCTGTTTTTACGGACCATTTTATTATAGGAGTACCATATAGGTGGACCAGCATTGCTCCCTGTGAAGGGACGACACGAACGGTGGTATTTTATTGGCGCGTGCCGGGATTCGATCCGAGCACCCTCAGCACCGAAAGCGAGCACTCTTACCGCAGGGCCACTTCGGCCCAATAGGTTAATACCGAGGTGAGCGAATCTAATAGGGTTAGTACACAGCAGCCTTAACACAAAGAGCACTATGGTTTAACATTCTTCTATAATTTAAACTGCACTTTAAGTTACACTGTTTGCGAACGGACCGAAATTCATCAAGTACATGCATGTTAATTTACATTTAATTCATTTGCTGAAACAGAGTCTTAGTACAAAAAATTTTATTGCTTGTATTGGTTACAAAAAGATTCAATCTCACGCAAAATACGTTTTTGTTGAAGAAAAAAAATTGTTTAGATGAGAAAATACCTGAATTATTGCATAGTTCTAAAAAATCTAGTTACAGATAATTCACAAATGCTTTCCGTTTGGAAATTAACTATAATTATATTAGTTATAAAATGCTGTAATTTTTCAACTTTTTAGTGGGAATAGAGTAATTATTTTATATCTTTGAACTACCTTTTCATCCTACTGTATGAAATTTTTTTGTCCTTCGGTTAAAACATTTGTTGCAAGTGATCCATTTATTCTCGGATATGGAAAATGATCTATTTCCTTGTCTTCATCCATATAATTACACCTACTGTCAGTTTTAAAATTTGGCATGACCTTATGTTTCATAATTTACTAATTTTCCGTTAAGGCACTAAAAACTGTCATCAGGCCATTTAAAATCCTTATTCAGCATGCTAAACTTTATTAATGACTTCATTGCAATTTTTTAATAAAAAAAACATATTTTGCAGCAAACTCTTGTCACAACGTTGTTCTAGATTCTAGAAAAACTATTAAATCAATACTTTTCAATGTGTTATCTATAGACAAAGAACTCGATGAAAAGCGAAGAACACAAAATATTATATGAAATATGAAGCATAATGAATAATGATGATTTGCTGACTAACTTAAGAAGTTTACGTATAAACGACTTATAAATATGTTGAAACTTGGTTAACTATTATTAATATAAAAGAGAAAAATCAATCCCACTCAAAAATATACTTATGTAATACTTCTGGAATACCTAAAATAGTCATGCATTTTTTTCTTGTATAATGAGATCTATAGTTCAATATTAAATAAGAGTTCTTAACATGAAATGTTCTTTCAAGAAGAGAATAATATTGAATAAAATCTCATATTATAATTCTACAATAGAGTCGTGAAAACCGAAATGTAAGTTTCCAAACTTTTCTAAACAAGTTGGAAGAAAAAAAGATCAATTCATGAGACAAATACAAATGGACTCATTTCTAGGAAAGTTCAGGAACATTTCTGAGAGTGGAGTATCAGAAATGTGATAAAAATAAGAAAGTATAGAGTAAAGTGTTCAAAATCAAATAACCCTGCTTTTCTCTTCTTTTTGAAAAGAAATTACTTTCAAATGAAGAAAACTTTGTTCAAAATTTTAGTACACATCCTTTCTTAAGTTGTGAAGTATTAAAATTGCTTTCGTCTGAAAGAGAGCTTCCGATCCTTAAATATAGCAAAATAGAATCTCAGCTTATCGTAAGTATAGAGAAAGATCTAAGCTGAAAATAAAAGCACCAAATATAGTATACATAGAAATGCAATCCATAAAAATTTACTATATTAAGTTAGAAATGTAGTCAATTCAAATTTTGAAATATCAATCTAAGTTCCATCTAGTTTACTAAAAGTTGCATGGAACTGTTAATGAAGGCTTATGTAAGTCTCCGAAATTCGAATAGTTTTATGATTGTTCATCATTTGAAATTGTTAAGGATATTTACTTTCCCTAAGAAATATGTACCTTAGAAACCTCAACCATTGTTTATAAACTACGTAGTGTCACGATGAGGAGAGAAATTTTAAAATTAGTACACTTCGATACGCTTAAAGTTTTATAATCTTCGTATTTATTACTTTTTAAATTTCGTGCAGTTCTATTTGAGTCGGAGTAGAATATTTTCTTTACAGGTACTTAAGAAAAAAACCTTGATCAAAAGATGTCTTACCAATTGCCTCAATAAAAAATCAGTGAAATGCTTCTTGAAATTTGAAAGCATCCCAACTGTTTGAAGACAATAGCACTTATCGAATTTTCATTTTATTATTCATCGCTAAAAATCAAGTAAAATGAATCTTGGCTCAAAGGCTATTGGTGATCGTGGTCTCACAGATGGCAGAAAAACTATCTTCAAAATATGATTAGTTTGTTAACCCTGTTAAGTGTTATGGTATTTAAAGCATCTCCAATTTTCTTTAAAGATAATTATTTGGGTTTTATTTATGATTGTTTCAACTAAGAAAATGAAATTTTTGTGCAAGTTATTGGATGTATTATTCGTTAATTTTAATATATCACTTGAGAAAAATACGAAACATACTCCATTGCCCTCGTACATTGTTTCAACTACTTCAAAAAAATACCACTTGCTGAGGTTAAAAAACGCATAGACACTCCCCTTATATGTTTGTGTTTTTCAAACTTAAAGTTTCTTACAAAATCTACAAATCCGTCCCATTTGTAATGAGTTTATACTTGTTACTTACTTACACACACATATATTATATATATATGTATATATATGTAGGAAATTTATCCCCATGGTTCAAATGTCACAAATGTTTCAGTTAAAATATAATAATGGGTATTCACAACCAACGTTTAATCACAGAAAACAAATTATTACAATAAAAAAAAGTCTGTGTCCATCTGACACGACAATAATGCTCATTTAGTCAGAAGCACATAGAAAAATGCCTACAATCTTCATTCCGCCAACCTCAAAACATAGTATAATCTTTTAATCCAGCCAAAAAATAAAAATAACGTGCTTTCCAAAGAAACGGTTGAGTTGTAACTCGTTTGCTCCAGTGGCACGTTATCCACGGCGCGTTATTTACGGCGCGTGTCTTGTGACTCTAAAATATCCGTGTTGCCACAAGAATTCTTACACATACACACACACACGCACACACACACAGACACACACACACACACACACACACACACACACACACACACACACATATATATATATATATATATATTGTAACGTATTCCTGCGATTTGTGTCAAAAGCAGACACTTAGGTAGCGTCACAGGTTACGTGTAAGGTAGACAGCTTACTAAAATAGAGACTTTTAAGATAATGAGGATTTCAGTTTTATTTAATAAACACGGTTAGGCCGCGATCTCGAATAATATATATACAAAGCAGTCCGTAGAAGTTGGAGTAGGAATCGTCATCTGTCTCTCAAGGATGGAGCACACTGTCGCTAAAACGAGGCGACGAACTGCTGGTCAGGTCACAGAAAAAAGGGCCCGCACTCGTCCACTGGAAGCTAGCAGCTTCTCTGAAATAACACAATTGGGGAGATCAAGTTCCGATCGGTTTCCCCGACCTTTCTCGGTGAAAAAGGGTCTTCTCACGTAGAGGGCAGAGCCTCACAAAAACAAGTCACTTAAAAGTGCGTGGAGCTAGGAGATCAGGTATCACCCCTAAGCTCTCTAAGGAAAAACTCTCCGCACAAAACTGGTCCTCAAGCCCTCGTCGGCTTATTTTAAAAACTTGATCCCTGGCGGAATTCTTTCTAGCCTCCTCTCTATAGCTCGCTCCGGATAGGCTGAGCGTCTAGCCGTGCGCAAAAAACGATGCCGATTATTACATCTTCATCGCTCGCTCACTCATTAGCGATCTCGTTTCAGGGCGTAAACTGTCATTGTCGGCCACTGTCAAAATATGGCGCCAGACTGTCTCCTCTTTTCATCCCAGGAATGCGTCCCGAAGAGGTGCCCATTGTGGTCCTCTTCCACTCGCGGGGTCGGCCATTCTTTAGCATCGGTTCACGGCTAGCGGCGATTTTAATGGTGTTCCTACTCGCCTCGAGGGGGGGGGGAATTGCCACAGCCCCTCCCCCTTTGAAGAGATTTTGCGGTTCTGCAAAATCTGAAAATCAAGGGTTAGGTACAGGTATCTTACTTGTATTCCATCTCCAGAGGCATTCCTAACAATTTTAATTTATGCATCAACTTCTAGGTTAAGTTTACTATTCATGTTACACTTAATTTACAATAAAAAAAATTTTACACTAACACAATACCTCAATTAAAACATTAAATGTCATTTATATTTACAGAAGAAACACAAAAAAAACATTCATATTTACAACACTATCTTAGGTTTAGAGGTTCAACTAAAAAGAAAACTTTATCTTATCACAATTTCTTAATTTAAAAACAATACACTGAATTACAAATATAATAAGAAAAAATGTTACAATTCAAGTAAATTTAGCTTATTCCGCTCTACTGAGACAGTCAGCATGTTTGTTTTGTGATCCTGGCCTATGAACAATTTTGTAGTTAAAAGGTTGCATAGCTAGAGACCACCTCATATGCCTATGGTTGTTACCGGCATTATTTTTTCCTATTCGCTGACACGGGTCGCAAGATTTACGAACATCTCCGCGTCTTTGGTGCACTGGGGCCAATAATAATAACGCAATAGCTCATTTTTCGTTCTGAGGACCCCCATATGTCCCCGTAATCCCTCGTGAGTCAAAATTAAGATTCTGGCTCGAAGACATTTAGGAATGACTAACTGCCTCCGTTCTTTGCCTCTGTGATCCGTGGATCTTCTGAACAACAACCCTTTTTCAACCAAATATTCGGTTGTGGTTTTATTTTTAACCCTATTCCAGAGGGGTTTAGTTCTTTACACCTCTCTTGGTCTTTTCGGAAAATTTCTGAGCTTACACCCGCTAAATCTATTTCTGCGCTCCCTTCTCCCGGGGGCAGTACTAATTCGCTCTCGACCTGGACCGTTCCCTCTTCACTCTGACCAGTTTCGGTTCCATTTCCTACGGCGGGAATTGAATTTTCTAGTTTTTCTCCAAGACTTACTATGGCTAGCGACCGGTTTCGCGTAACGATGCCGTTCACGGACTGGGGTTCGCTTTTGAGCCTCTCTACGAGTTCCTGGGTGTAATTTCCCATTAAGTAATGGTTCATTCCCACTGATTTCCTACCACGGCTGCTTTCGTGAGCAGATCCCCATATTTCTCACTTCTATTCGCACTCTAGCGACCGGTAAACTCCGCAATTCATTTTCTAAGGCTGTGCGGACCCATACCCTTTCTCCGGTAAAATCTGAGGCGTTTATTAATTTAATAGGGGCTAGATCAAAACTCGAACCACTGTCCCTGAGAATGGTGGTCTCGATACCGTTTATTTTTGCCTTACTTAAGTATGGCTTGAACACTGGTTCAAAGATCTCCGCAGTAGCTACACTGTTTACACGCTCGGCAGTTTGCCTGTGTAATTCGGGGCACTGAGGTCTCAGATGTTCGGTCGACCCACACTGATAACAAGCCGGGGGCTTACGTTTTTCGAACTCGCGTGTGCGCCAGTTATTCCACCTGATCCTTGGCTCCTCCCGTTAAAAGAGTTAGACCTTTCCCAGTCTCCCTTTTTATCCTCATTTATCTCCTCGGCGATTTTGGGTTTCTCTGCCGTCTTTTTCTCTGGTGGTTTTAAATTAAGGGGTTTTCGAATAGTGCGCCTTGTCGCTTCATATTCGTCCAATTTTTTCACTAAGATGTGAGGGTCCACTATAGCTCCCCATTCATCCAAAAATGTTCTCGGATTTCCGCCGGGACGCGTTTTTTAATCTTGTCTGCAACCATGAGATTCTTAAGGGCTTCAAAATCTTTTACACTTACCCCTTCAAGCCATCCCTCTAAATAATTTCTCAGCTCGAAAATTAAATCTTTCCATAGGGCACCTGGCCGCCTCTGGTGTTGATTTAGTTTAACTCTAAAAGTCTCCGGACTTAACTTAAAACGGCTCAGAAGTAATTTCTTTACCTGATCGTAATCATCTGCTACCTCAACGGGTTCGCGAATAATTATTTCAGCGATCTCCGTGGGTAATAATGAAAGCAAATGCATCATTCGTTCCCCGTCTTCAACCTGTGCTTTTCGTGCCTGACGTTCAAACAGGGTTAGGAAGAGAGAAATGTCCGATTTTTCCGGATCATACTTTTGCATTAGGTCTTTGAAATTTTGTACGGGCCTAGCGCTCTCATTCTGGGACGAAGCTACGCTGGCGGTTTCGGCTGCCTGAGTCAACCGTAATTTTTGCAGTTCGAAATCTCTCTGCCTCACTTCTCGTTCAAATTCTAATTGCCTAGCTTCGCGTTCTAATTGCCTAGCTTCGCGTTCTAATTGCCTAGCTTCGCGTTCTAATTATACATTCTGTTTTTTCGCGCTCTTCCTTAATGATTTTTATTTGAGCCCTAACACTCTCTTCATCATATCTCGCACTGGACAAAATTCTGTCGTATAGGTCACATTTCCTATCGTGATCCTCGAAATCAATCCCTAGATCATCTGAAAGAACCTGGAGGTCTTCTTCTTATAGGTCATTAAGAAAGCCATTTTGCCTAACCCAATATAACCCCAATACACTAATCAAAACCCAATTCTCCAAAATAATACACTCTAATACAATACTTAATAATTAATAAAAATGCACTTTTCTTAATCTCTAGCACAAATACACTTGATACTATAACACAATATGAAATTTAGGTTCAATAACATATGCTTGCAACAAAAAATTTCTACGATACACTTTTACTAAATTGGTAACACTTCGCGACTTGTTCATAAACCAGATCACAAAACCACAAGTCTCGAATGTCTCGGACTCAAAAAAAATATACTTAACGAGCTGATGCTCAAACGTTTCTCGAATTTCTCGAGTTATCTTAACTAAGGAGTTAATTATAAAAAACACAAATATTCTGTCGACTTTCTCGACGGGTAATTAACTTAAGAGTTAATAATAAAAAAAAAACAAATATTATGTCGACTTTCTCGACGGGTAATTAACTTAAGAGTTAATATTTAAAAAACACAAATATTATGTCGACTTCTCGACGGGTAATTAACTTAAGAGTTAATATTAAAACACAAATATTCTGTCGACTTTCTCGACGGGTAATTAACTTAAGAGTTAATATTTAAAAAACACAATTGCCTCTAGAGATGAAAAAACAAGTACATGTCCTCGAAGCTTGCTTCTCTAATCGGGGATGTTGGCTTTCTTGGCTCAGTAGGAATGGCTCCACACTAGTCACAGTTTTTATGCACTCTTGAAAGTTCAAACTATCGTACGCGCACACTCATAGTCTTGTAAAATCACTCTCTAAAGCTGGATTCATCCGTTGCTGCCACCATTCTTCTATTATTATATAGTGTAACGTATTCCTGCGATTTGTGTCAAAAGCAGACACTTAGGTAGCGTCACAGGTTACGTGTAAGGTAGACAGCTTACTAAAATAGAGACTTTTAAGATAATGAGGATTTCAGTTTTATTTAATAAACACGGTTAGGCCGCGATCTCGAATAATATATATACAAAGCAGTCCGTAGAAGTTGGAGTAGGAATCGTCATCTGTCTTTCAAGGATGGAGCACACTGTCGCTAAAACAAGGCGACGAACTGCTGGTCAGGTCACAGAAAAAGGGCCCGCACTCGTCCACTGGAAGCTAGCAGCTTCTCTGAAATAACACAATTGGGGAGATCAAGTTCCGATCGGTTTCCCCGACCTTTCTCGGTGAAAAAGGGTCTTCTCACGTAGAGGGCAGAGCCTCACAAAAACAAGTCACTTAAAAGTGCGTGGAGCTAGGAGATCAGGTATCACCCCTAAGCTCTCTAAGGAAAAACTCTCCGCACAAAACTGGTCCTCAAGCCCTCGTCGGCTTATTTTAAAAACTTGATCCCTGGCGGAATTCTTTCTAGCCTCCTCTCTATAGCTCGCTCCGGATAGGCTGAGCGTCTAGCCGTGCGCAAAAAACGATGCCGATTATTACATCTTCATCGCTCGCTCACTCATTAGCGATCTCGTTTCAGGGCGTAAACTGTCATTGTCGGCCACTGTCAAAATATGGCGCCAGACTGTCTCCTCTTTTCATCCCAGGAATGCGTCCCGAAGAGGTGCCCATTGTGGTCCTCTTCCACTCGCGGGGTCGGCCATTCTTTAGCATCGGTTCACGGCTAGCGGCGATTTTAATGGTGTTCCTACTCGCCTCGAGGGGGGGGGGAATTGCCACAATATATATCAGTAACTGAAAATAATTTTGAAATAACGTATTTGTATAATTTTTTTATGGTGCAAAACAAAATTCATTAAATGTTCATAAAATGTTTTTTGCATATATAATATGCAGTATTTTTCTGTAGAACGGAAAATGCTTTTTTAATTTTTACATTGTCTAGTTTACACATCAGCTTTCAAACGCTTCAACAAGTTAATAAATTTGTTAAGAAACAGAACTGATTAATACTTCCTTACCAATCGACAGAGTAAGTTTAACTTTTTCTGACATTTGACATAACTCATTTTGACCATTTTGTGTCAAATATTCTTCTTCCGTGGCACCCTAGAATATATGTATCATTTAACAGAAAGTGTTGTTAAAATAGTTATGACGATAAATTTTGTTGATTTTATTGCTAAATGTAATAAAACCTAGTGTCGAAGAAAAGTTTACAGTCAATGATAAAGCTAAATCTTATTACAGTTTGACAGCAGTTTAAATAAAACATTTTACTTCATTTTTCTGCATGGAAGAAAAATATATTGGAACTTCCCAGGCTAAGATAATAGCCTTTAGAACATGTCCCTTTTTCGAGAGACAAAACGATTGTTTTTGACATCTCACAGCACAGGATGTATAATCTGAAATGGGATAAGTTTTATTTTGAAAGAGCCCATCCATTGTTATGTTTGTTTTAATAGTTTCTTTCACATACTGCCAGCATAGCTTAGTATCAAATTTGCCTGGGGTATTTTTATAAATCATTTTTATTTTTTATTTCCAATACAAATATTTACATATTAAATTTTAAGAGGAGAAAATTATGTTAACTAAAATTGAATAAAATCGAGGAAAAATAACAAAAATTATGGGGAAAAAACGGTAAAATAATTCTTTGATCTAGAACAAAACGATGTCTCTTGACCGCAGCCATATATGCACACGTTTGTGTATGTGTGTGTACCTTTGAATTCCCTTTTAAAACTTCTATATTTTCCAATTTGCCCTATCTTATTAAATTATTTCTTTCGATTGAGGAATTTTCCCATTTTTATAGTACAAGCATAAAAGGACTATTTCACGAATAGTATGCCTGAACTCCAGAATGATGATCTTGCAATTTTGCCACCCCTTGCACGATCATTCTTCACCTACGAACTCGTTAGAGCAGTGTTTACCTGTGGTAAACGTATTCCTTGAGGTACATGCTGTACTGTTCAGGGGTACACTGAAAAATTTTTATAAGGGCGGAAAATGCAGTTTTAATAGGGAAAAAAATGATCAAGCATTGCGAATTTTGTACAAAACTCCAGGTGAGAAGAACGTTCTATAATTAAAGCAAGATATAATTTTGAACATGTTTGCTGAGTTTTTGAGTTGATTTACGCCCTTGCCCCTCCGCTTCATAAAGTTGCATACTAGTTATGGATAAACTGTGCAACGGTAAACAAATGCAACCATCTCGATGACTATAATATATATATATATTATGGGCATTTTATATGCCATTTTTATAGATTATTTATATATGTAATTAATAAAAAATCATTTAATATATATATATATATACATACAGTGAAAGATCGATCTATTTTTTTTCTAGGGACCGATTGAAATGAACGATAAATGCGGGAAAACAATAGATGCGGTAACATAACAAAGCAATATGATCGTTGGGACTGGATAAAATGAACGACACATACGGAAAAACGACGGATCCGAGAACGATCGATCGAGATTCCACTGTATATATGCTTTAGTAGCAGGCGACAAGAATGGTTCATGCTTCAATAAAACACAGAGTGACATTTTTTAACACGTATTTATTACACCATTCTGTGACAGAGCGAATTACGCCTGACCCACCAGGTTCCTGCTTGGTTCCTGCACCTTCGATTGTTTGCGTGCTTGATATTATATTTTGTGTTATTGATACTCTTTACAATAACTGAAGTTGGCAACTTCGGTGGATACTTCAGTCAATATGATGGAATACGTTTTAAGTTGTAACGCGCTTATCTGTTCGTTTAGCTCGTTAGTACTAGCTCTTTCTAGTCATTTATATTATTTTCTTTTTATTGCCGTTGCAATGACTGATGTGGTATTAATTTGGGATCTCCCAAGAAGTGAAGAAGAATCGATGTCGTTTTTGCAAAGTAAAGGATGTTTGCCATCGTCTAAACTAAGTGTCAATGGCCATCAAATTAAATTGTACTTTTCTAATGAAAACCCGTTTTGGCAATGTAACACCAGACCGTGTCGGAAAAAATACCAGGAGGATGAGGGGGTCAGCCAAGAGTCGCAACAGAAAACATCGAGGAACAGCACGTCACCATTTGGAATCATATCTGGCGGAATACATATGGCGATCGGCAGCCGGCAACAATGCTTTCGTCGCGCTCCTGAGCGACATCACCCAGTTCTGGAAGTCTGTGGCGACTGGAAATTAATTATAAGTTTTTATAACTTTCTGTACTTGAGTAACTTTTTGTACTTTCTGTAATAAAGTTTGTTGTTTGTGTTCGTAATGGAATTTTACATTTTCCCCAAATTTTCCAATACTTAAATGGGTGGCCTCCGTTTAATGCGAAAGTACCAAAATGAGGTTGGATGCTAGACTTTAAGCCTGGAAAAATGAAGGAAAATATTAAGTTTTTAAAAAATATTAAATGTATCCAAACTTTTTTTAAAAAGTCGTCTGTTTGTAGAGCTCTAACAAGTTTCTTACTATATTAATCAAGAAAAACTAGTTCTGATTTTTTAATTATGTGTGACCGTAATATATTTAAATATTGCCTTATACTATCACAAAGGGAAACACGGGATTACGCCGTTGCTGCGCGTCTCCTACGAGAAGCAGTTCAGAAACTTGTTCAAACTATTCATCACATTTGCTCTTGCTTAAAACTTAAAAATGTCATCTCGAGGGGCTTTATGACGTACATAACTGATTCCTATTTTCCAAGATGCACAAAATAGTTAATTGCATAGTTATGTTCCATTAAGTATTTCTTTTCCAACGTTTTATTTATTTATTTATATGTTTTTGCTTTTATTATCAATATTATTAACTAGTACACAACTAATGACGTAAACTGTGCTGAATGGGATCGTTTCTTTTGCAAATAATGTGTTTACTTCATTATTCACGATTGATGACGAATATACATTGTTTGCATTGTTTAGCAAGAATGTTAAAAATTGTGTCATTGTTAGATACCAATAGAGTCATGAGAAATAATATCGTGATGCAACAAACGGTGTTCCATTTTTATTTCAAACCAAACTCTTGCTTGATAAAGTTTACGCTCTTAAAACTCTTGTTTCTAAAGATAAAACTGCCTGATAATTATTTGCTATAAGGCTTATTTGCTTATTATACGTTACTATCTTGAAGTATTTTGATATTTGAGAAAAAAAGTCATGTATTTCCTATCATTGGCCATTTTTGTGACGCTGCAAAACTTGTTCACTGGAAGTTTTTGGCTACCTGGGGTTTTATTTTAGTCCTTCATGGAATCTGGGACAAAATTAAGCCGAAAAAAGCAACCAGGTATAAAAAGCCGAGAGAAGTAGTCATCGATGATGACAGCTCTGGATTTTATGAAACTGCTTACGAGAGCTCTGAAGAAAGCTATATCTCTGCAAAGGAGCCTCGCAAATGCCAGATTTCTCACCGTCCTCCAATACGGGGCCCAGCCCCTAAACCTAAGAAGGTTTTCATCGATAGATATTTGGATGACTGTCTCCGGGAAATTTTCAATCAGTTCGTTACTGAAGAGGAGTGGATCACAATTCCACTTTGTTCTCAAAAGCCGGAACCTACTCCTCCTCGACGTACTTTTAAGAAACGTTTTATAAAGGTATTCTACTGCTGCGTATCTCCTGGAGAGTAAAATGAACTCCATAACTTCAAAATTTCTCCCAGAAAGTTATCTTGTTAAACTGTGCGTAAAATAAGAATGAAGTTTTATATATTGGACTTTGATAATCAGTTTTAACCTGGCATTGTGAAAATTTTCTCATTTCGCTCATTGTAAACAACTTGATACCACTGTTTTTGTGTCTTCTAAAGTATCTGAAACCCATACTGTGATTTTGTTACTCGATCCGCTGATCTTAGGCTCAAAATTGCTCAATTTCAATATTGTCTGCTTCACATCCACAGCCAACAACATTCGGCTGACACACCTTCGCCTACAACTCCTAGAGCCTCTAACATCTCGCTCCCGCCATTCTAAAAAATGCCAACATCTGTCCTCCAGTAACTCCTTGCTTGTTCCATCACCAAAAAGGCGAGAAGCACGCTGACTCCAACATCTAAGTCAGCGTATGGTCTCACTGTAAGGGGAGTATAAAACGCCTTACCTCCCAGCGGTGCTCCCGGGCAACGTTCTTTTCCTGAAGAAGGGAACGGCTGAAAGGCTGAAAATCTTTCACGGCACGCCCTTGCATTTTAGTTTCTTATGGAGATTTTCAGTAACTGAAGATAGAAGTTCTTCAAAAAGAGACTCTCTGATTTAGAAAAACTTGAAAATTTGTAGAAACATAAATGCTTAGTTGTATGACAAGTGTTTATAAAGAAATTTAATGAAAGAAAAAGGTTTCAGACTTATTTGACATTTTATTCTATTCTTTATAGCACTTTTTCTTTTCTAATTAAATGCTATTTCATGTATAAGTTTGATTATAATGTATATTCGGTATATAATGTATAATGTTCTGTATATAATATATAATGTTCTGTATATAATATATAATGTTTTCTATAATGTATAAAGTTCATATATATATTCGGTATTGTAAAGTGAATTTAGTTAATACATATGTAAGAATGAACAAATCTGCAAACATGCAGGATTATCTTTGCATTACAAGCAAATGTAAATGATGTACGGAAGCAAATTGATTCTAAATAGTTTTTTTCTGTACTATAAATATATGTACTATAATACAGTCAATATGAAATCGAGAAAAATAAAATTGCATTCATTTCTATGAACTGTTTCTATTTATTTGTTGAGTTTTTTTGATAATTGAATTTAGAAGGATTTTTTGTCAACACCATATTAAGAAATAAAGTACAGTAAATCCGATTTTCAAAATGATATCGGCAGTTTCGTATTTCAGACAAATTGAAAAAAGAATCGCCAATGAAACGAAGTGTAACTGATTTTTCTGAACATATAGAGGATGTATAGAGAACGGATAGAGAACGTATAGGGAACGTATAGAAAACGAAGAGTTTACTTTTTGGCCGCATATTTAAAGGTGCCTGTTTGGCACAGAGGTTTTGACATAATTAAAAAGGCCCAAAACTAAAATCAAAATATATTTGAGTCTATGTCCCTTCTTTTCTCTTGAAAACGTATTTAAATAAATTTAATTGTACCTATATTCTATTTATACATTGTGTAAAAGGGTGAACTAAATTATTGTTTATCAAATAATTAAACACCAATTGTTCAAGCAAATTCATTTCACAGAGTGAGGGGAAGAAATAACTTTACCTCATATAAAATAAAATTATTAAAAAAACAAAAATTACGCGCAAACGAATATAAAAAATCACATGCTCTCAGTTTAAAGGGGAAAAATCTCCGATTAAATCATAGAAAAACCATCTACAGGAGGAAGTTTTAAATGGAGTTTATTAAATACTAGCATTATTGCCCGGCGTTTCCCGGGTAGATATATAGATATACAATTTTTCATGCATTCCATCAAAAAATACTGGGCTGCAGCCCCCACTCTTAATGTTCATCTGGCCAGACAGAATGCGCTTAGTGCGTTTCTACTGAAAGGATATACCCAGTATTTTTTGATGGAAAGCATGAAAATATTTATATCTATATATCTACCCGGGCAATCATACTTTAAAAATAATTTCATTAATTTTCTTATGCCTTAATATAACTAATGGACTAATAGTTCGGAATGAAAGTTATGTGTCGTTATATTTCTCTGTTTAAAGAGCTTTTCCTCCTACTGCTTAAAAAACCCCAAAACTCTAAAAGATTTATCTTATATGATTTCACGGAATAAGTAATTCAAATACATATCGTATGTTAACTCTGTTTCGCGAACTTAGGGGAAAAAACCTGTAGAACTCTTAAACTTCTTCCCAATTTATGATCCTCAAACAATTAATATATTTAGATCAACAGAAGGCTTCCAAAAACTGGCCATGGCACAAACTTAATTTTTCTTTTTTTTCTTTTTTTGTTAAGTTCTATTAGTTTGAACGCCATTGTCTAAAATTCTCTAAAGCAGCGGTTCTACACCCTTTTAGACTCACGATTCCACTAAAAGTAAGAAAAATAAACACCTCGTCCTCCTACCCCCCGTTACCCCCAGACCAACTCTCAAACCACCCCAGATCACCCCTCAGAATAAACCGCTTTTCCCCCGCGTATCGAATTTGAAGGGTTGTCGTAAAGGGGCTGTATCCACATTTAAGAGGTGAGCTAAGGGGCACAAAAATCATTAAAAAATTAATTTTAAAAAACTAATTGAGCTCGAAATTTCGTTTTAACTGATTTAAGTTTCTAGAGTCCAAAACATTAACTGTGCCGAGTTTGGTCCCAGTGGGTGAAACAGTCTATGATTCTATAGCGAAAAAACAAACAGACAAGCTCATTTATATATATAGACTTACGAAGAAAGTCCCTGTGTAAGAGATTTCCTGTGTAAGAAGAAATATCTATGAAAGATGAAACCCATGAAGGCTAACCAAATCAAGATACTAGAGATATTTAACTATTAAACTATACTCATTAAACAACTTTATTTGATATTTTGATCTAGTTTATCTTCATGCGTTCGTTTTGTGTTTCGACTGAAAAATTGAATTGAATTTAGTTTTCCCTAATCTTTCCGGTTGGTATTTATTTATATATATATATATATATATATATATATATATATATATATATATATATATATATATATATATATATATATATATATATATATAAATACCAACCGGAAAGATTAGGGAAAACTAAATTCAATTCAATTTTTTCATTCACCTCACATTCAATTATTCACATTCATTCCTCACAGTCATTCCTCACATTCATTACATTCAATTCACCTCATCACGTGACAGAGAGGTGTGACTTAATAGTTGATTGGTTAAAAGTTATTGTTTTTGAGCTGAACTGATCGATTTAGGTAGCCTCGCGGCGCACCTTTTAATTTCGTTAAAAAGTCAGCCATCTTGAATAAAATCGCCTGGGGTTTTTATCTAAGTTTTAATGGGACGACAATACTGGAATTTGGAAACATATTTTGGAATTTAAAACGAGTGCAATAGGGAAATTAAATAATGTACTAGTTTAAAAAGGGGTATGTAATTTTGAATACTGAATTGAAGAATTAATAGTTTTTAGAGTTAAAGAGTATTGAATTGAAAAAATTACTAGTTTTTAATATTATATATATATATATATATGAAATTTTGTTGAAATAAGACATGAGTTAGCCATACTTGCTTTGAATTATGATAGACATTAGTAATCTGGTCCTAAATTTAATTTTATTAAAAGAATAGGTCAAACTATGAGAAGAAATTTATAAATAATTACATGATAAAAAGAACTTTTTATACACCATGTTTTTAAATTTTCTGTTGAATCATAAAAACTTGACAATTCTATGTATTAATAAATACTTAAAAAAAATTTTTTTGATGAATTAACCCAACAACTTAAAAGAAAATTAAGTTAATTGGAAGTTAACTTTCGTTTAATTTTTTGTTCCCGTCCCGGCCGATAGATGGCTGCACCAGTCTACAAATAAAATTGACTGAAAATGAATTCAAATCTCCTTAAAGATGTCTAAAACTATTAAAAAATGCATTGTCATTGTGTTCTGAGCTATTCCAGAAGATTCAAATGTCTATCTAGTAGGGAAGCTTGCTAAAAATCGATTGCAAGATTTGTACTGGACAAACACCCACACAAACAAGAAAGCGAGTTAATAAAAACATGGTAATAAAGTTCATTAACGGGGAGACTGTTTCTCTGTTTATCTGGTTGCTTTCTTTAACGTCTGTTTTCTTTTGCTATTTATTGTGTTTTCCCCCTGAGACAAATAAAACCTCTAAATAAATCCCTTTTATCACATCTAATTCTAAAGGTGAACAATTAAAACAAACATTAAATTGAAATTTATAAAAATCGCACATACAAGGGTTTTAGAGTGCTAAAAAAGTCTGTTTTTATATACGCGAACTTCGTTTTGTATAGTATTAATGGGACATTACGAAATGAATGCTTTGATGCTGAAGTAATCTCTTTGATTGAGACATTTAGTTCCTCAATTTTTGTATCCTATTGCAGATAACCTTAGAGAGTTAACTGCATTTAGTTAAAATCACAAGCAGATTTCTTGATTCTCCTTTTTAACAGAAGTATCGGAATTCTGATCGTTTATTCGTAGTACTTATAAATATTATGCTTGATTAATACGTTTCTTAATTCATATGAAAATGGTAAAGAAAAAACTCTTAAAAATGATAATTAGTAATAGAAAAATATGCAGTCGACTGTTGACATTCGTGAGTTTAGTTATTGTAGATTTGAATGTTTGTGGAATTGATTTCATTATTTGCTAGGGGCACTTTAGGAAATGTTTTGAAGTTTGAGTCCATATATCATACTAACTGAAAACTCGCACTTCGCTACTGAGTACATTCAAATTAAATACAACGGTCAATGTATGCAATTAATGCGAAAAAAAATAAATATATATATATATATATATATATTTATAATAAATACGACGATCAATATATATAAATGATGTAGAAAAAAATATATATATTTATAAAAAAAACGTAAGGGATATTTTTATAGACAAAATAATGTCCAATTGTCTGCCGCATTAGCAAGAAAAAAAATATTGTTTTGTCTATTTAGTTGTTATGCACGTGACGATGAATTTATTTAAAGTACCAGAAAAAGAAGTCACGTGATCAGCATTTAATAAATTAAATTCTAAAAATGAATCTTTAAAAATTCACCAAAAATCAGAAAATAGAGTTAAAAATTCGAAAAAGATCTCATTTCAAAGGAATTTTTATGATCTTTCTCGTGATATAAATTTTATAACCGTCAAATTATTATTTTAAATGCAAACTTAAAAAAACTTACTAAAACAGCTTAAAAATTTAATTTTAAAAAATCTAAGAAGAATTTTTCAAAAATCTCTCTTAGTGCACCCCTACACTATAAGAAGAATTGCCATGCAAAATTTCAGCCCTTTAGGTCCAGCGGTTTGGTCTGTGCGTTGTATGTCAGTCAGTGAGTCAGTTACGGAACTGTTTTATATATATACGTAGATAATAAGATTATTAAAATTTAATAAAAACAGTACTGTACGTTGTATAACTACTTTGTATATTGTAAAGAATAATTTTTTAATTTATCGCTGTCCAATATTGTAAATCTCTGCGTTATATACTGTTTTTTTCTGAATCCTCCCTCCTCCTGACATTTTGTATGTATTGCAGCTTTACTAGACAGAATTGTTGATACTATAATTCTTTTCTAATTTGCAACACGGAACTGAGCAGTGCAATGTGTTGGTTAACTTATGTCGTGCTTGTTAAACATTTTTCTTCTCTAAGGGGTCCGGGTCCAGTAAAATCGGTGAATCTGGGGAAAGTAACTGTGAATTAAATAAAACGCTGTTCACATCAAGAAAGGAAAAAAAAATTCTCTCTCATTACAATTATCAGACATAATTAGTTAGGGAGATGTTTAATATATTTTCTGTACTTGAAATATGTCTGTTAAATAAGAAAGTTGTGCCAGAATCAGGGGAGCAAAATGACCTAAAGCAAGTAAATATTTGTTTTATAAAAACAAAACAAAAAAGACAGTTTAAATGCACACTAAAATTTTTCCATGTAAAAATAATATCTTTTTAAAGCGTAATTTCAAACATATTATTTTACAATGCATATTAATTTTTGCACATAATATAGGGTGTCCATAATTAAACTTCCTGACTTTAAAGTTGTCTATAGTTGAAACTATTGTTAAGAAAGTTATGAATTTTGTGTAGAACATATTGAAGGGATGGGAATTTGTTTGTGCGAATAAAAAATTAGTTCAAAATTTCACCACCAGAGGTCGTTTTTATCCTGAATTACACATTTAGTCAACATTTACTATAGTTAAAAAAATTATTACAACAAGACATGTTCAACATGACGGCCATCATTTTCAGCTACCATTTGATATCGTAATGTAGCATGTTCTACAGTTGATCGCAGTGTGTTCGGAGAAATGCTGAGAACATGTCGCGAAATGCTGTCTTTCAGATAAGGTATAGTTCTTGGTTTATCAAGACTCACTAGAGGTTTCACCTTCCCCCAAAGCCAAAAGTCGTATGGGTTGAGGTCTGGGGATCGGGGAGGCTACACATTAGGAAAGTCGCGGCTGATGACACGTTCTTCTGTAAAGTGATTTTTGAGAACGATCTTAGCACGAAGGCTAATGTGTGGAGGAGTGCCATCTTGCATAAAAATTGTGCGTGAAATGCACTGACGTGATTATAGATCCGGAGCAATTTTATTCAGTAACAAGGATGCATATTTCTTCCCGATGTCCGAGCATGTTACTGGACCTCTAAGACTTAATTCCTCGAAGAAATACGGGCCGAGAATAAAAATGCAGAAAATCCGCACCACACGGTTACTTTCGGTGAATGCATCGGAACATCTAAGATTAAACGCTGATTTTCTGGTTCCCAAATTCGGGAGTTGTGAGTATTCACCGAACCGTCCAAATAAAAGTGTGCTTCGTCTGTCCAGAGGATATTCCAAGGCCCATTCTGCATCAAACTCAAAGCGAGCAAGAAACTTACGTGAGAACCGCTGTCGAGTCTCGAAATCATGTAAGCAACCTCTGCAGAAATTGAAGCTTGTACGGATAATACCGGAGGATATTCCGCATGACCTTCTGGACAGTTGAACGGAGCAGATCCAATGCTCCTGCCACACGACAGACGAAGTACTAGCCTGTTCGTTGTAAGCTTTGTCCTCTTTCACCTGAAGCGCAAACTTCTCTACAGCTTCTGCGGAAACAGGTCCTCTTCCAGAATGAGTGTTAAAAGAACCAATTTCTTCAAATTTGGTCACCATTAATCAAAGATCTTTAACAGTTAATGGACCTTTTCGTATCCCCTTCAAACTCCGAAATATTCGTAAAGCAGCAAGTGCTGAATTATCGTTTTGGTAAAACAATTTTACTAACAAAGCTCGATCTGGTAATCGTAACCATGACATTCTGATTAGGAATAGCAAGTACGCTGAAAACAAAATCTCCATGAAAGTTTCTAGGTTTTATAGCAACTTTTTCTCTACGTCGAAAAAATTTAATTTGCATATTTCTTTCTTTTTCGTTCCTTCAAATCTTTTGTCCGAAAATTAGTTATCGAACATGTTACGGATCGACTTTGCAATCACTTTAATGATTGTAAAATTTAATGAGTATGAGTTATTGTGTTAGGGTGACCTATGAATAAAAAGATTGTGAAATCTTAAGTAAAGAACCAGTCGTAAATGTGCAATTCATCAAAAACGCCCTCTGGTGGTGAAATTTTGAACAACTTTTTTTTTATTTGCTCAAACAAATTCCAATCCATTCAATGTGTCCTGCACAAAATTTCATAACTTTCTGAACAATAGTATCGGCTGTAGACAACTTTAAAGTAGGGAAGTTTAATTATGGACAGTCTGTACTAACGAATTGAAAATTTTAAAATTAGAGAGTGCTTTTTCTAAGAAATATTCTTAGTGTATTTTCAGTGTTATAAGTATGCATTTATTGCATTATTTTTAGATATTACTTTCAATTAAAGCATAGGTTAACAATACAATCGGGAAGACAAAATCACATAATGAAAAATAAACTTAACTTCCCTTTTCATAATAAGTGAATTCATGTAATGCCATTTGAAAACATAAAAGACAAATGCCTGAGAGGGAACAGTCACTGCCTATATCTTAAAAATTAGAACAGAATAACGTAGTTGTACAATAAAACTGAACCTGTATCATAATAATTTGAGATAAACTTTACAGGGAAACATCAACAGAGTTTGGAAATAAAGTTTATCATAAATAGGAAACGAATATTTATTTTAGTTAATTCTAGTCATAATAGTATAATACGAAGATGAAGATGTCTAATTTCTGAGAGCTTAGATACAAAATATTGTCACTCCCAGGTATAACCTGATATTAAAATTAATAAGGACGTTTTGTAAACTTGCGAAGTACAAACACTGCACTGATTCATTTGACTTATTTTTTATGTAAATCACCACATTCAAAATTTTATTCAAATATTATTCCATATGTCCAACCCACATATGTGAGAATAATATTAAAAATTACGTAGGATTTTCAATAATAAATACTTAAGACAGTGAATATTAAATTTCAGTTGATGCATTCTACTAGTTTTGGTACCAATAATTGCTGTGAGTTAAATATATATATATATATATATATATATATATATATATATATATATATATATATATATATATATATATATATATATATATATATATATATATATATATATATATATATATATATATATATATATATATATATATATATATATATATATATATATATATATATATATATATATATATATATAAATTACTTTATTTTGAAAGGAACGACTTTAAAAGTAGTTTGTATATTTCAGGAAAAATATTAACAGAACTTTGAAACTTTGATTTTATTTTGTTTATAGAGAGTCTTAATTTTAACTATACGTGTTGTTAATTTTTTGACTTTTCATGAATGTTCCTGATAAATAGTTCTAATACAGAGACAGATATAAAATCTATTCACCTAATTTTTTTTGTCCCTATTTTCCAATATCAATAACAGAATTATATGTTACTGCTCTTATTGTTTGATTGTAAAGGAATGAAATGGTCTTATCAATACAAGTAATAGCCTTAGCAAAAAAGCTGTCAATAACTTTAACCTCAGAGTGGTTCAGTGCTTTATCTATACATAAAAAACAGTTCCGTAACTGACTGACTGACTGACTCCCTGACATACAACGCACAGACCAAACCGCTGGATCTAAAGGGCTGAAATTTTGCATGGTGATTCTTCTTATGGTGTAGGGGTGCACTAAGAAAGATTTTTGTAAAATTCTTCTTAGATTTTTTTAAATTAAATTTTTAAGCTGTTTTTGTAACTTTTTTGAAATTTGCATTTAAAATTATAATTTGAGGGTTATAAAATTTATATCACGAGAAAGATCATAAAAATTTCTTTAAAATGAAATCTTTTACGAACTTTTACGTCAAATTTCTGATTTTTGGTGAGTATTTAAAGATTGATTTTTAGAATTTAATTTATTAAATGCTGATCACGTGATTTCTTTTTCTGGTACTTTAAATAAATTTATGCATCACAACTAAATAGACAAAAAAAAAATTTTCTTGCTAATACGGCATACCATTGGACATTATCAAAAAAAAATAAATATCCCTTACGATTTTTTTGCAATTATATATATATATATATATATATATATTACATCAATTGTATACATTGATCGTCGCATTTATTATAAATATATCTATTTATTTATTTTTTTGGCATTAATTGCATACATTGACTATTGTATTTAATTTGAATGTACTCCGTACCGAAGCGCGGGTTTTCAGCTAGTGTGATATATAAATACATCTGGGTGAACTAGATCTCTATTTATCACGTAATGGGGAGATATGCTATACTCTTTTGAAAACCACTTTTAAACTTCCTTTTCTTCAGGAGTTCTGATGATAACTCTAATGTAGTGTGTGATGACCACATTCATATATCTGTCAGCGCTTCGTGTGCGACGTGCATTTATCAAAGAAAATCTGCGATAATTCCGTATGGTATACGTCTAATCAAGCCCAATTCTCCCGCAATCAATCAAGCTCAGTCTTGATTCATTAGATTAACTATACTCCAGTTGTAAAGCTCCAAATTGATTATGGGACTCTCCAAATACCAAGGTATTCTAAGCATTGGGTAATTGGTTCCATCATTCGTGTTGACATATATCGAACGTATTAGGGAGGAAGTTAGTGGTGAAACAGAAACCAATTGGCCCCTTATTTAACTAGCACTAAAGTAAATTGAATTCGTTAACTGGGAAAGTTTTTTCTAGAAGGTTAATTAAGAATTTCTGTCCCATTAATAACTAAATCAGTTCATATCACTAATTGATTAATGGAACTAAATGAGTGGGACAGAATAAAGTAATTATTTTGTTGTTCACGATGAATACGTATTCTTCAGACAACTTTTGTGCATAAATAAAATAAGAGATATTATTTTTAAGTTTTGTTCCCATCATGTTTGAGAATTTATAGGCATGGACAATTAGCTTGTTGTGCAATCTTTTGAATCAAATAGGGGAAAGAGTTGGTCCGATTTTTAACAAAAGGATAAATTATAACCTCTTTATTACAAAACGTTCCCTTTTTGATTAGAAAATTCAGATATAGGATGAAATAAAATTTCGAATATCATTTAAATGTATCACCACTTTACTCTGACTGAATCTTAGTTCTGTCAGCAACAGGAGTTTCGTGACAGGGACATTTAAAGATGGGAATTCTAATAAATGGTGAACTGATTTGGAGTAACAGGAATTCAGCTTTTAATGACCAAATATGGCAAACATGAATGACTTTGGATTGTCTAGAAAGTTTGAAAAATATAGTTCGTAGAAGAGTATAGAAATAATGTGAATTGTCATTTGAACTTGCATCCGTCGTCTTTAATTAAAAGATGATGTTGCCCTGGTGAGTATTAGTTAGTCGAAGATATAGTTTGTGTCTCTTTCACAGTACTTCGTTAACTATGAGAGGCCTGTATAAGTTTTATTGGTAATAAACTAAGATCCCTCGAGTAATATTCATGTTTGGGAAATATTTATACTCCCGATATTAACGGTTTATCCTACAACATCAATTCATATTATTGCTTTTAATGTACACTAAGAAATGGATCCACAGAAAAGTTTAAAAAGGGGCGAAGAAAAATCCATTTTAAAAACATTTGTTATTTATATTAATTTCTACATAAAAAAACATTAATCAAAGAACTCACCTTATACTGTATCCTTATTATGTTCAATTTTGTTTTATTCTGTTTTACTAGGAAATTTGAGTTATTAATCATAAATTAAAAATGATAATTAACATTGTAGTTGAAATCAACTACAATGACTTTCAAAACCATATACATAAACTAGTTTATCACTTATCGACATTATGTCAAGTCAATAAAAAAACTTGTTGGTAGTAATTTTTTCCTTGGAACATAAAAATTATGTCTCCCCGAAGAACTCATTAAGACTTTCGCCTTCTAACTGTATACATGATTACACAGTGATACTACCAAACAATGAGTAATTCGACCCATTACCAATTATTGTGATCTCGTCTGTTTGTTGGGGCTGGTAATTATAGCTTTCCTCTACGTAACTGTATACATGATTACATAGTGATACTACCAAACAATGAGTAATCAGACCCATTACCAATTATTTCCTCATCCGTTTGTAAGGGATGGTAATTTTAGATTTCCTCTAGGTAACTAAGTACCGTCAACTGGGGTAACTTTGGCCTTTGCAGGTAACCCAACAAACCTATTATAATATACCTATATACCTATATACTTATTATACCTATTATACTTAACCCACCTATTGCCCTTGCAATAAATAAGTGATAATAACTCTCCTTTGTCTAGATACAGCACATACAATCTTTTTTGTCTGTTGGGCAAAAGTTACCCGCAAAGGCCAAAGTTACTCCAGTTGACAGTACATGATTACATAGTGATATTACCAAACAATGAGTAATCCGACCCATTGTCAGTTGTGAACCCGACTCTTTGTAGAGGATGAAAATTTTAGCTTTCCTCTAAGTACGTTCAATGACCAGGAGTATGTAGGTTTCTCCTGTATTTTTCATTAACACTACTCATTTGCCCTTAACATTGGATGGTAATTCTTATCATAAGTTGGTGGTAGGATAGTACAATTCAGCCATAATTGTATTATAAGCTTAATTTCCTTATGAGTTAGCTCCCTTACTAACACAGTAACAGAACATGTAAAAAACAAACTGGTATTCTTATTATTTTAATGCATGAAACTCCTAACTCTCTGATCAATAGATTAATCCGATAAAGATACAGAAAGATGGGGAAATGTCCCCAGACTTAATGGGATACTGAGAGAAAAGGAGTGAAAGGAAACATTTTTGGAACCTAAAGACTTGTTAAAAATTTGGTATTTAGAAATTCCCTCCGAGAAATCCTATTTTATTGTGTCATAAAATAGAGAAGTGATTAAAACATGAAATTCCCAACTCAGGAAATTAAATACAATTTTCAATATCTATCAAATATGGTTAAACATTTTAAGATGGTTAGGAAAAACTTATATTCTACTCGCATAATTGCGAATTTTTCATCACAGTTACAATATATTCTTGAAAAAAAACCAATTCTTTGATTCATATTTAATGACTTCTTATATTTGTGAAAGATATAAAAAGTGCGTTCGATTTCAATTAATGATTTTTTTTTGCATTTATTTTTGTTTAGTGGCTTAATCTTTTAACTTCGGCGTACTCACGTATAGGACATACAACGTATACTCAATTATTTACGTTCCATTACCTCGGGTTATCTCATTAGAGAGTTGTATAGTAGCAGTAGATGAACACTTCCGAAACGATTAGTTCCCTTGGGTTACTTCGGTATAATCATTATCTCTCAGTTTTCCGTTTACAAAGCTAATCTTTTTTTCCTGGTAAATAATAAAGACAATTACTTTTTGATCGAGTTTTTGTTTGATGAAAGTTATTTGAAGTTTATGACATTGAAGATTAGAGAACAATAATTTTAAATAAGGGTATAGAATTGTATACGAAATATGGTGCTTTATACAAGTTAAATGTTTTAGAAATTTAATAGTTGATAGTTCTAATGCAGGTATATTAAACTCAATAAAGTTATCATTTTATAAATATGTATAATTGTAACGTTTAAAAAATAATTTATAAACTGAAAGAGAACTCTTTATTTCTCCGTTTGTAGATAGCCCGTTCTAGTTCAAATTCGATCATTAAGTCATCCAGAAATTTAGGTGTTGCAATTAGTGTTTACTAACTGATCCATTTTTAATCCAACAAAATTTTTAAAAAGTTATCTTTCGTTATTTAAAAAGTTTTCAGCATGCCAAATATGACATGATACTCGTGCATTGATACAGTAAATTGTATGGTATGTTAATGTGATGAAATACAATTTTTGTTCGTTGAAGGAAAATTAATTAGAACAAATAAAACTGGGTTGACAATGTTGACTATCGTTGGCAGCCTGGATGTATCTAACGTTAATCAAAAATATCACGTGAAGTGTGAACGAATTGTTCTTAAAGTCATTATAAGTGAAATTTTTCCGATTTGTTGCCCAAAAAGTGTCTTTAGACACTTCAACCATAAATCATACCACTCAGGCTACTTTTACTCGAGCAGTAATGCTTTGATTCTAAAGCAGACATTCAGACTATTTTAGATAACAACAGAACCCCCAATATTTTAAATTACATCAGAGGTATAGCAGAGACTAGGTCGAACTTAAACAGATTATTCGATTATCACAAACAGATTGTGATAATCGATTGCGGGAATCTCTAGAGGATTCCATCCCGCTTTATCATCCCAGGAAAGGAGACAGCGGATGGTATGGAAAAGAGAGGCATCAGTGACACTGATGCCTCCCTTGCAGCGTCTTGCAGCGTGACATCTTATAAATCGTTGCCCTGTATTATTAATCTTCATGTAAAGGACTTGGGGAAATGACAAAGGACAAATCATGGAGAAAGACAATCCTTCAATTGCCCGATCCCCCTAATAAGTGTTCGCTTTAATAATATAGCCCTTCAGATTGACGACAAGACATGATTGTCTCACATTTCATCTAAATCGACTTGACTAGACCCGCGTGTCCCCGCTGCAGTAGTGGGGAATAGGGAAATTCTGCTGTTAATAATTATTGTTGTGGCCGTGATTATAGAAGATCAGCACATTGCATTAAAAATAAAAGAATAAAACTAGAATTCACTTACCACACTTTATTTATTACTTAAGCTAGGAGAGCACAAACATTATTTACACGTGGGCATCACAATTCTTCCGCAAAGAACCAACAAACATTAGGATGTCTGCAATCTATCACATTGGTTAATTCTGCATTTGTATAAATCTGTCTAACACATGCGCAGAAAATCGGCGCACATAAGATCGATTCATCTCTTCGTAAAACCCTTCGTAGACTAATTACATTTCCTTTGTGCTGCACGTGCAATCACGTGGTTCTGAATGCCTTCTCTGTAAGTAGATCGATGGACACTCTCGCCGAAGAAAATTCAAAGACTGACTCCACATAAAGTTCTTGAGCCGGAAAATTCAAAATTCGCCACCCCTTTTTTGTTGCCAACGTTTTTATCCAAACTTTGTCAGAAGCTCTGGAGAATGTTCGTGCGCGCGCATTCATTGCCGCGTCACCGCTTTTAATTGGGCGAGCAGGACAAAAGTTGGGGCAAACCAGTTCTGGCTAGTTTTAAATTGGATGTTCCGGAACTAGTTTTAAGTTGATGCTTTCATAACAGCTCTCCCCCTCCTTGTCTATTTGGCTTTGTCTGAGAACATAACCACTTTCGCTATTGGCACATCCGAAGTTATTGATCAGTTTCGTAGTTTCAATTCTGTCTGTTTTATAAATTTCAATTCCGTTGTCTTAATTTGATCTTAATACTTCTTCTTTGCCTATTAACACGTATTGGGGCTGTTGAATCCTTTGAGTGGACTGTATGTTCCAATCGAAATGTATTAAAATGACTTAGAGGCTTTTCCAAAAACGAAATTTATTCTACTTAATGCTTCCGACATGAAGACAATCGAACTGGCGACTATCCAGTTTTTGAAGCCAACTGACGAAATCAGTTGCAACGAACAAATTTAACCTTGAAAACGGTGTGAAGGTTACAGGGATAAAACAAAGTTTTAAGTCAAGCATCAACAGGGGCCAAAGATGTTTTGTCTTTTAAGCCTGCTGTAATGGAATGTATGTGCTGATTTCTAAGATATTTTTTCTCTTTAAAAAAACATTACAATAATTTTGGTACATATTATTAAATGTTAAGATATTAATTTTTATTTACCAACCACTATGCAATTATCTTTTAAAAATTTAATATGGGTTAATGGCTTATCATATAGCTAACAAATAAAGAGTTAGATAAATATGTAAAAAAATAAAACATAACGCAACATAATTTAAAATTTGCAGTTATCACGTAGAGAAAGTCATGAAAAGATCAAGAGAAACCTCTATTTTATGTTTAAAACATTGTACAATGTTGGTGACAGGTCACAAATTCACATATTTGAATTTACGTCATTTTATGCATTCTAAAATATATAAGCTTTATTTTCCCTGTAATATATTTTGTATGTTGCATGCAAGCAGACAATCTGTTCAAAATCTCCGTGACTTCCCATAAAAATTGCATATCTTATAATTTCTATTCCCGCAAACAGGGAAAAAACTTCACCTATAAGAAATAATCCTATTAAGAAATGGCAATCAATAATACTGTATACTGTCAAGCGCAGTTAATGAAAACATATTTTTCCGTGGCTGATTAACGATGCACATGGCATTCTATTTTGATAAATTTTTAAAATAGCTCCTTCTATCATAAAAATAAAAAATAAACATAGAGAGTTTCCAATTTTGTAAATAATGTATAAAATACATAAATTGCAAAATACGAATTCCTAATAATTAAAACTCAAGCAAGAGTAACAAACGGTAGATGCAAACGGTAGTTTCGCATGCTAATCTTTTTAAGTTCGAGTTTACGTATCGCAGAGTTTACTAATCTGCGATCTACTAAATATATATAAGGATATTTATTATATGACAAACTAAAAGTAAATTCAAACTTCTGAAATTCCGGAAAATTTTCCCATGTGTGAACTAATTTTGCTATAGAGAGTTTTGTCTTTTCGAATCTAATTGATGCAAGACATAGGATTCAACTGTTATTCTTTACATTTTCAAAATAAGTAATGATGCCAGTTTTTAAAAATTTTTGAATTTAAGCTTATTTCTTGGATTAAAGTCGCTAGCAATAATTAATTTTCTCAGTTAAAAAAAAAATCCTAAAAATTTTACCTATTTTAGATTTTCGTAGTACTTACATACGGGAAACTTAAAGTATGTCCCATCCAGTTTTTCAATTGCTTGAAAATTTTGAAATAAGGACTGAATAAAAATGAGTGTGTAGGAAATTTTTTTAGATGGGGTATTGGAGCTAAATTAAAATTATAAGATCCTAAAATAGATGGGGTCAAATAAACAACAACAAAAAAAAACGCTATCTGCTGTGATAAATCGTGCTGATAATTCCAATGATCCCTTTAAAATGATCCATGTCTTAAATTCAGAAATTTATGAAATATTTACTCTTTAGTTACAGGAAAAATAATAAAATAATCTTTTTGAACCTACTTGCTAAATTTTACGACATCTCTTGATCAGTAGTATTATGATAGCTACTTAAAAAGTAGTGTCCTTATGGTAAAATATAACTCAAAACATAATCTTAAGGGTTTTAAAAGTTTGCTATTAAGTTTATTATTAGGTTACTAATGTTAAGGTAAAACAAGAAAAATGCTTGCTATAAAAGCAAATTCATAGTTGAAATAACAGAAATAATGAAAATGACTGTAATAAATTCCGATTACAAATTTAAGGGGAGTTGCGTATTCTATACCAGAGCTGTAGGACACTCTTTTTATTTAAACCATAGTGCAAAGGAACAGAGCAATGGAGTTTTCTATGGTCTCTTTTTAAAGGCTTTTCTTTAAATTCTACAGATAATGAAATGTTATTTTCCTGAACACGTTAACAGGTATCGTTTACAAAGGAGTGAGGAAAAAACGAAAGAACAGGAACATTTTTAATAAAATACATTGAAAATTGTGCAACTTTAGTTAGCAACCCCACAGACCTATACGTGCAATATTCAATTTAAGATACCACTTTCTTTTTTTAATTCCTCTTGATAACATTTATAAATATAATCTACTAGCGGCCCGTCCCGACTTTGTCCGGGTTGAATAATTATCTATCTTAAGTAGATATTAGGTAGGTATAATTTATTTTAAAACTTCATGGTATACCACATTTTCTGTTTTTCTGAAGTTTTAAAATAAATTGATTCTCCGCATTTCCTGACCTATAGACACCAACATATAATTGTTCATGAGTAAAGCAATCTTCCAGTAAGTCAAGTCCAATATACAACCTCTGACAATAAAGTTCGGTGAATGAAGTCAGAACGGCCGATCTGGCAACACTGGCGAAACAAAACGCTGCACCTGCGTAGCGGTAAGTGTTGACCATCTGCCCCCACCGTTGTTCAGTTGAGCGTCGTTTGTGTTCCGTGTAAGACTTGTTTTACAAAGTGCTTGTTTAGTGCGTTTGTTCCATGCGACAAATCGTTACCCACAATTTAGGGATGAGCAAAGCATGTTGTCGTCTTGTGCCACAACACTTGGATGACGATCACAAGCAGGTAAGTTTAGAGGCTTCACAGGATTTTGTCGAAACGGCGGATGCGACACCAAACTTCTTGAACTGTATTGTCACTGAGGATGAGTCCTGGTGTCTCAGGTGCGACCCTGAAACGAAACGGCAAAGCATGGAATGGCGTTCTCCTGCATCACCTCGTAGGAAAAAGATCAGAGCAAAAAAATCACGCATCAAAACGATGGTCATCACCTTTTTTGATAGACAAGACATTATCCACAAGGAATTTCTACCTGAGGGGACGACGATGAATGCTGAAGGGTACATTGAAATTTTGACCCGTTTCATGAAACGTCTACACAGGGCAAGGTTCATGGTTTTTTGTTCACGACAATGCTCGCCCTCACACAGCCAATATCGTCAAACAGTTCCTGGCAAAAAAAGGGGTGGTGCAAATAGAACATCAACCATACTCGCCAGATCTCAATCCTCCGGACTTCTTCCTATTGCCACAACTCAAACTCGCTTTGAAAGGAAAGTGATTTGACGATATTCCTGACATCCAATGAAACGTGACGAGGCTTTTGAACTCCATCCCAAAAGAAGACTTCTTGCAAAGTTTCCAGAGCATGTATAGCAGATGTCAGCAGTGCATAGTTATGGGAGATGACTATTTCGAAGGACAGTAAGGTAACTTTCGTTAATATTTCATCTACGTTAATGTTACAGGACTATTCACCGAACTTTATTGTCAGACCTTGTATATTTGTATGTTTGACCTTGGGATTTGTTGATGGTGATGGCAAAATAATTTTTTATTGGAAACTGTAACGTCACGCACTGAATTGTGTCCGGGGGCCACCATAATGCTGATTTTGATACGATTCGGCCCCATAGCCTATCCGCTACAGAGTCCACACACATAAAAAACGAAAAAAACACCAAAAATGGCACAAAAAATTTAATAACTTTTTTTAAATTAAAAATTAAAAAATCGAGCTATGTCAGGCACTGAATCGTGTCACCCGCGTGCCGATTTTGGTACAATTCGGTCCCATAATCTAGCTGTCAGCGAGCACAGCCGCGGAAGCTGTCGAAATAAGCAACTTTTAAAATCATTAAGACATTAATTAAAAAAACTCTGGGATCCGATTTTCAAAAAATAGTATGCCTATATTTTAATCTGAACTATTAACTATATCTATACAAAATTTCAGCAATACTTTTTCACTTATAAAGGAACAAACATAGGCCTATTCGAAATAATCAATAAATTTCACAGTTTCAATGAAACACACTGATTTTTGAATAAAGTTCAATAATTCAAGTTCGATTTACGTAAATTGTGCATAAAATTGTACATAAATTCAAAAACATAAAGTTTATAAGTTAAATAAAGTTCTGTAATGTTATACCAATAAATTTCTAGTTGATATCTAATAAATTGTAAATATTTTTTTACCTTAAAAGTCCAATAAAAGCGTAGTTCCAAATGTAATTTTCTTCAATAAACCCTTAAACGTTGCCAATTTCAAAAATCCTTTTAGTATTTATCAATACCTCCTCCACTTGCATCTTTAAAATATTAAATGTTTTACTTATAATAAATGAAAATGTAGTTTGATGTGTTGCTTTGGTTACTTGACTATGGTTGACAAAGAAAATTCAAATGTTAAATGTTTTACTGATAATAGATGAAAATATCGTTTGACATGTTGCTGTGGTTATTTGACTATGGTTGACAAAGAAAATTCCAACGCTAAATGTTTTACTGATAATAAATGAAAATATCGTTTGATGTGTTGCTATGGTTATTTGACTATGGTTGACAAAGAAAATTCAAATGTTAAATGTTTTACTGATAATAAATGAAAATATCATTTGATGTGTTGCTATGGTTACTTGACTATGGTTGACAAAGGAAAAGTTGTAAAGGGGAAGAATTTTTCAAATAGGTGCAGTGAGACAAGGGTCATGGGGAGCACAAACACACATACCGTAGGGAAGTAATTATCAATTTAAGAATAGGAAGAGCAATTATTTTTTTCGAAGAAGGGGGTGAAATGTTACGGTTCAAAAGCACCGCAACATTAGGCACGGATGAAGGAATCAATTAAGAAATGATCGAGTTAAGAGAAGCAATGACGAGTGATAAATAAGCGAGGGACGTGGACATAGTTTAGAAAAGAAACAGGATGTTTAATTGCCATTAAGGATGAAAAAGAAACCGCCAAAGGAAATTTACAGTGTGGGGTATGCTTAGACCAGATGCAGATGTGAAAGATATAGGAAGAGGGGAAAGCACACTAACGCGGAAAATGCGTTGAATAGTGATGGTGTGGGCTAAGTGGTGGAAAATCGGAAACAGATGATATTCGAGAAGATGGGAATATTGCCGTGGGAATAATGATGATGGGAGGCGAGTGGCCCCACCTACGAGAAGGCGGAGAAAAAGAAGATTCTGGAAAGAACCGAGTAGCCCAATAGAATAGGAATAAAATATATCTGACCAATAAGAAAACGAAGGAATGAACAGATCAGATGAGGCGGGGATCCTAAAAAAATTACTACGACCAAGGAGCAGCAAGGACGAACACCTATCCCGTAGTTAAAGGCATGAGCCGACGAGTTAATTTAGAATGAGAAAGCTCGAGATGAAACGTAGCCAGCGTATTAAAAATTAATAGAGCTTTACGCTTAAATTTGCACCGATGTCCCCAAAGCGTAAATACTAGGCAGTGACTTACATCGAGATTAACCAGATTCTATGAAAGAATAGAGCCGGATGACCAAGTGGAAGCAGAGTGCCCCATGCCCAGAATCGAATTGCCTGACCAGTATGACCTACCGTATGCTACAAGCTGAATTTACGGACCCAGAAAGCGTGGCGCAACCATAGAACGGGTTTGAAAGGAGGGTTCCAAGACGACGCGAGCGCATTTGATGGACTGCAGAACGAATTTATCAAAGGAGGGCGAATTGAAAGACTAAGTCCCAGACAGTGCCAGTGCATTAAATTGACTTCGTGAGAGTTCGTCAATGGAGGTATGTGTCGTTTGTCCTCCGTATTGATCACTTGTTTTAAACGTGTGCCATCGCGATTTCTCATTCATACACCATATATTCCGAATGTATATACTATAGATCTTTCTGATATAACGTTGAAATATGATGTTATTATGAGTTGATGAACGGGTTATAAAATCCATTAAAATGAGAAAATATTGTAGTAAAGGTTGAATAATTGATAAGAAATTACTAGTGATAATTGTATTATAGGAAGTAAAAACGAAATAAAAAGGGTTATAATGATATTGAATGAAACTGTAAATGAAGAGATTATTTGTGATAACATAATGTATTAATAAATGTATCCATTATTATATCAATCAGATGGTCTGTAATGATTTGTAAAAAAAAACACAACGCAGTACTTAATTCTACATATATCAATCATATCATTAGGTATCATAATTAATAACCCCAATCAATCCATTATATATACAGAGGCTGTTCACACATTTTTTAGACGATTTATAATGTAATCACGAAACTAAATTACATAAAATTCTTGTGTTTTAAATGATCTATTTGACATCCCTTATTCTGAACTATCTTTCGACATCGCAATTTCCAGGATAATAATGCCTTTTGAAGTGTCAGAAGAGGTATTCTATCCCATTCCTCATGAACAGTTTTCCAGAGTCCTGTAAGGGTTTTGGGACGACGATTGGATAATGCAGATTTTAAAAGTCCGAAACCACAAAAGTCCATAGGTGATACATCGGGAGATTTAATAGGGATATCAGTGAAGGGTATGGCCTTGATACCAGTTTTTTGTTCCATTTCTTTTAGGAAATTTATAGTGGATTTTGATGTGTGACTGCTAGCTTTGTCCTGATGGAGTCTCACAGATTGATGGCACTGTGGGTAAAGCGATGGTATTTCATTCAGAAAAATTGGCGATAAAATATGTTCCTGATAGTATTTGGAGTTAATCTTGACATTTTGTCCAATCTCTTTATTTTTTACTTGCCATTATGAGAAAAACCAGCAACAATCATGAATCCCTTAGAAAAACTTTCTTTCGATTCTTTGAACCATGTACTTAAATTTTTTTCCCCTTTTATGATAATAATTTTTTTTTTTGTTGCAATAATTTAAATACACCCATGATTCATCTATTGTGACAATTGTTTTCCATTTTTCTTTGGATAAGTGTTTCTCATATAGATTTCTGCAGCGTGTTCTGCGTTCAGCGATATGATTTGGAAGAAGACGATGCACATTGCGTTTTTTCGCTTTCTTAAGATTTAAATCAACGTTTATCATTTTGTTTACAGTGGACACCGAGCATTTTAATGATTTTGCAACTGTCCTTTGACTAGGGGGATTTTCTTTTAACATTATACAACGTACCTTTGCAATAGTCGAAGATGTCCGTTTTTTCCTTGGATACTTGTTTGGAATTTTTGTCCCACTTGAGGCTCCAATTTGACGTTTTTTTCCTTTCTTGTTGACGATATTACCTATCGACGCTTTAGATATCACAAAACCATGACTCTCACATCGTTTTTGGATAACGGAGTATGCATATTTCTCTTCGGAAAGAGCATAAATGTAGCCTTCGAACTACTGCTTTGTTAAAAACGCCATTTTGAATAAAAACAAAACTTTCAAGCCGCAGATGATAATTTTGACTTTTAAAAACACAGTACAATTGCAATTATTTCTTTTGCAGCAAACGATTTTTTATTACCGCTTACCAAAATCGTCTAAAAAATGTGCGAACAGCCTCTGTATTAGTATAGATTATTGTCAGTTCTGAAAACTCGTTTCTTTGTTTAAAGTTCATTTTATTATTTAATATTTATAATTGTAAGATTAGTTTTTGGTAATGAGTTGCACAGGCATATGCACTAAACATTTGATTTTTTGTTTTACATCAATATATATTAAATTCAAAGGCATTAATTATATTAGAGTAATGAATAAACTTAACATCCATAAATAGTACATCTATAACACTTAGTTAGGACTATATTAGCCCTGATACTTCATGAAATATTTTATGATCTGTAACCATTGTAGTATTATCTGTAATATTCTGTCTTGACACAATAAGCTGTTTGTCCATGTGGGGCACATGCCCATCAAGACATTCGTACTTAATCCTCGAGAATCATTGGTTGCTTTCAATGGGGGCACCGTATATGGGAACCAAGAACACCCCCTGGTTACACCTCAATTTGGACCGAGCACACCCATGGGCCACATTTGGGGAGATAGTACCTTCTCCAACCATCCCTTACTTCATTGAAGGACTATCCGGTTTATATATTTAACGTGTCCATACCCGGCCTAGACACAAAGGTATTTAATGGCATTCGTCGGGTTTCGAATCGAGTACCCCCTTCCATTTCTAAACCGAACGCGACCTCGGGCCCATGATACAATATAAATTATTCGATTTTTTTAAAGTTTTAAACCTTAACGCTTTGTGGTTTAACTCTTAGATTATTCAGTAGCTTAAGTACCTCTTTATATACAGTAGAACCCACCAAATACGAGCTTGTTTAATACGAGATCACTGGTAAAACGTACAAATTGTTTTGAAATCTTTAAACGCACTGAGTATTATGAGGCGAAGTTTAAGGGATATTAAAATGAAAGCCAATACTAAACAGACTGAACTTACTGAATATTTAAAAAATATTAATATTGCTTGTATATGTACATAAAAAATTGTAGAATTAGATAAACAATTTTGTTGAAATTTAAAACACAATTAAACGTTTCAAATATAAAAGTTAACGATTGATCGATGGGGTATTCCAAGCTTTGTTTAAAAATAAAACGAAATACAATTACAGTGAAGTAAAGGTAAGTCATTCTAATTATTTAACTTTAATATGTAGAAAATTGATCATATTTTTAATAATTTTTTAAACCGATTTATTTCCAAAATTATTTTTTCACGGGTTTGTACGAGTAACGATTAAAATAAGCATTTTCAGTGATACTAAGCATCTCGCATTAACCGAGTTCCAATGTATTTGTATGCATTTTATGTGATAGAAATCAGTTTTAAATCACCTACAACAAATCCATCTCTTCAACGCCTTTTAAATTCCAAACACTTTTGGCACGCGTCATTGAAAAGGAAATAAGTCCTACGCATAAAAAAAAGACTAATGAATGCAATTTTATTCACACCATGTGTTTCTCTTTTTCCAACTCTAATGTTTTTTTAAAGTAATTTTGGAACAGCTATTGAATTTGCAGTTATTGTCTAGAGATTTTTATCACGAAAAGATGGCAAAATGTGAGTTTTAAAAATTGCTTTAGAATCACTCTGAGTGCAAACATCCATTTTATCGCAGATTTGTTTAGTGTCCATTACCTTTTTTTTGTTTGCTGTTTACTTCGGAGGGGAGAGTGTAATTTCCCTTCACGTCTCAAATATGTGGAATGAAACTCCTTTTGCAGAATTGATTACATGGAAAAAAATTCAAATTGCTAAAAGGGTAAATAAATTTTCCTTCTATCTTCTTTTCGAAGCATCGTTGAACCCATACGAGAGAAGCAAAATATTTAAGAAAACAATTTAAACGAACTCATTGGAAGTATGCATATATTTCAATCGCTTTACTCGGATACATTTTTCTCGGATTAAAAGATA
The DNA here is from genome assembly GCA_907164885.2 of Dolomedes plantarius. Taxonomy (NCBI): domain Eukaryota; kingdom Metazoa; phylum Arthropoda; class Arachnida; order Araneae; family Dolomedidae; genus Dolomedes; species Dolomedes plantarius. The sequence goes on along the minus strand of OU015493.1, from coordinate 161,779,261 downwards.
ATGCACACTTGAAAACTGCTTTTATTATCTGATAACTCTATATTTTCATTATCTGATACACAAAAAATAAGTAATAACACTTAAACGGGTTGTACAGTTCATAAATCTTATACGCACCTTGAAGAATTTGTATATACGCGAGTCAATTTTATTTTAACTCATAAATACATTGAGATTTTTCTAAACCAAGTTTAGCTATAATTCATTATCAGATCACTTCAACCATAATTTTGTATAGAATTTATAAGAGTGATTTTTTTATCGTCTTTTTTATTTGTCTATCTTTTGTCATTTCCAGTTCCGACAAGAGCCACTGATATTTATATTTAGCCACTAATATTTCCGCGTCTACGTCGTGTTTGAGGGAGTAAAATTTGTTGGCTGAAAAGTCCCTCTGTGAGGTTTGTAGGAGTGGGAGGAGAATGGACCCCCCTCCTTCCCAGCTGTCTAAATTGTGATGGCAACATATTCAACGACAGGGATTCAACCCTCGTAGTCCATAGTTACTATTTCGGGGACCAATAAGTGATTCCTACCATGCGGAAGAAACTGAGAAGCTATCTAATCAAGCAATTTCTATAGGCTGGAAAATTGTCCTTCAATGGATTCCTTGCTAGATAATATTAAGGCTAATGCTAGATAATATTAAGGATATTATTTTACCGTAGGAAAAAGTTGCAACATCATCTACGCTGCGGTAAAGTACGACCAACACAGACACTGATCCATTGGATAGGGACTTCTACTTTCTCGCTATCAACCTCTTCTGAAGGTTTATTTAGCTTATTACTGCGGGTGTCCAGGAAACGAAAGAGCCGACATTCTTGCAAAAAAACTGATGTAACTTGCGGCGGCCACACTTTACTCTGTCCTACCAGCAAATCTGTGGTGTAATCTGGCACCGTAATTTATTTAGAAGAGTGGTAGGGTGATTAATTACAGAGTGATGCTCATATGTATAGATACAAATCAATTTATTAAATCAATCAAAATACATATACAAACAATACTATTCATTGCAGACTTCCGAATTTTCTATCTCATTAACACACTATATATATGCATTTCAAATTATCCTTCTTCCTATATCGTATCAAAACATTAATTATTTTTATTCATCTAATCTTCATTCTCATCAATACCAAATACTCATATTCTTTATATATTACCTAACATTGTTTGATTATCCTACACTCTTAATCGATACATTTAAACACATTACAAATTTATTGCAAGATACTAATCCAATTAATACGGACATACACAATCACTATTTTATGATAGATATTCTATGCATATATGTTAACATTTCACCTTAATCTGCCCCATCTAATTATCTGCGCTCTCTAGTAGGCATTGGGCATTGTTAGAATAAGTCAAAATACTCTCCTACCTTATCTGAAGGTACACCGTCATCACAAGCCTGTCTGGGGGTCATAGGACTTTTCCGGGCGTCGGGCTTTCTGGTCTAGGGGAACGGCTGCAATTATCGGCCGGCGGCGGACTCAGGGTGCTCGTCTCCGCTTATACGCATTCGCTTCCGGGGCGCGTTGGTCCAGGGGAACGGCTGTTCCTCTCTTGCTAAACGGCAGGTTAGTCGGTCGGCCTCTCCGGTACTGGGCTCTGCAACTAATTGTTAGCGGTTTGCTTTTCGGGTACCGAGGACTTGGTCTGTCTCTCCCGCAATAAGTTACCAGCCCGTCATCTCCTTCTCTCCTCCTTCGCCGGCTACGGGGGCTTATGTGTTCCTCGTGAGAATTCTCAAATCATTCTACTCTCTCTAAAAAACTTTTCTACCGAGCTCAACTTCTATCATTATTTTTTCAGGCCCTCATTGGTGGCCACCTTCTATCCTATAGGTCGATCCAGGGCCCCTTCATTGGCCGACCACCTATTTTATATTCATATTTTCTCCAATCAATATTGAAGGGGGCGTCCGCCCTTGCACCTGTCTGGGGTTTCTTACATTTTTAACTTCTCACGCTCTTCTCCGGCCTCCTGTGGTGTTTTAACGCTGTCCAATATCGTAAACTGCCTCACCCCTTTTCTTCTCCTAACTCTGACTCCGTTTTCAGATTTCCCTTAGCTCATTATCACCAGCTGGGCCCTTCGTTAAACGCAGCTGTTGACCGTTTTCTCATTTCAATTGCCCCCTCTCAACTTGTCATCTCTCCTTTCGATTCGCATACGCAGTACATTATCCCGCTGGTCAAGGTATCTCTTTTGTCTGATTCTTTGAATTACATTCTCTATCGCCCCTTTTTCTGAACACGTGTCGTGTCTCCACGACATAATCTATATACAGTGGCTCCCAAAAGTGTTCGTACACTTACGAATTTCAATGAAATGGGGGTCTATCCATTGATTAAAATGAATATTTCAGAATGGTTATTTATTTATAAGATCTATAATCTATTCTTAACAAACCTACATGAAATATTTTGAAAACATAGTAAAACTTTATTTTTAAGAAACCAGTAATCAAAAAGTAACAAAAACTTTATCTCTCAAAAGTTGTCGTACACTGAAATGTTTTCGGATAAATTCATAATTAAAATTATCGTCTGGAGCTTTATTTTTATTTTTGAATTGTGGTGGCATTTAAAATATCGTTTGGCTTTAATTTTTGCTTGCCTACTCCGTAATATTCTATTTATTATTTAAAAATGGCTCGTAGTCGTAAAGAAACAACAAACAGCATTCGGAAATTGATTATTTTTCATCATAGTAGTGGTAAATCAGTTCGGAATATTGCTAAATTACTTATTTTATCCCATTCTACTGTGCAGTATGTGAAAAAACGCTTTAAAGAAGAAAATTGGATCAAAAACATGGTAAGAAAAGGCCGTCCGGCAAAGTTAACAAAACGTGATCAGAGATTTATAATTAGAAAATTTGTGAAAAATTCACTTTTGAGTGCTGAAAAAGTTTCTGCAGAATTCAATGAAACATTTTCTACTTCAATTTCACCTTAAATGTTTTGACGAGTTCTCAGAACAGCTGGATTACATGGGCGCTCTGCCCATAGAAAATTTTTTGTGAGTGAGAAAAACAGGAAGTTTAGGCTTCCCTTCGCACTATCAATGATAAATAAGCCCCAAACGTATTGGAATAATGTCTTATTTGCCGATGAACATTTTTGGTGATGATGGGCGTATAATTGTATGGAGAAGAAAAAAAATGAGGAACTTAATCCCAAGAACTTAGTAGGAACAGTTAAGCATGCCGGTGGAGGTATCCTTGTGTGGGGGTGCATGTCAGCTTCAGGACTAGGGAATGTAGTATTTATTGATGGAATAATGAATCATGCTGTTTTTATAAATATTTTAAGAGACAATTTAAAATTATCAGCTCAAAATTTGGGTATTGGAAACAACTTTGTTTTTTTATCAAGATAACGATCCTAAGCACACGGGTCTCAACGTTCGCATCTGGTGTCTCTATAATTGTCCACACGTTTTGAAAATACCACCTCAATCGCCAGATTTAAACCCAATAGAACATATTTGGAGAGAACTGGAGGTTCGAGTATGAAAACACGACATTCACACGAAAAGCAAACTAGAAACAATTATGATGGAAGAATGGATGAACATTGATGCAAAAATTACAAAAGAACTAAAGCAATCTACTCCCAGACGTTTAAAAGTTGTTGTGGTTGCTAAAGGATATCCTACTAAATATTAATTTAACGAAAAATTAGAATATTTACTAATATGTAGAGATTTTTTACAAGTGTACAATGACTTTTATGAGATAAAGTTTTTGTTACTTTTGGATTATTGGTTTCTTAAAAATAAAGTTTTACTATGTTTTCAAAATATTTCATGTAGTTTTGTTAAGAATAGATTATAGATCTTATTATTAAATACCCATTCTAAAATATTCATTTTAATCAATGGATAGACCCCTATTTCTTTGAAAATCGCAAGTGAACGAACACTTTTGGGAGCCGCTGTATATAAAACAATTCCGTAACTGACTGACTGACTGATTGACTGACTGACATACAACGCACAGACCAAACCGCTGGACCTAAAGGACTGAAATTTTGCATGGCGGTTCTTCTTATAGTGTAGGGGTGCACTAAGAAAGATTTTTTAAAAATTCTTAGATTTTTTTAAAATTACATGTTTAAGCTGTTTTTGTAACTTTTTTAAAGTTTGCATTTAAAATAATAATCTGAAGATTATAAAATTTATATCGCGAGAAAGATCATACAAATTCCTTTAAAACGAACTCTTTTTCGAATCTTTACCTCCATTTTCTGATTTTTGGTGAAATTTTAAAGATTAATTTTTAGAATTTAATTTGTTAAATGCTGATCACATGATTTCTTTTTTTTGGTACTTTAAATTAATTTATCGTCACGTTTTAGCAACGAAATAGCCAAAACACTATTTTATTTTCTTGCTAATGCGGCAGACGATTGGACATTATCCAAAAAATATTAAAATACAGTAAAATATATGTTCCTCAAACTGTACTATATTAACTGTACTATATTCTTTAGTATGTTCTATTAGTTTTAATTTGAATATTTTCTTCTACATTATTTTGTCTATAAAAATATCCGTTGCGATTTTTTTATAAAAATATTTTATCGTTTTTGTTTTTTACATCAAAAGCATACATCGATCGCTGTATTTATTAGAAATATATTTATACATATTTTTGGCATGAATTGCATACATTGACCTTTGTATTTAATTTGAATGTACTCCGTAGCGAAGTACGGGTTTTCATCTAGTAAAATATAAATTACAAAGATCCCTTCGAAATCACTATGCTGAAGCTGTGGTGGGTAAGGCCTGGAGTTCATTGCTGTGTTCTCCACTTCCCATGAACATTCCTCGCTCGGTCTTCACTGCTAATTTTAGACTTTTAACTGGCCATGACTTTTTACAGGATCACATGTGCCGTATTGGCGTGTTAGATCACCCTGACTGTATCCTGTGTTCTTCAGGCGCTCTTATGGATTTCACTAACTTGACAAGCTGTCCTACGCTTTATTTTTTTAACTGTCCTCCTGATATCTTTCATAACAAGGCTAATATTTATTGGGCTGCCAGAGGGTTTATGGCCGATGTGGTCACTGCCCCGACGTAGGAAAAAAAAATATTTCGAGCCTATATTATGCATTGGAAATGTTTGGAATAATCTTATTTGTAAAGGGTGTCTTTGAGCCTTGTAGTAGGAAATGCTCTTTGCAACACTTGAATGGAATTCACTAGCTCTTTCTTTATTTTAATGGCCAGCAACATTTAAAAAATTCGAACAACGCAACAAATGTTTAGAAAATGAAGATAAAAAAAACCCCTCTCGTCAACCTGTATTGTCTGTTTAGAAACTACCGAGTATGTCAAAAGAGGAAAGATGTTCATTTCCTAGGAAATGTTACATAGGAGACAGTGTGATCTCCGAATGATCCCGAAGTGTCAGAGATGTTTAGCATGACTATCGTGACCCGTTTGTAGTCGAATCATTGCCACTGAGTCAACTTTTGGCAGATCAGAAAAAAGATTTAACTAAATTTTGGAAAGTGAATTACATGGGATTCATACGATTTATACTGTCTTGAAAACTTTCAAAACTGCCTGAAAGAATTTCCTTTTGTAGCGGATAAATACAACCCCGTAAAAAAGATTAGTTCGCAGGTAAAGTAACCTAACTTACTGATCAATTTATCTTTGAAAAATATTCTTGGAAGGAAAAAGAGATTTATTAGCATATTTGAAATTTACCAAGCTACACCTGAGTAGCACTGTTACTCTAACATCTGACAGATTATTCCTAAGTGAAGGTAAAATTAAGTTCTAAGTTAAAAAAAGAAAAAATTGTACAGTGTCAGAAAATTGCTTACATATAATCGCATCAAACTGAAAATACTCCAAACTTTCCCGCCTATATACACTTTGTCACATTTGCATTTTAAACATAATCTATCAGATTTTTTTTTCACGTATGTTAAACTTATTTCTAACTTTCCTCTTTTCCAAAGTTACTAATTTTACCAGTTTTATCTAAAATTTTTAGGCTGTTTATATTGGCTGCTGTGCATAGATTTACTGTAAAATGTTCACTATAATACGTACACATCTATAATAGGCAAAGATTGATTATGAGCGAAATTCTACGAAAATAACTAAAATTCGACTATAATACGCACCCATAACTTTTCAATATTTTTTTTTAAATTGAACAAAAATTTATTAACATAAATGAAATTTGTAATAAAAATAAACGAAAACGTCAAATTCGGTAGAAAAAAACTTAAATTTTTAATTGAAAACAAACAATACTGTGAATTTATCAATTTTTATAACTTTCACTAGAATACAGCTTATCTATTGTTTGTCGTTTATTCAATGTTTAAAATTACGTTTTTTTGTACACGAGTATAATACGCAACCTCATTTTTGCGGACAAAAATTTGAAAAAAAAGTATTATACTCAAGATTTTACGGTATTATTAAAGTGGCCAAATTTCTCCCCAAACTTCCTATGTAACTTTCAGTTTCCAAAATTTTAATATATACGTGTGCTTTAAGTAAAAAATTTGATTTCGTTAAAAAACAAAAATTACCATGCTTTATAAAATATTAAAATACATAATATAATTATAATTATATGACTATCAATTAATTAGAATTCTCCAAATTAGTAAAACGCATTCCCACATATTTTTCATTTATATATAATATTTATCCAAATTTCGATTCAATGACTTCACTAAAAGGTAGGATTCCCGCCGCAAAATCATCCCATATTTTCCTCGCTAAATAACGGCATTTATAAAATTGCGTTAGGTAATTACCGTAACCCATAGATAATAATTCTTCCATTTATTCAACTAAAATGCCTCTACACACGCTAAGCGATACAAAGAGGCCTATAAGTTTTCCCTGCTCCTTGAGATATTTCTATTTCAACCCGAAACTTGCACTTGAAAGGAGCAGCTCTTAATTTTTCAGCAATTTACTGAACCTTTTGAAGTATCCAGCATATCGATTTTGCATTCAAAAGCAGCAGGACTGGTGATGTTGCCGGGCAACTCAATCTCACAAGACACTGCATTTCAAAAGAGTTCCTAGTGATGGGATAAAGAATTGCAACCAGCAGATAATAGTTCGCATACATTTTCATTGAATAATTTTATCGGAATTTCGCGATCCGTCCATGCAGAAAATGTGTAAGAAAGCTGATTTTGAAACTCTTTATAGTAATTATAACCAACAATAAAATGGGCTTTATTTTCTCTTATAACATTCTAGAGTGCGACTAAGAAACTTTAATTTTTTATATAAAATTAACGTCAAGACGATGTTAAGGCAATATATGTGTTGTGGTAAAAGTGATTTACCAGTGATTATGCATAATCGTCGGTTATTATGCATAATCCTTAATCATCTTGGTAAGTTTGATAAATTTCACTAAATTTCTCAGTTCTACCGGCGATTTTACATAATTCCAGTATGAAATTGGTAGATACTCACTTTTACCAGCGATTATGTATAATTCACATTTGAGTTTTGCCGGATGATGGCAGAAGGGCTAGGACGCTGGTCTTCGATACCAGAGTCTGTGGGTTCGAGTCCCAATGCTGTCATGGCCTTTTTAGCCGTTCGGAATCAGCTTTAAGCAGTATGTCCCGGACAAATTAACCCTTGTGTGGCAAAAATTGATCGTAGTGCTCCAAACCAAACCCAAATGAATTTGGTAAGTTTGATACACATCGCTGAATATATTACTTTTGATTAACGTTATAACTTTTGATTGACGTTAGATTTAAGAAATTACCGATTTTCCCGCCAACGATTGAAGGAACACGGAGCTTGCGGGACGAACCACGTGTCCCTCACGCGTCTGGTGTCGCAGAGCCCCAAAGATACTCGAATTTGCGAGATTTTGCAAAGCTAGCGATCTCGACGTATGGCGTCATACCAATGAAGACTTTATGAAAGTACTTCCTGAAGCTTTTTTGAGTCCTAGAGAACTATATTCTTCCAAATGCATCCCAAACACGAACAAGGGGGGGGGGGGGGGGGGAGGGCGTAGGTTTCAAGTTACTCGTGAAAGCTATAACGTCATGGAAACCGCTATATGAGTTTATCTTTTTTCCGGCACCTAACTGGTATATACCCTTGTCTTATACCCTTGGTCACCGGAAGTTGATGCATTTCTTGCGTACTCCCAAAGAAACTGATATTTTGGACCATCTCTACTGTAAAACGTTGTTTTTCGCATAGCACAAACTGGTTTGCGGTGTATGTTCCCCCTTTGCTTATTAAGTGATAGTGCTCATCTTTCAACAGATCGCTTTATCCCCTGTCCACATCTGGTATTCTTAGCTTCAAAATTAAGGTTACTCGACAAGAATGCATTATTTATCAAATATACCATCCCAGACTGGTGATAATACATAATGTCTGGTATATTTGATCAATTTATCTTTCTTTATTTACCAATATGAACTGGTGAGTATGCGCATAATCACCGGTGAATGTGACTAATTCGCAACGCATGAAATAAATTTATCGCATTTATCGAAATCGTTGGTGATTATGCACAATAAGTAACTTTCGATTATGCATAATTACCGGATTTATCACTTTTACAGTAACATCATATAATTCATTTGCTATCCCGTTGTCTAGTTTATTTCAAGTAAATTAACGAATTAAATTACAGATCTTTCTTTCTCCTGCTAAGCAGGAAACTAATTCTGATATTTAGATATTAAATTTCCCATGTAAAGTGCCCTACATATTCTGTATGTTTTCGCAGTATCTGTTTTTTTTTGTTTTACATGCAGAGAATGTATTAATTTTTAATGCCACACTACGACAGATCTAAAAGTCTTAACTGATACCAGTTGGCCTCATTTTATATGACTTTACAATAAGTTGTATATCTTAAATATATATTTGAATAATGTGCCATACATCTTACAAATACATCATGCAAATTGTTCATAGCCCTTTTAAAGAATTTCGGTATTTTAAATCCATTTTAAAAAATAATAGCACCATATATTCAAATGCAGAGTTATTTTTTTAAAATATAGATACAATTCTTAGAGAAAAGAACAACCTCTTTAAATCTCATCTTGATTAAAATTATGGATGACATTGTGTTCTTTATCAATTTTTCTACTTCATTCTAGCATAAATCTTCAAATACTAAAATAAGGAAAATCAAATGATCCTCTTAGGGTTATGGATTTAGGTACCATATATTGTTTTCTGCTAAAAGGTTTTCTCCTAAGTCCTGCCATAATGTAACATAGGGCCATAATTCACGCAAAATCTCTGCCTCAGGTTTTCGACGGATGTATAAATCGTAATAATCACCTTCGTAACATCTAAAAACTTTTTCTCGTAATTTTAAGCGATTTACAGTGAAAATATATTTAAATATTTATATAATTAAATTTAGAGCATTAACTCTTGAAAAATAAACTGATTTCTTTTTCTGAAGACAAAAAGAAGTATGATATAACATTAATGCAACGTCAGTATAATGCCGTCAAAATAATGAAATGAGAAGGATTTGGGTGGAAAAAGTACTGAAGCAGAAATGAAATGATATCGTAGGACACAAACCACATCCTTGTTCTTAAACTTTTTGGAAGTAATTAAATAATTTTAACACTAGACAGACAGCTGCCGTCATTTTGACGGTTTCGGACGTACTATTGAGCGCTATGCCTGTATTTATGTCCTTGGGCTTTTGAAATTTTGTGACTTTTTCTAATTTTGCGCGAAATATGCACACACATTTACAAAATTATATTCGATAGTAAAGAGTGGGAGAAAACGTGTTGTATGCCTACTAAGACTGAAAACCGTCAATTTCACGCCACTATAGTAAACAGGCAGAAATCTTTAAAATAATAACGGAAAAATGTTAGTTACTTTATGTCTCTTCCTCCTTTTCAAATAACAGAAATATTGTCTCTTCAGAAATATTGGAGTTAAAAAATAAGGAAGCATATATGTACTGCAGAAACCGTACATATATTTTTACGGATAAACCATACCAGGCTGTCAGCTCGGCCTAACTGCATAAAAATATATCTTCATATATATTATTTTATTATATATTGGGATGAAATAGTTCAAAATTTAAAGTATTTAACCATTTTTTTAAAAGCATTAAATATTTTAAATTCTTGATTTTACTTTCAACCGTCAAAATGACGGCGTTCAGTGTTTTTAGTAAGGAAAAAATTCCCGTCTTTATAGTGTTAATAAACTTCATTATGTTTTTTATATGGTAAAGGAGATTTTTAGTTCTCAAGATATACTATCTCTATGCTAAAGAAATACAACAATTTCAGGTCTTAACGCTTTTAGAAAACAGTGATATAAAAATTGTCCAGTATTAATTTTGTTTATTTTTTTCACGTGAGTATCTAGACAATGGCGTAATTAAGGTAATGCAGTTTTATATACTCTCTGTCACAAAAAAAATATACGCACCCAGAAGAAATCGAGCTACTATCACGAAACTTGGCAGGAATGTAGTCTGGTAAGAGATATGCATGATTGCTCGTGCCATAGGGTTATTCAAACAAATCTGTCGTCTTCGATGGCCGGTATTGTGATTAGAGATGCCTCTGAGACGTAACCGGTGACCTTACGAACAATTGTCGTACTTTGAGAGGGGACGTATAGTAGGCCTCAGAGAAGAAAGTTGGTCGAACAGGCTTATCGGCCGCCACCTCGGTCGGAGCGATACGGTAGTTGTTCGGTGTTAGAAAGAATGGATCACGGATGGGATATTCTACCGTCGTGGAGGGTAAGGGCGTCACAGGAACCCAAATGCGCGTGGGCATCGCGTAATCATAAGAGCGGCCATGTCCGCACCAACAACATCGCTAGAATCGGTTCGACGCCATTTACCACCTTCCAGATATCCTGTGGTATCAAGGGAAGTCATTCAGAGACGACTGGCAGAAGCAGGTATAAGTAGCCGACGTCCATTAAGACGTCTACCATTGACCCCACATCATAGGCAGTGTCGATTGGATTTTTGCGGACCTCGGGCAAGCTGGAGTGTGACCGACTGGAGGCGTGTGATCTTCAGCGATGAATCCCGATTCAGTCTCAATGCTGATGACCAGTGCATACGCTTGTGGAGTCGGCCAGGTCATGGCCACCGGTCCGATCCGGCATTTGTTGTAGATAGATATACGGCGTTTACACAAGGTGTGACAGTGGGGGGAGCGATTTGTTGGGGCACACGATCATCTCTAGTCGCCCCTTCAACGCACTCGGACAGCACGCAGTTACGTGGACGAGATTTTAACACCAATTGTACTGCCTATGCTATCAAGTCACCCAGGTGCCATTTATCAGCAAGACAGCGCTCGTCGACATACTGCGCGACTCTCCCAACAATGCCTTCAAGGACATGACGTACTCCCATGGCCTGCCAGGTCACCAGACCTCTCGCCAATAGAGCACATCTGGGACATGCTTGGAAGGCAACTGCAGCAGTCCTGTTGCAAAGATAATGGCATGATCTTCAGCAGGAGGTCATAGGTGACCTCATTCGATGCCACGCCGTGTTTCGGCTTGTATAGCTGCCAAAGGTGGATTTAATACTTACTGATTTGTAACCTTTTTCATGCCATATCTTCTTCATAAAAAGGTCTGCTCTTCTGAATTTGTAATCATTTGCTTATCTCCTGATACACTACACACATATTAAGTTTCGTGGTAGTAGCTCGTTACCTTCTGAGTGCATATATTTTTTTGTGACAGAGTGTATATACGCACACGCACGCACGCACACATACTACCCCATGTTCATAGAGGGATTGACAAATGTAAGTTAAAGAATTGATGGATGTAAATATAACTTTCATCAGATGTACTCCAATGGTGAATGAAGCAAATGAAGTAACCGTTCGAAAACGACGGCTGAAAAAGATATTTGTTAATGTAGAAGTTGTAAATATCATAAATTTCATCTTTTAAATTGACTCTTTTACGAGTAAAAACTGTGGACGAAAGTAAAAAAAGTACAAAATAGTCACTTAAAAACTTGTATTTAGAGTCTAAACGATATATTCATGAACTTAAAACTGTTTGCTAATTTCTTAGGTTTTAATACATCTCATTTAAGATACTGATTTTACTTTCAGATGTGTCAGCGAGTTCCCTTTTTCTAGCGTCGTGCAAAAAAATTAGCAATGTAAATTTGGTTTTCGATTTCATTACTTTGGTAAAGGATCACACAATTTATAGATACAGTACGTTATTAATGACAAACAGGTAAATTCCCTTACAGTAGAAAGAAAAATCTGCAAGCTTGTTAAGTACGTAATAAACTTGTTGAGTACACCCCTTATTTTTTTTAACAAATTGTGTATAATCGTCTCGTTATATAAGGAAGCTGAAGAAAATATACAGTAATTATGAAATTTTATTACTTTATCATGGTTCAATCAAACGATACCGATAAAATAAGTATTAAAGTTCATCAGAATAAGAAATATTAAACACTGCTAATTTAGTATGAATATATTTTTTAATATTTTAAAGATTTATTGAAGGGGAAGAGGAGCTTTTAATTACTGCATATGTAACCTTTAACTTTTATAATATTTTTCACCTTTTGTCCTATGTTTTTTTTACAATCGTAGCATTTAAATTTGAATTAAATTTACTAAATAATAAAAATTTCTGGAACAATATATTGCATATCGAAAGAAAATGAAGGGAAAATATATAAAATTAATATTTGTAGATACACTCAAGGGCCAAAACATTATGACTACCTGTCAATAACGAGTTGGCCAACCTTTGGCGCGCAACACAGCTTCAACCCGCCTTGGCATGGATGCCACAAGTCCTTGGTAGATGGCCGGAGACAGATTGTACCAGATGTTTAAGCAACGGTCACGCAAATCCGAGTTCTTGCGAATTGGTGGTTTTTGAACTCTGAGCTGCCGTCCCATGACATCCCAAATGTGTTCTATCGGATTGAGATCCGGTGAGTTAGGCGGCCAGGACATTAACTGGAATTCAGCATCATGTTCCTGGAACCACTCCAACACAATTTTAGCCTTGTGACACGGGGCGTTGTCCTGTTGGAACATTCCATTTCCAGCTGGAAAAACAGAGGCCATGTAAGGGTACAACTGGTCCGCAATGATGTTCAGATACCCTGTAGCATTCATGGTCTGCTCTACCACAACCACGGGTCCCAGAGACGCCCAAGAGAACGTCCCCCAAAGCATAATACCACCACCACCGGCCTGTGTATGACCTACTGTACATTGAGGGAGCAACAGTTCGCCTGGAAGACGGCGTATCCTGACACGGCCATCGGCGTGATGAATGACAAACCGTGATTCATCTGACCAGGCAACTCTCTCCCACTGATCCATGGACCAGTTGCGATGTTCCCGGGCCCAGCGCAGGCGCAGTTGGCGATGACGCTTGGTCAGCAAAGGCACACGAGTGGGACGTTTGCTGCGTAGCCCCATATCCAACAGTGTCCGCTGAACAGTGTGCTGCGATACTATTCTACTTGGCCCTGCATTGTATTGTGCTGTCAGCTGAGCCACTGTCTGGCTCCGGTTTTGCTTCACCATGCGAGACAGTCTCCTACGACCTTTTTCTTTGATAGCGTGTGGACGTCCAACACCATGTAGTCTACTGCTGGTTTCACCGTCATTCATCCACTTTGCACAAGTACTAACAACTGTAGGTCGCGAAGAACCCATGAGTCGTGCAGTTTCGGAAATACTTGTTCCGAGCCTTCGAGCCATTACAATCTGCCCTCTATCAAAGTCGCTTAGATCCGCAGCCTTTCCCATCACACACAGAATTAAGTGAAAGAATGATTCTTCAGACTCTCCAGCAGCAGTTAAATACCACTTCCACTTGATCACGTGCCTTCCACGTCATCCAGGCGAATTCATCGCAAAATGTAGGGAGTGGTCATAATGTTTTGGCTCTTGAGTGTATAATTAGGAAGGAGAAAACGGTATTATAGCTATGCAAATTTTGAATTTATAAGAAAATTAATTTAACCCTATAAGTTTCGATTAATATTATACCTTTAGCAGTTTTCCCTTTGTTGCGCAAAACTGTAAAATTGGTTATCATAGATTATTATTTATAACAGACGCTTGTGCGATCGCTACGGGTGAAGAATGAAAGAGAGAATTTTGTTGCCGAAAAATACCATTTTTTACGAGTTATTTAAAGCATTTAATGATTCCTTTCAAAACATGAAAAATCAGAGCACGTTAGCTGTATGTATCAAGTAAATTATAAATAAATCATCATCATTTTATACTGGGTGCGATAAAATGGACTCTCACATTTCAAAGGGTAATAAAAAACGAATGAAACAATATACGGAAAAAAATTATTATATTTTCGAAAAGTACTTGTATTATGTGGAATTAGGACATGTAATAAAATAGATTATCGTATAGTGGCTTTTTTATAAAATTATTAATTTGAGAAAACACATTCTGACACATGTCTGAGATAACTAATAAAAAAAAACTCCAATTTAATAGGTAATGTTAACATTTAATTTGTCTTTCTTTTACTTAAAATTAATTTTATGGTTAGTTACAAATTTGCACAGGAAACATCATAATAATTATCAACATACATTAAGGAATTAATTGAACAAATAATAAATCCTAGTTACATATATTAATTATTCTGTGCTCTCGCCTGATAAAATATATTACATATTAATTATTACTCAACGCCACCCTCATTGGACACTGAAGATTATATATCATTGTCTAACTAAAATCGGTCCAAAAGCAGACCAGAAAATCAGCATACTAAAAAAATGGCGAGTCGCTGAAGAGCGGACAACCTAGAGGTCTATATCAGTCGCGGCCTTTTCTTCAACTCTCCAAAAAAACCGTTAAAAAATTTCCAGTCCCGGAAAAGCAGAGGTCAGAAAATGTTCTCGAACAATTAACACCTTTCAGCTATCATTGGCTAAAAGATGGTTGCTAGGCCGTTACTATGGAAGCTATATCCCCCTTAATGCCCGAGCGGGTGGCAAGTAATTCTCCCTTCTGTGCACATGACCTTGCTTACTATTCGTACTGTTACAGGTTACGCTAAATTGCCTCCGGGAGGCACATTCCTTTCGTCCCGGAAAAACCGGTACAAAAAACCACAGTAATGATTTTAAGCACATATACATTTTAAGATTTACAAAATAATATAGATACACTTATAAATGAGCATGGAACCGAATTAATGATGTATCGAAATTATGAAATCAGAAAATATATATTTTTAGAGATAAAACAGTATATTAATCAAAATAATTACAAAGACGAGTTCCATGTCACAACTTGTAATCTAGTTTTTCCCCATTAGGTTCTTAAAATAACAAAATTCAGGTGGCGCCCGTTATTTGCGATGCACTGGTGAAGCCGTTCTCAAAAGTTTTCCATCATTCTATTGGTCATCTGTTGGTCTGGGGGAATGGCAGCAACATCCTCACGAATATTGGACTCACAGACCCGTTGCACATCTTCAAGTGTTCTAAAGTTCCGAGGAGGACCACATGGTTTGCTTGGTAATGTAGACCCACTTGTTCTCATGTTTGAAACCCATCGCAGTTTTTCGATCACGAACACTTCAGGTGCATATAGCCCGAAACGCTTCCTAAATGTCCTTTGTGTCGCGGTTACAGAAATGTTGTATTTAAAGAACGCTTCGATAACGAAACCACGATGTTCACCGGACCAACTCATAGTGTTGTTGTGATGATAATTTATAGTTTTAGAAATAATTAACGTTTATTTTAATATCGGGGTTTGAGATAATTAAGTTAGTAAAGTAAACAAGTAAATTTTAGTAACGGTTGTGTTTTGTTTTAATAGATTTATTAAACCTCTGCTAAATATACTTGGTTAAACTTATGATGATCAAATATTAATTGATTTGATTAATGTCATCGCATTTGGAGAATAGTGCGCAAATTTCTCTAAATGTTTTGACATTGTGAAGAATTAAGTTGAAATAGATCATCACATGTTATATTGTCAAAATATTGATAAATTAATAAGCCTTATTTTGATATAATTGTGAGGTGGCTGGTACGTATTTGGCTGGTGAATTTTACTTCAAAGGTTGAAGAAATTTAGTTAAATAGTAAAAGTATTAGGAATATTCATTGTTTTTCTTTCTTTTCAAAAAACTGAATCTGTGCTTGGTAACAAGTTCTTATCGCTACCTCTGCTGGCCGCTGTCCTTGGTAATTTGATATGCCCGGTCTTCGCCATTTCTTCGGGATGCACAACTAAGCCCCCCCCCCTCGAGCCAGAGAGGAGAAAGGATGAGAATACCAGAACGTGCGGAAGGGTACAGAGTCTTGTGGATGGCGGCGTTTTCAAGGAGGAAATAAGGAAACAACAATGATGGTATAAAATAAGCAGATGAAAAATCAACGATGAGTCGGAGAAAAGTATCCTTCGGCAAATTCAGAGCTTCAACGTTTTCCTCGTCCGAGATTGTCGGCGTGGATTGGAACTTCTTACTTTCCGCGGAATCCAAAGGAAGAGACGTAGCGTCGAACTCTGGGGCGGAGGGTGCGATAAAATGACAGAGGCCAGGGAGGCGAGCTAGAAGCAAGAAGCTGGGAGCTGACCCGAGACCCATGATGGAGAGCGAGGGCTTGATAATTTGGCGGGATGCACGCTTTAGAAATGGCACTGGCCTGGGGCTTCCCTCAAGATTTCATAATATTATAGTTTTATTTTTTTGCTGTAGCATTTAATTTGGTAATAAGATTTTAGTTTCTTTTTTTTATTAATGAATTTTTCTTTAGTTTTTCTTTTGATTTTTTTTATCACTTTTCATTTACACGTTTTTTCTCACCAGTCACCATGATAGCAAAGGTTATATTAATAGAAAATTGTTTTGCAAATATTCAGATGTTTTTTTGTGATTAATATGAGTTTATTGGGAGGAAATGTTGGAATCCTCAGGTAGTTAACCATTGTGTTAAGATATAGTGTAATAATGTGAAGGAGATTGAATTGAATAAATTTGTTATGTTAATGTATAACTTGTCATGTCGGTCTTTGCCTTGGAGTTAATTTTCTAATTTTTAGCCTTGGGTTTTTATCCCAGCAGATTTGAAGCTTTTTCTTTTAGGTGAAGTAATTTTATTTCTAGGTGTTCTCCAAGGTTAGATAAGTAATTTTATTAGATTTAATTTCATTTTTCATTTTGGCTCATTAACCACCACAGTGGTGCAAACAGTAAATCGAACCTAGGGTAAATATTAATTATTATTGAGTTATTGCTACACACAACGCACATCTTTAAAATGGACTAACCACTATGGCTAATGGCTATTATTGAAGTAAATTTAATTGAAACCCAGACAGTAAAGGTAAATTGATTTAAATGAAGTGTAAGGATTAATCTTGATTATTTATCAGTAATTAGCTAATAATGAATAAAGATAAAAAATAACCCCCAATACACAAAATACCGTCGCCACAGTGTCACCTGACAACTAGAAAATCCACCCAAACTGTTGCCACCTCAAGATCCGTCCAACTACCACCACTTCCTTACCACTGACCTAAAGAAATATTGGAATCCATTCTGCCTCACCCTGTATATTAGTTTTCCTTTCATATATAAAAATATCTCACGATTTTTTTTCTTTAACGCAGATTAAATATGATCGATACTATGTTTTTCTTTTGAAATCCCATTTTTTTGTACACTGGGGCGGGAATTGTAGGCTTATATGGAAAGTTCGTTTTGTTTTTGTCTGTTGGTATTGTTAAAAGAGGAAAGATCGCTAATAGGAAATTACATTTATTAATTCAGGGAATTACAGTTTTATCTCCTATTGCTTCTTATTTTCCTTTATAAAATAATGTAGTCTTAAGGCCTGTTCACATTGCATTCCGAGCTCTGCGTTCATAAGCGTAGCGTGCTTCTAACTTTTTTTTTTTTGGGGGGGGGGCATGAATTGAATTCAGTTAGGGCCCTCCTCAGCTTATTGACTGCCGGACGGTCCTTAAAATATGAAATATTATGATTTTTTTTATTGAATAACAATAGATTTGATGTTTGAATAGTATTCAAAAATTATACAATGAGAAAATAAATATAATATAAATAAAATGAGAAAAAAAAAATATAGCACTGATTTTTTGTTATGGATCATATCATCGTTTAAAACTATGTTAAGGCTAAAGCCATATTCGGAATCTTCAGTTTCACAGTTTGAAAGAGCGAAAAAACCAACTTTCTTAAAAGGTTTCTACAATTTTCCGATTTTAACTGAACTTCTATTAACGTTTTAATTTATGTCAAGTTAAGTTTGGGGGGCATGTCCCCCCCCCCGACGCTACGCCTATGGTTGCGTTGCATTATTACATTGGTTCCGAGATTGTTGACTTATCCTGTGATTGGTTTGATGTATAACGAGATCAATTTATATAGCTCTGTGATTGGTCTAAATTTTTAACACTGACCTCACGTAACACCCCGAATTCAGTGTGAACAGGCCATTGTGGTACTAAAAATGGCAAGGTCTTGAACTGTGAATTTTACAAATGCAGCAAACACATATATAGTATATCCTCGGTAATCCACTTTTAGGGCCTGTGCACATAGGAATCCGTTGCGTTGCGTTAAGGAAAATATGACGTTGAGATGAAAATAAACCAATCATAGGCGTTAAAAATTTCATTGCTAATCCTTTGGAGGCATATGATTGGTTTACTTTCGTCTCAACGTCATCTTTTCCTTAACGCAACGCAACGGACTCCTATGTGAACAGCCCCTAACTGTGGGAACCAAAATTGTATTAATGTTTCTAACTAATTGAAATTTTTAAATCGATGCATTTTTATAGCAATTTTTTTTCAATATCATTATTAATAAAGCAATTACGTGCTGCATGTCACATCTTAATTTGTGCATGTACGAAGGGCAAAACATTTGTTAAATGTAAAGATTACTAAAATTCATATAGAAATGCATAGCAGAGCGTCACTTGTTAAACTCATGACGAACATATTTTAGTCTTTTATATCACGTGGTTACATAAGTGACGTTGCACGAAATTGCCTTATTATGTATTTTTAATAAAGCTCGGGAAATTAAAAAAAATTGCTGTTAGGAACAATAAAGCGACAGGGGAAAACGGTAGAATCAGACTACGAAATGGAGAAATCTAAAGCTAGACGTTAAGAATAACAGCAGTAAAGAATAATAGACTTAAAGAAAAGACGTGATATTACTCTACATAAACAGGTTTTCTAATGCGAAGAAACTATTCAAAAAAAAATTATCATGTGTAAGCAGTGTGACAGCAGTGTATAATGTCCACTAGAGATGAGTTTGGTTGTTAAAGTCCTTGTCCGCTCGACTCCGGAATTTATTCTCGATATAACCTACATTAGATAAGAACATCATTAAATAAAAATTAAATATCAGATAAGTTCTTAAATATTAAGAATTTGATTTTTAGTAAAATTTGGATTTATGTAGTGTGTAGTCGCGCCTGAACTAGGTTGGCCCGATACGAAGAATTATTTTATTGAGAATTATTTTATTATACGAAGAATTATTTTATTATTTTATTAAATATTGAGCCACAGCCCGAGTTTGGGCATGGACTGTTATTAAAAATGAAAGGGTTTTTAATCTACATGTGCATTTGAGCTTACTTTGTTTCACTCTGCAAGTTTATTAATCTTCGAATAAGTTACTTTTTACCATGTTTTTATTAACTCGATTTCATGTTTGTTTGTTTGTGTGTTTGTCCGGTACAAATCTTGCAATCGATTTTTATATAACTTCCCGACTAGCTAGACATTTGAAAATTTTAGAATAGCTCAGAGGACTATGACAATGCATTATTTTAACATTTTTAGCCATCTTTAAGCAGAATTTAATTCATTTTCAGTTAATTTTGTTTTGTAGACTGGTGCAGCCATCTATCGACCGGGACGAGAACGAAAAGTTAAACGGAAGTTAACTTCCAATTAACTTCATTTTCTTTCAAGTTGATGGGATAATTCATCAAAAAAATTTTTTTAAAGTATTTATTAATACATAGAATTGTCAAGTTTATATGATTCAATAGAAAATTTAAAAACATGGTATATAAAAACTTTTTTTATACCTTGTAATTATTGATATTTTTTCCCTTAAAAATGATTTCAGTCTGAACCAACGTTTGTAATTTTTAACTTTTTCTTTTCATATTATATGAAGTTTCAGACCTTAGAAGTGTAGATTTCTGAGAAGGGCTTTACGAAACATATAGATTGAGTGTGTTTAATTGCATTTTCAGAAGTATGAACATCTCTCCGATCTTTAAAATTATTTATTTAATAAATATAGAGCTGGTTAGATTGTTATTACTACTTATATTAATTTTGATTTATTCTTTATACATCCGATACTGATTTAACGAACAAAATATTCTTCTAGAACAGCAGTCTGCTTTCTGATACTTATCATAGCAGTTTTAATTCTTGGATCATGACTAACCATGAAAAATTGTGACATACCTTCCCTGTGAAAACATTTATTGTTGGTTTTCAACATCATCAACCATTACAATATATTTTGCCGTATGGTCATCAACTTCTATTGCTAGTTCATGCATCTTTTCACCAAGTAATATGTGTTAGATTACATTCGTCAATGTTATATATAGTTATTACAACCTCGTATATTAGAGGACTGGAATACGCCGTGTTGACATAAACTGTTGCTAGTAAATCAACAACGAGATGATGAAATTACTCTAGGTGAAGAGATGTCTCCTGTTATTACAAGTATTCATTTCCGTTGTTAATAATTTACTGAATAAGAGTTGGCACGACGTAGAAATTACAGATAATATTTATCTACTTAAAGGAAGAGCGATATATAAATAAACTTTAAAATAGTAGAATATAGTTGTTGGATTTAATAACTTTAATACAAAGTAAAAGAAATTTAAAGAAAATGCAAAGAGAAATGAAATAAATCAGCAAAGCATTATTCGAAGGATACCAAGAGAAAATTAAGATTATTTTATAATACGGCTGGGAAAGACCTTTTAAATCTTATCAATATTAGCAACATGATTACAACCAAAGAAAAAATTTATCACAAATTAAAAAAAAAAAATTAATTCAAAGTATTCTTCTACTGTTCAAGTTTTGTAATTAATAGATTAAACCTTTTTAGAAGTTTTCCATACAATTTTCTAGGTCATGACTAGGTACCGAATCATTTACTAGGTATAAGGAATGTTTGTTTCCCAACAGTATATAAAGCTAAGTTATAAGGCATATTTCAGGCTTGCTGATTCCTCAGAGTTATGCCTTATCTGCGTATTATTGATCTCGAGAAATTTTTGAGAAAATATCTCAATTTACTAAAATAATATTTCCATATATATATATATATATATATACATTGTGGTCATAATTAAACTTTCCCTATAAGGTTGCAACGGCATCCTACAGTGCAAACGGGTGAACGGAATGCAACAAAATTTTGTGTATGGGCTATACACGAGATGCGCTCATGGAATTTCGAAAAAAAAAAATTAGTTCCAAAATGTCCACCAGAGGGCGCCTTTTCGGGAAAAACATGAAATTTAACACAATAAACAACCAACACGGAATACCGAAACAATATTAACATTTATTCACTAGTTTCTGATCACCTTGTCATCGAACCACATTAAGTAAAGGTAAGGGAGAAACAAAAACAGTTCAGTTTGCAGAAACAAGAACAGATATATATATATATATATATATATATATATATATATATATATATATATATGTGTGTGTATATATATATATGAAAAAGTATGTATGTATGTATAATATCCCAGATCACAACATGCTTGAGACTTTGTTTTAAAGCTTGACAGCAGTTCTATTGCATCGAACGTCGACAAAGCGGTGATGTGTTTTCAGAAATTGGAATAAAGAATTCTCTAAGAGAATATTCCATTAAAGAAAAGAGTCATAATATAGTAACAGTGGGGATGGAGAAAAAATTACAAAATTATCGAATATTTGTACTTCATAGGTTATTTACAGCAAATAATTTTTATAAATGATTTCATTTACAGATGAAAAGATGTCGTGTCAGCGTATACTTTATTACACATTTTTCTTTTATAATTAAAAATTAGAAAAAATATTGGCTGGTCTGTGATCTAGGACCCTCTGATTTTCACACATATTTGCTAAAGTCTTTGTCAGCAAGTCACCATTAGGCAACAAGGAAATCACAATCATTTCAAATTAATTTCATGTTTTCTTAAAATTTAGACCTAAATAACGGATAATTAATAAAATGTGAGTTTTAAATAAAGAAAAAAACAGTTTTTTGATGTTAGATAATAACTGGAATTAGTTAGAAATTATTTGTGCATAATTTAATATTTGCACTTTGAATATTGAAACGGATAACAGGATTCAAAATTAAATTTTCAAATCACCGGTACCACTGTTAATAAGTACTTCCGAAGTGATTTTTTATGGATGATACATTCTATCTTTCCTTCAAGTGAATATATTTAAAATGTTTACAGAATAAATTTTGGGTCATTGTGTTACATATAGCGGGTGCCTTTCACATAACTTCTCTATCACGATAAACAATTAATCACTCTAATTATCTGAACATCCAAAAAGCAAATTTTAATTGATCAATGAAAGATTTCCCGGCATACCTCGAGAGTTGCTTAAGTAATATTCAGTAAACTTCCGCCCGTGTTTGGAAAGTTTAGGGAAAGTCATATAATTTTATCGTTCGTTGTGCGAGATCAAAAGAGCAGCCCCCTATAACTTTTAATTTCCTAATAAAGTTCGCAAAGCGTAGCTAACGTGAATGGCTCGGCATGGTTTACTGGATAATAAGCCATTGTCAAATTAGAAGTAGCTAAACCGAAGGTAAAGACTCATTAATACTATGTGAAGAGTTTATAATTAACCATCATTTTCAGATATTGTTCAGATGGCAGGACTTCGAAAGGCTTTCGCAAACTTAAACGAAGCATTTTACGAGCGTATAATGTCCACTATTAACCAGCCTGAGAGAAATTTAAATAAGTGCCATTTAACTTAATATCTTTACCGCGTGTAACGAAAGTACCGCATTACCGGTAACATGTGCACTAATATTTATGTGCCGTTTTCATTACTAGGGAATTCGGTACTTTATTACATGTGTCTTTGTTTTATGTTTTTGAGGGTTTAACTATTTAATGCATAAATTCCATCATGGACGTTTTGGCACGAGGCATCGTTTTCAAAATTTCTTTTGAAAATGTAATTATTTACCTTCTATTTATGTCACTATTTCTCGCCTTCATTTACCTATGAATATCGAATACGCCGCATTTGTACTTTTTGGTGAAGCAGAACCTGCTATCGCTATTTATGTTAGAGAACCGCGTCATTGTCTGCGGTTTTCTTAAATGCGCCTTATTTGGGGTCAATTTGCTGTGAAAAAGGTTTAGAAGCGAAAAGGAGGTTCAAAAATATTTATATGGCGTTCTGTCAAACGGGGTTTCTCAGCCCAAGAGAAGGGACAATTTTTCACACCGTAATTGAGCTGGCATTTTATTGGAAGTAAGAAGAAAATCTCTGCAAGTAGAAATATTTCATCTCGAGGAGGGAATGCGTTAAACTACAAAAGTGATACTTATGAAAAAAGAAAATTTCAGGAAATTGATTTACAATAGTGTGTATTTCTACAGGGTTTCCACCTATATCCACCACCCTTAACTTCTAAATGGTTTCAACTTAGGCCATAAAGTTGGTGTCTAAGTATATTAAAAAGGCTATGCACTACTCGATGAGACAACTTACAATGCCATCTATCCGTGAATTTTGGAATTAGCGTTTTTATCTCAAAAAACTGTACTAGATAGGGAAAAAGTCAGTTACAAAGTTGTTCAGTATCCTCGATTTAGTAAGAAAATACACCTTGCGCCCATTGATACTTAAAACAGAATGCAGAAAATGAACATTTGTTTGGTCCCGATTTAGAAAATTGCCATGTCATAAGGAGTAGAAGAAAGAGTCTGAGACATTTCCCTATCTTCAGAATCATTTATTTATGTTGCTGAAAATGCTCTCTATTAGTCACTATACACATTTTCACCCTAGACTGGATTTCTCGCTGCACCTTGTGCAACATGGCAGGTGTTACGGAGGCACAAGAATCGGTAATTAGTCGTCATTTTTTTCATTCCGTTTTGAGTATTAATGTGTGCAAGGTGTCTTTTCTTACTAAATCGATGATGCTAAACAACTTTGTAATTTACTTTTCTTCCGTATCTCGTACCTTTTTGTGATAAAAACGCTAATTCCAAAATATGCCGATAGATGGCATTGTAAGTTGTCTCATCGAGTAGCGCATAGCCTTTTTACTATACCTAGACGCCAACTGTATGGCCTAAGCTGTCACAGTTTAGAAATTAAGGAGGGTGTAACGGATATAGGTGGGAATCCTGTAAATTATATTCCAATATGTATAATATAGAATAATTTTATATTTACATATAGGGTAGTTACAAGGAAGCTCATTAAGGTAATTAGCTTATTTGTTAACAAAACAGACCACTAAGAAGTCACTTAAATATGAATGCTATCATATGAATTAATACGAATGCTATATTATTATGATATGAATTACATATGGACGCTATATGAATTAATGTTATTAATTTTCATGAGTTACAAAGAAAAATAGCTGACGATACAGGATATATTTACTACACCTATATAACACAAATATAATCGCAAATATTAATTATTTTATTTAAATTAGATGACTATAAACGAGTATCATATCTTAGTACATTTGAAGCTCTCAAATTAATGATTTGAAAATATTACTCTTACTGTCATTTTGCTTTTATTTATTACTTAGTAAGTTTGATTAGCGGAAAGACTAATTTTCGTTTCCCTTTAAGGCTACTGTGTACTAACCCTATTGGATACCCTCACCTCAGTGCTAACCTATGGAGAAAATGTGTCCAAGGATTGCCGACTTGAATTGAATTTTTTTAAAAATTGTACTCCGTAATATATTTTAAGTTAAAAGTGATTTTACACCTTGGTCACAAGGTTTAAAAGGGATTTTACACCTTGTGCCATTTTTCGTTTTTTTAAAAGAACATAATAGTATTTTAAAATTCAAATTATTCGGGGATAAATCTGGAATAGTGTGTTTCTAACGCTCATAAAATCTTTTAGTGAACGAAATTGATAAAATGAATCCAGTTGCAAGATGCAGAAAAATTCAGGCTATCTGAAAATACCATTTTTATTGAATTATCAGCATTTATGTAGCTGTAAATAGTAGACAAATTTTCTCCGTAGGTTAACATTGAGGTGAGCGAATCCAAAAGGATTTGTACACAACAGCCTTAAGAAGTAGGTCCTGATCAAATTAGTCCTCGAGTAGCAAAAATTGCAGCAGCGATCCAAACCAAACCAAATCGAATGGCCTCAAACATCCCTGCTAAAGGTGGACGTCGAACCCACAGGGTTTGCGTCGAATGTGAGCGCGAATACGCTATCCGCTCCCCACTCTATAATGATAAACAGGTCTACCTAGAGTTAAACAGGTCTACCTAGAATTGCGATGTAGAAATGAAAATATAATTAACTTCAGCAGAAAAATAGATGTCATTTTGGACATTATGACTAGTTATTATTATTATTTTTTATTTAGCAGAGTAATCACCGAGAAATTGAAGAAGGAAATTAATATTATATGCTGCTATATTTTTTACCTATTGTTAAGAACGTTGTTTCTCTCTCTCTCTCTCTCTATTTATATATATATATATATATATATATATATATATATATATATATATATATATATATATATATATATATATCAAGGATTTAGTGGGAAAAGAATGATTACTCTAAATTTAAAGGGGGCTTAGTAATTAATTTATTGTTGTGGCGTAATTCACCACTATTCTCGTATCTTATTTCGAAACGCATCGCAGAGAAAGTATTTTACGGGGTGAACTTGATTCACGTAAATTGAAGAACCAGGAAGGGAATATATAAATAGTAACAAAACTAGATTCGCCTCGGCCTCATCTTCGGTGCAAACGTCACACGCATGCGCGATGGCTTTAGATGGCAGAAAAACAATAGCGTTTAATCAGACGGCAGGAAATTCTTGATGGAGATAGTCATGCGTCGCGTGGGAGCTTGATGACTCTTGGATTTAATTTATCAGATTGAATCAGGTAGCTTAAGATTTTGGAAATAAACGATGTTAGATATATTAATTGTAGTTCTTTGCCACCGGCCTTTTAATTCATTGACTGCATAATATCGAATCCACAAAGGAGCAAACACGCTGCCTGTCATATATATATATATATATATATATATATATATATATATATATATATATATTATATATATATATATATATATATAAATATATATATATATATTATATATATATATATATATATATATATATATATATATATATATATATATATAAATATATATATATATATATTATATATATATATATATATATATATATATATATATATATATATATATATATATATATATATATATTGTGAGGAGCGATCCCTCTCCCTTGACGAGGCTTAACCGCCCCTGGGTCCGTTCTTAGTGTTATAGGAAGGTATTACGCGGTTTACGAGTCCAGACAAGGTCTACAGTCCCAAAATTTATTTATTTACACATCTACTGGGACACATCACACATTATAAAAACATATACAATCAAATTTTACGCTGATCACACATTATAAAAACATATATATTAAAATTTACGCTGAGGAGCAAAATACAGCCACTTTTACACGTGTGCGCCTCCTTCTCGCTTTTTTCTTCCTCGATCCCCGGGGCGACTTTTTCCCCCTTCTCTCCTCCTTCGCGCCAAACCAGTGTCCGGTTGGTCACTCAACGGGAGGGGAGGAAAGCGGATATATATATATATCTATAATCCAATCCTGACATATATATATATATATATATATATATATATATATATATATATATATATATATATATATATATATATATATATATATATATATATATATATATATATATATATACTAGGGTTGTAAATAACGTAATGGCAACATACCCGGAAAACATTTTGCAATGAATATAAATGCAAAATTACATTAATTTCCAGTAGCTCATCACCAGTAAATAATCAGCAGCCTTGTACCTTTTTACAGATATCAGGAAGCCGTAGGATACAGTTGGCAAGGTGTCGTGTGTTGATGCCAGCGACGGAGCTCCCTACTGCTCGGATCACAGACGGCATCACAGCACGTCAGAAAATCTCATGCCTCGAATTGGTTCTTTCAACTTAGAAAAGAGGTCGTGTCAGGGGAGTACCAAGGATGTTCCAACAACTATCAAGACCCCCGTCGCAAAAGATCATTTGCAGATCGTGCAACATGACAACGACCATTGCCATGCAACAAGATAGGGAGATTTTCCCGCAATAAACGTGTACGTTTGAGCCGTATAGACGGGCGCAGATGGTGTTGTAGCCACGAGCAACCTCGATTTTAAACCCTGACCGCTGATCACTTTTTGTAAACATGGTGTAGAGCGGTAGAAACAACACTGTCCACTTCAACGTCACGCGTCAGCTACACATCGACAACTCCACCTCACTCCTTCGATATCCTGTTTGCGTATGCCCAATGTTCTACGACTTTCTGGGCTACGTTGCCGCTACTTTATTTACAACTCTCGTATACATACACGCACACACATAGACACACACACACACACACACATATATATATATATATATATATATATATATATATATATATATATACAGTGGTACCTCCCTTAACGGATACTCCCGAATAGCGGATACCTCTAATTATCGGACATTTTTACGAATCCCAGACCTTTTATATAGGACACTCCATGTTATTCCCTCTAAATAGCGGACAAGTATTTTTGAAAAACTTTCAATTATTTTGGCAAACATTTCAAAATTATTGTAACAAGCTAGCTAAAAATATATGCTTATGCAATTTTACAACGAACTTTTCCCGACTCCTCGCTTCCGTGTTTGAGATAATGGAATTCGACCCTAAAATGTGTACAAATGCATTCTTCTGCTCCGCTTACCCTTTCTATCTTCCTATTCTTCCAAGTCTCCCCATGTTTCTTGGAATTTAGAGGTGCGAAACCTGATGGGGGGGGGGGGGAGAATTGGTCGTTGGTCACTGACGAGGCTAAAACTCTACTTGTCTATTCAGTTTAGTGCGACAGTGTAAATTGATTCAGTCGTGTTAAAACGGCGTCGAAAAGGAGAAGATTGAATTTGAAGGAAAAATTGACGTTTTAAAGTTACTGAAAAGGAAATCCTGAGTGTTCATAGCCTAGCCGAACGTTTCTCCGTTGGTAAAATGCAGATTAGTGAACTTTTAAAGGATAAAGAAGGAATTCGAAAAATGTAGGCCTTGATTTCGGACGAAAATCTGAAATATTGAAGTTTCGTAAGACAGAAAGCGAAATTGGCGAATTGTTGATGAAATGGTTCCGTTCTGCAAAAACATTCCTGTAAGTGGTGTTTTGCTCCAAGAAAAAGCCAGAGAGGTAGGTGAAAGTTTGGGATTAGAAACTTTTAAGGCCTCAAATTGATGGCTGGAAAAATTCTGGACACGTCACAACACATCTTTTAAACAGATTTGTGGCGAAGAAAAATTTGTAAATTCAAATGAAGTAACAGATTGGATTGGAAAGCTTAAATCTTTGTTCAAATGATATGATGTCAGAGACATTTTCAGTGCTGACGAGACTGGCCTCTTTTTCCGCGTCCTTCCGGACAAGACCTTATGTTTTAAGTGTGAAAATGCAGTGGCGGGAAATTTTCAAAAGAGCGGCTCACTCATTTCCTGTGTTGCAACATGCTGGGAGACTTAAACTCCAGCTGTTATTGGAAAAACTAAGAAGCCTAGATGTTTCAAGAACTTTGATTGATGTAAGAAAACTTTGTTTCGTGGAAGTCAAATAAGAAAGCGGGGATGACCACTGAGATAATGAGCGATTGGTTGATGGAGTTAAAAAACAAAATGAAAAAACAAAAGAGAAAAATCATTCTGCTCATGGACAATGTTACTTCCCATCCTGATGATTCAAAAGTCAAAAATGTTAATTTAATTTTCTTGCCTCTTAACAACACTTCGATGCTACAGCCACTTTATCAGGGAATTATCCGCAGTTTTAAAGTACGATACAGAAAGATGCTTCTGAGACGTACTTTCACAGATTACCTGCTGCAAATCCAGTGAAGAGTTCGCAAAATCTGTATCTGTTTTGGATGCAATTTCCTAGACTACGTCAGCATTTAAAAAGGTGGAACCTGGGGGCGTTCTAAAATGTTTTAAGAAGGCGGGATTTTTTAGTACAAACGAAGTGGCAACTGACAGTTCTACTGAAAAAAGCGAAAAAGAACTTGCGGATCTAGTAGTCAATTTGGATTCAAATGTCAGCGTTCAAAAGTATGTCAAGATCGACGACGAGTTATCTATTGAAAAAGAAAACCTGCATGCTTCCAATTTCATTCATCGGGACACCACTGAAGCATTGGCCCTTTCTGAGGATGATGATGAGGAATCGCCAATGGAAGACTGCAAAATCAAAGATTATTTGGAAGCACTGAAATACAGCGAACAATTAAAACAGTTCTCTCTGAACAATGAAGATTCGGAGGGGCTAGCAAAGCTAAATCCTAGGAAGATTGACCTTGAAAAATAGATTTGCTGTGTAAGAAGAGAAATCAATCATTGTTAAGAGGATTTTTTTCAGTAGAATTAAAATAATTGAGCTCCTATACATTGCATTTTGGGATTATTTAATGCAAGATAAAAGGATTAGCACACAATTCAAAGGTATAGTAGTAAATAGTTATACTTTTCTTACGTAATAAATTTTTCCTTTTTAATTAAAATTGCACTTTTCAATCAAATGTTAAACAGAAGTGTAAAAACTTTTCTTATAAAAACGCTGTCCTCCCCAATAGCGGACACATCCTAATAACGGACAAAACTTTTTGTCCCGTGACTGTCCGCTTTTCGGAGGTACTACTGTATATATATATATACATATATATATATATATATATATATATATATATATATATATATATATATGTATGTGTGTGTGTGTGTGTGTGTAAGTAAGTAAGGAAGTAAGTAATATACCCATTACATCACGTTTTTAATTATAACCTGAAAGGAAAAACTAACTCATATTTGCATGGCTGGAGCTAGATTCAGCCTGAAAGGAATAAAAATTAAATTTGGATGGAGTCGGGTCGAATCATTTTATTAGAGCGATAAAAATACATCCTTCCATATCACAAGAACGGCTGGGAATAATATCACCTTTCAACTTTACACTCGATGGCGGGGTACACGTGACTCTCATTTTCTAGAGTCAGCAGATTTTGGGTTTCGCGATGCTAACCCACTCCTGGTCTGTTAATAGTTAGTTTTTTTACCATTTATTCATGTTTCAAAGGTAGTTAAAACCCGCAGTCAATGATCCTCTTACTTTTTATAAGAAAGAAATTTGAGAGGTATACACGAAAATTTGTTAAAGAATTCAAATACATTTCGAGTTAAATAGCGATATTTATACGGAGAAAAAAGGTAAAATATAGATTAAAAGTTTTGCCATAACTTAGAAGCATTAACAGAAACTTAAAGAGAACACGAATTCAGAATTCCTGAGTTTTGAACTTTTAAAGCGCAGATTAGAAATTTAGTCTGCATACTTAAAATCCGTTTCAGTGAAAGCGGGGACGAAATTTCCTGGTGAGCTCCTTAATGCGATTTTGAAGAAGAAATTAACGGAGGACTTCCATAAACCATATTAATAAGCCTGGCGCGCACAACAAATTAACTGTTATCAGTTTATTATGTAGTGACATCAGTTCCTCCTAGCAAGAACTGAAAATTAATTAGGATTAAGAGCACTCTCATGCCTATGATTGCAGGCACGGCGATAAGGCTAATGGCTCATTAAGTTTCCTATAGCGGCTCTAAACACTGGAGAAAGGTTCTTGGTTCTCTCTTAGCTTAATCGCAAAAGGCATGTAGTTAATTATTAAAAATGCTTCTCTAAAATTTTCGAAATGGTTTAAAGTGTTAGACGGCTGAATTTTCTCTTTCAGTAGATACGTTTGGTCCCTCGTGCATCAAAATGCCCTTAAAGTTGTATAATGAGCAATTTCTCAATGTCCTTATAATTGCCGTATTTAATTATCTTTTATTAACTTTTTACCGGGAAGAATTTTTTAAACAACTTTTTAATAATTATTCTGTATTGAATTTAAATAAAGGGATTCTGACGATCCATCTGAAGAATTTTATTTGTTAATTAAAAATGAAAAATAACAAATTTCTGTCTTAATGAATTAAAAGATTTTCTAATTAAATTAGGGTTTTTAACTGTCTTAATTTCATCTAAATGGTGTAGAAGAAATGCTTAGTTTAGGGGATGTGCTGTGGTAATTAAGTTCACCGGGAGTAGTTAGCTGAGTCATTAATTAGCCTAAATTTAAAATGACTCATTTTATATTTGCTTGGCTAATTTTTTTCACATGAGCTAATTTCAAATTAAAGACTACAATCCTAATTTTTTTTCTTTAAACTGTATTAGCCTTTTCCATACGGGGTGGGATAGTAGCGAGAATACGGGCCCAAGAATGAATTATATATATATGTACGTATATATATAAAAAAATATATATATATAAATATATATATATATATATATATATATATATATATATATATATATATATATATATATATATATATATATATATATATACACACATATATATATATATATACATATATATACATATATATATATATATACATATATATACATATACATATATATATATATATATATATATATATATATATATATATATATATATATATATATATATACACATATACACACACACACACACACACACACACACATATATATATATATATATAGTAAGTAAGTATGCCGAATATGAGATCCCTTTTTATTTTCATACTAGTTGAATACCCGTACTTCGCTACAGAGTACATTCAAACTAAATACAAAGGTCAATGTATGCAATTAATGCCATATATATATATATATATATATATTTATAATAAATACAACGATCAATGTATGCAATTGATGTAAAATATATATATATATATTTATAAAGAAATCGTAGAGGATATTTTTATAGAGAAAATAATGTAGAAGAAAATATTCAAATTAAATCTAATAGAACATACTAAAGAATATAGAACAGTTAATATAGTACAGTTTGAGGAACATATCTCTTACTGTATTTCAATATTTTTTTGGATAATGTCCAATCGTCTGTCGCATTAGCAAGAAAAAATATTTTTTGTCTATTCCGTTGTTATGCACGTGACGCAACGATCTTTCTCGTGATATAAATTTTATATCCCTCTTATTTTTATTTCAAATGCAAACTTAAAAAAAGTTATAAAAACAGTTTAAACATTTAATTTTAAAAAATCTAGGAAGAATTTTTCAAGAAATCTTTCTTAGTGCACCCCTCCACTATAAGAAGAATCGCTAAGCAAAATTTCAGCCCATTTGGTCAGCGGTTTGGTCTGTGCGTTGTATGTCAGTCAGTCAGTCACGAAACTGTTATATATATATAACTGTTATATATCACGAAACTGTTATATATATATATATATATATATATATATATATATATATATATATATATATGGCCGGGCTTCGCCCGTCTAGCCGGTCGATTTAGGGACTCATTCCCTTCAGCAATCATTGTCAAAGAATGGAAATACTAAAAAACAACGAATAAAGCTATTTAAATTTTGGCGATAAGTATCACACGTTCTGCAAACAGTTGCAAGCAGGAGAAAAATTCTCCCCCCCCCCCCCCGCGAGCCGGCGTTGCCCGGGATTTTAAGAATGTTTGTTAACTAAAATCAATTTAAAAACTAAACAAAACATGAATTACATAGTGAAAAAAAAATTTGTCAACTCAGAGCACTATAGTCAACATTATAGACATCTCAGAATTTAGGTAGATGCAGCCTTTCTTCATTGTACCACTAAAAGTTGTAAGGTAAAAATGTCAAATTTGGGAATAATTGTTAACCAGAGTCAATTTAAAAACTAAAGAGAGTATAAATAAAACATAGAAAAAAGGATATAAAAGGATTTAAAAACATAGAAAAAAAGGATATGAAATGTTATACGCATGAATAAAAAGAAAATCCAATACAAAAAAATATATACAGTGGAATCTCGATCTATCGTTTTTCAAGGGACCGATTGAAATGAACGATAAATGCGGGAAAACGATAGATGCGGAAACATAACAAAGCACTATGATCTTTGGGACTGGATAAAATGAACGACACACACAGAAAAACGATGGATCGGAAAACGATCGATCGAGATTCCACTGTATTTATAATAATCTCCTCAGAATTCAGCTAGTTTAGCCTTTCATGATTGGAGCACAAAAACCTGAAAAGTAAAACATAAAATATATCCATTTATAATAAACATAGACAGTCCATAACATAGACAGTCACCTTAATTCCTACTTTCATGATTGGAGCACAAAAACCTGAAAAGTAAAACATAAAATATATCCATTTATAATAAACATAGACAGTCCATAACATAGACAGTCACCTTAATTCCTACTTGAGAATGAGAATAAAAATTGATGAAAGAATAAACTGTACCCCCCCCCCCCATTCAAATAATATTTAAAGTAATAAATTCTGTTTTAAAAATTAATTTCTGGAAAAAATCTCAAAAGGAATGAGAAGGAAATTAAAATAGTAGTATTAGGATTTTGAGCAGAATGATAGGCGTTTCAGCTAAATTTCATTAAAAATTACTTCAAATTGACTAATTTCTAAAAAAGTATGGTATTTACAGGTAAGTTTTTGTTCCTTTTTTTAATTTTTAAGTGCTATTTTGCGATAAAAGACGGAAAAAAACCTTTAAAAAGTTATTTTTAAAAAAATTGACTCGAACATAAACAGTCACCTTAATTCCTACTTGAGAATGAGATTAAAAATTGATGAAAGAATAAACTGTACACCCCCCCCCATTCAAATAATATTTAAAGTAATAAATTCTGTTTTAACAATTAATTTCTGGAAAATTAGAAAATTAACTAAATGCAAAATAGAAAAGTAAAAAAAACATAATTATATTTCACTGCCTTCAAAAATATCAATAACAACACAATTTCCTTATCAAATACAAAATAAACAAAAAGTAAACAATAATCGGTGTATAATAAATAGTTTTTTATTTTGGGCTGTTTTTATAAGGAAAGGAATGAATATTTGGGGAAAATTTTCATATTGGAACATAAAATTGCGTTAGTTTTGCATTTTAAGGGGACTCGGTACCTGTCGCCGAATTCGAAAGAACGCGATCAGGTGACGTAACAGCAGCATCACCAGACAATTTCCCAGCTCATCCGGGACTTTATGTAACGACTAGCAGAACTGTTTTGATCGCAAAGCATGATAGACGTCTCAGTCAGAGATGAGAAACTTCCGATAATTAATATTCAATGTTTGTAAATAGTTAGCTTAGAAATTGTATATCTTTTAATGTCCGTAATGTGTAAAGTATCTAACCAAGGAAAATATAATAATATTCATTCGTAGTGTTGTTTTAGTGTGACTTCAGTTTTAATATTCTTTAAGAATAAGATAGCAACTTGATGTACAGAATAACCAGCAGCAAAAAAGAACCACGTGGGAACAAGGTAAGAAGCCTTATTTGATATTCAATTAGAGTAAACAATTGGATAAAAGAATATTTAGATCCCACATAAAATTGGCGTCCGCGACAGGACTGCTGTTATATTTTTTTGATTGCTATTAAGATTGGCTTTAATAAATGATAGTTGAAGTTATTTAAGATTTGAATCTAAAGAAACATTAACTAAAAAGTAAAAGATGGATAAAGCCAAACAAAAACGGAGTACACTTAGATCGCTCGCTACGAAGTTAATAACGAAAACAGAAACATCTATTTTAGATGAAAACGTTAGTATAGAACACTTAGAAGACCTCTTGGATGAGTTAACTTTGAAACAAGAGGAATTAATACAGTTAGATACTGAAATTCAAACTGCGATCTCAAAATTAGAGGAGATTAACGAGGAAGTTCTGAAATGTGATGAGTACACTACTAACATATTAAAAGCGAAACGAAAAATAAAAAGAGCAGTTGCAAAATGTAAACCCTCAATTTCAATTCCTACGGCAAATGATGATATTGAAGGGACAAAATTTATTCAAAAACGAGCAGTCGAATCCCCCTTTATTAAATTACCGCTGCTTACTATTGAAAAGTTCAGTGGAGAATTTTGTGATTGGCAAAGGTTTTGGGACCAGTTCGAGTCCGCCATTCATAAAAATCAAGATTTGTCTAATGTAGAAAGACTCAGTTATCTAAAATCGTATCTTACAGGCGATGCAGCTCGATCAATAGAAGGTTTTGCTATTACAAACAATAACTATCAGTCTGTTGTTGATACCCTTGCGGAAAGGTTCGGAAAGAAACAATTAGTAACTAATTCACTCTTAAACAAACTTCTTACTCTGCATCCCGTAAAACAATCCTCAGATGTACAAGCTCTAAGAAAATTATTAGATTCGTGCGAAACACAAATCAGAAGTTTAAATGCACTTGGAATAAACTCTGAAAATTATGGGAGCCTGTTAGCTCCAATATTGATAAAATTGTTGCCTTCTGATATAGTTTTAGAGATCACTAAAAAATGCGGATCAGATGAATGGAAAGTAGATGAAATACTTCAGATTTTGAAAGCGGAAGTGATTAGTAGAGAACGCATGTTGTCATTGACCATTAGTAGTGAAGCGATAGTTCACACAGATAAACAATTTCGCGTCAACAAGTCTGCGGCTTTTTCGGGGGGAAAGCAAACCGCTGCGTTGCTATTAAATGAAACAGCAATAAATAAAGACAGATGCCTTTTTTGTGAGAATGAACACCCTTTATACGATTGCAAATTGTTTAGCAATAAAAATATGAAAGAAAAAAAAGAGTTCCTGCTTAAAAGGGGAATTTGTTTTTCGTGTTTGAAGCTAGGCCACCGGGTAAAATCTTGCAAGTCGTATGTTAAATGTAAGAGATGTTTTAGAAGACATCTTGCTGTCATGTGCCCTGAGACGACAAAAGAAACTGAAGCAGAAAAAGGTGATGTTTTTTTTAAAGGAATTTCTGCAAGTAGTGATCATGCTTTATCAAATAAAACGCGTCGACAAAACGTTGTGTTGCAGACTTTATTGGTTCGTCTGCTGAATAAAAACAATAATGAACAGATATTGATTAGAGCTCTGTACGATTCGGGATCACAATTCAGTTACCTCTCTACAAATATAATTAAAAAGATGGGTTACGTAGCGACAGGTCACGAAAAGATGCATCATAGCCTATTTGGTGGGCTAGAAGAAGTTCGAAAACATTGTAAATACAAAATTCACCTGAGTAACTTATCCGGAAATTATTGTTGCAATTTTGATGTCTATGATCAAGATAAAATTTGTACAGAGGTCCCTAAGATCAGAAATGGTCCGTGGATTAGCGAGGCTGAAAAAAGGGGAATAAACTTTTCTGACCTCAATTGTAACGATAAATTAGAGAATGAAGAAATCAATTTGTTGATAGGGGCTGACGTATGTGGAAAACTCTTAACTGGGAATATCATAGAGTTAGAATGTGGTGTTATCGCAATCGAAACAAGACTAGGATGGTCGCTGATCGGTAAGACACCCGTTGAAAGTGAACCTACTAGGAATGAAACCATATCAGCATTATCTTTACTTTCAACAGAAAGAAAGCTTTCTGACTTATGGGAGTTAGATGTAATAGGTATTAACGACCCCTCCGAAAAACAAACAAAAGCCGAGCTGGAAGCAGAAGCTAAAACTCATTTTAATAACACAGTTGAGAGGGAATCTGATGGCCGCTACACAATCTCTTTGCCATGGGTGCGGGAGCGAACTTTTATTTTAAATAACAAATCAGCTGCTGAAGTAAGATTAAAATCGACAGTAAAAAAACTGAAAGAAACTGGACATCTTGAAGCCTACCAAAACGTGTTTCGAGAATGGTTGAATGAGAATATCATTGAAGAAGTAATAGACACTGAAATTGAACTTTCTCAGTGCTATTATTTACCACACCGGGCTGTAGTCAAAGAATCCTCGACGACAAAGATTCGTCCTGTTTTTGACGCGTCTGCGAAGGGCAAAAATTCCCTTTCCTTGAACGACTGTTTGGAAAAGGGACCCAACCTAATAGAATTGATTCCGAGTATTTTAAATCGCTTTCGGCTTGGAAAATATGGGCTCACAGCTGATATATGCAAGGCTTTTC
This sequence comes from Dolomedes plantarius, assembly GCA_907164885.2. NCBI lineage: Eukaryota > Metazoa > Arthropoda > Arachnida > Araneae > Dolomedidae > Dolomedes > Dolomedes plantarius. The sequence goes on along the minus strand of OU015493.1, from coordinate 161,741,746 downwards.
TCCAAATTAACATCAACCCGCAAGATAGAGACTATCTGCGATTCCTTTGGTGGGAAGAGGGCAATCCTGAAAAATTGAAAGTGTTAAGACATAGACGTCTAGTTTTCGGAGTCAGCTCAAGTCCTTTTATATTGGCCGCCACGTTAGAACATCTCATGACAAACTCACCCAAACACTTGGAAAGAGTGGCTAATAAATTAAGAAAGTCGATGTATGTCGACAATTGTGTTACTAGCGTAGACTCTTTAGATGAATTAAAGGACTTTGTCCACAAATCAAGGGAACTTATGTTCTCGGGAAAATTCGATCTCCGAGGCTGGGTATACAATAAACATAGATCTGAAGATTGGGAAGAAGACATTTTAGAAACTCCTTTCTCACTAATGCCAGAAACTCAGAGCAACGAGTTACACAAGGAAAAAGTTGTTTCTCTGTTAGGTCTTAAATGGAACGTTAGAAATGATACATTGAGCTGTGACCTGAAAAATATTAACGTTATTTTCGATGGCCAAATAAATAAACGGCTAATTTTGTCTACAGCAAACCAGATCTACGATCCTCAAGGTTTTTTAACTCCAGTAGCATTGATGCCAAAAATACTGTTACAAGAATGCTGGAAACTTAAGATTGGTTGGGATGCCGAGCTTCCTAAAACGATCTCCAAGAAATTCGCAGATTGGGCATACCGATTAAAACTTTTAGACAGTATAGAAATTCCACGAAAGTTTCCTGAAATAAATGAAAGCACATCTTTGCATGTTTTCTGTGATGCAAGTTGTTCTGCATACGCGACATGTATATTCCTTAGAAGTGAAACCGAACAATCGGTAGAATGTCAATTGATACAAGCCCGATCTAGAGTTGCTCCAATTAAAACAACCTCGATCCCAAGACTTGAATTATTGGCTTGTATGATCGGGGCAAGATTAGCGCACAGTGTCAAGAATGATTTGTCCTTAGAAGAAATCCAAACGTTTTATTGGTCAGACTCAGGAAACGCGATTTATTGGATCAAACGAAATGAGAACTGGGCCACTTTCGTTTATAACAGGGTGAAAGAAATCAGATCTTTGAGCGATTCTGGAATGTGGAATCATATAGCTGGACCCTTGAATCCCGCTGACTTACCTTCTCGAGAATGCAGTCCTGAAACTCTCTCCAAATCTAAATGGTGGGAAGGTCCTGATTGGCTAAAGAAGCCTCCCGGTGAATGGCCCAAATCCGAAGCATTTCCAGATTTTAATATAACAAATTCGGAAAAGAAAAAGACAGTTATCGGTGCGACCAATATTGAGAGTCCGATTAAACAAATTTATGACCAGATATCTTCATATAGCAAATTAGTGCGCGTCACAGCCTGGATTTTGAGATTTTCGTTTAATTGTAAGCCAAGTAATGTTAACAAGAACTTAGGCAATTTAACGTTAGAAGAAATGAACAAAGCTGAGATGATACTTTTTAAGACGGTGCAAAAAGAATCTTTTGAAGGGACAGAAGATAAGAAATTAAAAACCCTTAAAATTGTTGTTGATTCTTTAGGCATTCTCCGAATAGAATCAAAAATTTCGAGAAGAAAAGATTTGCCTGAATTCAGATATCCTATCCTCCTCCCATCTGATCATTCTCTTGTCATCAAACTGATCAGAAAAGAACACGAAAAATCAAGCCATGCTGGGGTGCAGACTTTAATGTCAATCTTGAGAGAAAGATTCTGGATTTTAAAGTGCAGGAAGATGATTCGCAAAGTTATACGGAGCTGTACCCGCTGTAAGAGATTTTCTGCAAAACCCATTGAGGTAATGAGCTCTCTCCTGCCTGAGGATAGAGTTCGTGATGCCAACGTTTTCGACATTACAGGGGTCGATCTGTGTGGACCACTATTTCTAAGGGATGGTAGAAAATGCTGGGTGGTACTGTTTACATGTGCAGTTTTTCGAGCGGTTCACCTGGAGATTACCACAACCCTTTCAACTGATGGACTGTTGCAAGCTTTAAGGCGATTCATCGCCAGAAGAGGCAGACCGCACACCATATACTCCGACAATGGCACAAATATGATAAGCAGCAGAAAAGAATTGAACACAGTTAACTGGGAAAACATTCAAGATTACGCAACCACAAGGAAAATTCATTGGAAACTTATCCCACCATCAGCGCCCTGGTATGGAGGATTTTGGGAGAGGTTAATAGGAATCCTCAAGTCAATACTGAAAAGGGTGATAGGAAAAGCCTGCTTGCAACTAGAGGAATTGTACACAATTATCTGTGATACAGAAAGTATTATCAACTCCAGACCCTTAACATATATCTCAGAAGATTCATCAGATTTAATAGCTTTGACTCCAGAGATGTTCATGAAAGATATTCGTGACACAGGAGTGCCAGACTTCGACAGTATCGATGAGACAATAATGCACAGAAGATACGCATACAGACAGAAAATCAGAGATGATCTTCGTCGCCGGTTTCGCAGTGAATACCTGGGATATTTAAGAGAATGCACAAAAACTCGAAAAACAAGTGTCAAGATCAAAGAAGGCGATCTAGTCTTCATAGATGATGGTCAGCTGAGACGTATTGATTGGCCATTAGCGAAGGTGATAAAATTATACCAAGGGAAGGATGGTAAATCCCGACTTGCAAGAGTAAAAACCAAAACAGGACAACTTTTGCGTCCTTACCAACGTCTTTGTCCTTTAGAGCTCCAGGGAAAACAAGTTGAGGACTTGAACCTGCGACAATATCTGTCAGAAGAAGCTCCGATTGCTCAGTTACGGCAGTTTAAAAAGACCAAGTACGGCCGGACGGTGAAACCCGTTGATAGACTGGGACATAATCGGCTACCAAATTGAGTATTACAGACATCTTCCATACTCAAGGTGGGAATATGTCGCCGAATTCGAAAGAACGCGATCAGGTGACGTAACAGCAGCATCACCAGACAATTTCCCAGCTCATCCGGGACTTTATGTAACGACTAGCAGAACTGTTTTGATCGCGAAGCATGATAGACGTCTCAGTCAGAGATGAGAAACTTCCGATAATTAATATTCAATGTTTGTAAATAGTTAGCTTAGAAATTGTATATCTTTTAATGTCCGTAATGTGTAAAGTATCTAACCAAGGAAAATATAATAATATTCATTCGTAGTGTTGTTTTAGTGTGACTTCAGTTTTAATATTCTTTAAGAATAAGATAGCAACTTGATGTACAGAATAACCAGCAGCAAAAAAGAACCACGTGGGAACAAGGTAAGAAGCCTTATTTGATATTCAATTAGAGTAAACAATTGGATAAAAGAATATTTAGATCCCACAGTACCCTTTGAAAGAATATTTTTGCAGAAGTATATTTACCTATAGTATACACATATTATTATAGGTAATACTTAAACAAACTGATTTTAACAAGAATAAAAATTATTTTGTGGGTAAAATTTGAGTAATTTAAATTAGTTCTCAAAATTCTAACATGATTTTTTTATTAGATCTTTATGACATTATACTTTATAGTTTTATGGATCGATTTTACATATAATGAATTAGTTTCTGAGAAAAAAATAAAATGTTCAAGTGTAGGCAAAAAACATGGTTTCCTCAACATTTCGATTTTTTTTTCTTTTAATTATATTGTAAAATACCTCCCTAGTTTTATTAAATACATTATATTAAACATACAGAAAAATAATGGAGTCTCTTGACATATATTTGTAGACGTAGTCGTGTTTTAAACACAGTAAAACGTCAAAAACAGCAAACTGAGTAAAATCCATTTAAAGATTTAAGCACTGAAAAAATGTATATACCTATTCCAGTTTTCGTAATATTAATGTCGTTATGTTGCTACTTATATATCTTTAAAATTATAGCCATTTTCTTTGAATATGTGAACATCTAGTTATAATTAGATGCTTTTATTAAAAACTTATCCAAACAGAAATAATACGAGAACTGGTGAAAAATGGGAATAACAATTTAAATATCTTTCTTAGAGTGCTTTTAAATACTTATAAATATTATTACAAGACATTTGTAATAAAGATTTATAGCATAAATTAATAGTTTCGTTAAGAATTTTAAAATTTAAGTTTGCAATGGTTCATCAACAGAGTCCACAAACCTCGGTCATAACACTTGATGATTTTAAAAACATCCTGCTCATTATGTAACGCCGCCTCTCTTTCTGGATAGTTGTTCTCTTTTACGAATAGCATATTTTTATAATTTACGGGTAAGTTGGTACTTTGCATTATTATGCCTTTTCCGAAACAAAAATTTTCGTGAATGTAATACAACACCAAATTTTTCTTGGAATGACCTGTATTCATTCCTAGTGTCTTTTGTACTTCACTTATTGTATGCATTGTACCCGTATTAAATTCGCAAACTGCTGTTGTTACAGAGTTTTACACGTCGTTTATTAGCAAATATTTCTGTAGGGAACTTTGCCCAAATCATACTGTGCAAACTGTCATCAGTATTTTGAGTTCCACAACGTACACATATTTCCAGAAGTTCGCTAGATGCAAGCCGTTGACATACTGGTAGAATTTTGGGAAGAAATACTTCATTTATTGAGGTCCCTACTCTTATTTTGTGACTATCTGGGTTATCCCGGGGGTTATTTGTAATTTAGGGAGAAATTTTAGAGTAAAAGGAATGTAAATACTAAAGTGGGCGTGGCATTTAAAGGGCTGACTAGATAATGCAAGGTATTTTTGATACACTTACAATCGTCAGATCATCTCAAAACTTTGCACCAATATACTAGAGGTGTCAAAGTATTTTTTTTAACAAAATTGAAAAATCGATATTTCATCAATATAAAGGTACCAAGTCCCCTTAAAATTTTCTCTTAGATTGTATATAACTGTTGATATCTTAGATTGTATATAACATTTTGAATATAACTGTCATATGTATCATGTGTGAGAAGGAAATTAAAATAGTAGCATTAAGATTTTGTGCAGAGTTATAGGCATTTTAGCTAAATTTCAATAAAAATTTCTTCAAAATGACCAATTTATAAAAAAAAGTATTCTATTTACAGGTAAGTTTTTGTTCCTTTTTTAAATTTTTAAGTGCTATTTTACAATAAAAGACCAAAAAAACATTTAAAAAATTATTGTTTTTTAAAATTGACTCCGAACGTAGAATACTAATCTGAAATATAGCTAAAACGCATATCACTCTGCACAAAAATCCTAATGCTAATATTTTAAGTTCCTTCTCACACATGATACATCTGACAGTTATCTTTGCCTGCGGCTTATCCACTTATTATAGTCGCTTCTATAAAGTTCTTCACCAATCTCTTTATACATAATCTTGTCTCATTACACAGTGAAAGTGGATCCAAATTCCTGAGAAGCATAATAGGTGCACCAATCTTTAATTCCAATATATGCGGCGGTACTCCAGATGTCCACAGAGAGTTCAAAGATGCGTGTTTCTCAGAATTATGTTTTTTAGCACAAATCTGTACGGTTATCATGATATCTCACATAATAATAGTATATATATTTTGATAAAATTTTCAGGAAATGTTTTAGATGGTATTGTTAATGAAATGAGGCACAATTATTGGTGTATAATAAAAAGTTTTTTATTTGGGGCTGTTTTTATAAGGAAAGGAAAGACGAATCGGGGAAAATTTTCATATTGGAACATAAAATTGCGTGTATTATTTTTGCATTTTAAAATTTTCTCTTAGATTGTCTGTCATTTTGAATATAACTGTCATATGCATCATGTGTGAGAAGGAAATTAAAATAGTAGCAATAAGATTTTGTGCAGAGTTATAGGTATTTTAGCTAAATTTCAATAAAAATTACTTCAAATTGACCAATTTATAAAAAAGTATGCTATTTACAGGTAAGTTTTTGTTCCTTTTTTAAATTTACGTGCTATTTTACCATAAAAGACCAAAAAACCCTTAAATTTTTTTAAAAATTGACTCCGAACGTAGAATATTAATTTGAAATTTAGCTAAAACGCCTATCACTCTGCACAAAAATAAATCCTAATGCTAATATTTTAATTTCCTTCTCACACATGATGCATATGACAGTTATCTCACGCACCATAAATATCCTTATGTTGAAAGGGTCAAAATATAGAGATGAAGCTAAACGTAAGAGCAACGCATGGTTAAAAATAAATATTGTATGGAATATGTGAGATTAAAAAATTAAAAAACATGAGTCTTTTTAAAATCAAATTAACAAGAAAAAATTATCGCTTTCATAGCACATAAAAATATTTATTGGTAAATTAAGGTTATATATATATATATATATATATATATATATATATATATATATGGTGATCAAAGTTTTTTCAGTTTGTTTATTCTATTCTCCTCTTTCTTGAGGGGAAGATGCATTAATTTTAAATGTATTCTACTTGAATATAAAATAGTTTTTACATATTAAATATTATTTCCAGGAGGGTGGATAATGTTCTGAGTTCAAGACATTTACTGCAAAAAGCTATAGTACCTATAATGCATAACCAAATCTATAAGTTGTATACATTTCTAAAGAATTGGAAACATGAGGAACTCTTTCCAAATTCCCGTCAATTTTCATTGCCGTCGCTGCCGACAGATGGCTGCACCACACTGAGATGGGAGATTTGATTTTTCAGCGGTAGATTTAAAATATCTGTAAAACTATTAAAGTAACAGAATACATGTAAGAAGAAAAATTATCAGTTTTCAAAGCTCTTTCCAAATAAAAACTTGATATCCTTTTAATACATACATTTTACTACATATAACAATGACAGAAAATTGAAAATAAACTTGCAGTTGAAAAAGTAGTCCTAATATGAGTGTTGCGTCATCCTACCTCCTCACTAGACGGCGCTTCTAACGCGCGCCGGAAGCATATAATGTAACTGTAACTTTTAGTTAGTTAGTTAGCTCTTCAGAATGTCAGTTGCTGTGTGGTGTTGTGTGCGTTCGTCCATTAAAGTGTTTTAAAGGAAATCAAGTCGTTTTTACTCGTTGCTCTAAAGAAATATTTCCGACATATAACATCTGGCGCCCAACGTGAAATTCAACCCAATTTGAAATGGCGAACATTTTAATTCTAGAACGAAAAGTTCTTCGGTCTACTGTCACGAAGACAATTACCGAATTAGATGCGTGCATAACTGCACAGAATGTTGCTTCTGCTACTCAGGCATTTGCTAAGCTTGAGGAGAAAATGCTACGGTTGCTATCCAAGGATGAGGAGATTGTCCAGTCACATTTGTCGCAAAGCGAAAGTACTATGGAGGAGGGTGAGGTGGCAAAGCTCGATTCAGTTTTAGAACAGGAATTCGAGAGAGCAGAAACGTATCGAGACAATTTTACGTGTGCCAAAACACGGTATTTAGATTTTTTAAAGCCTTCCGACAACACCGTGCCACTGATGAACGTTGCTTCCAGGTCGTCTGAATTTTTAAATTTGAATTTACCAAAGTTGATGCTCACGGAATTTGATGGTAGTCCTAAAAATTGGTTTTCGTTTTGGTCAATGTTCCAGAAAATTGATGGAGATCCGAAAATCGAGGACGACGTGAAACTCGCTTATTTAATGCAAACTACCACAGGTAGGGCTTTTGATTTTGTTCAAACCTATCAAGTGTCTAAAAGTGATTACAAAACTGTCATCACAAATTTAAAAGCGCGTTTCGCAGATGACAGAGTTCTTATTGAACTATATGTTCGTGAACTCTTAAATTTAGTTTTAAACCCTACACATAATTTGTCTTTTACTGATTTAGTTGATCAATTAGATGCGCGATTACGTTGCTTAGAAAATTTAGGTGTAACTAAAGAAAAATACGCATGCATGCTTTACCCACTTGTTGAAGCTTCCATTCCTGAAAATATTTTAATTGCTTGGGAGAGAGAGAGAAATTCCATTTCTCGTTCCAGTGATTCAAAAACGAATGACCTGGAACTTTTGATTCGGTTTTTGAAAACAGAGGTTTTAAGCGCTGAACGATTACGAGTTGCGAAAAATTTCTGCTCTGAAGGGGGTAAAAATAAGAAGACTGGAAGTGGGAGAGTAGATAGTGATAAATTTTTACCTGTCGCGACAGCTGCAACTCTAGTAAGTCACCATAATAAAAATGAAAAACGCGCTTTTAGTGAGTTTTGTTTGTTTTGTTCTAAAAAGAATTCGCATAGAAGTAGCGATTGTTTTGTGGCTCAAAAAATGACTTATCAGGAAAGAAAGGATCAAGTGATAAAAATGAAAGGATGCTTCGCGTGTCTTAGAATTAATTGTCGAGCCGATAAATGTCATATGAGTGTGCGTTGTGTAATTTGCTCCAGGAGACATTTTCCGATTTTATGTCCTAGTTTAAAACAAGATAATGAAAATGATTCTTCCCCGGTGGGCAAAACAGGAAGTGTTGCGAGCAATAGCTCGTCAGGTTCTACCGATGTTTTTTTACAAACACTTAAAATAAGGGTTTCGGGTCCTTCCAAAACAAGGGTCGTGCGGTGCTTATGCGATTCTGCGAGCCAACGCTCGTATGTTTCTCGAGATCTCGCAGATTTTTTAAATTTAAAAACTGATCATTCTGAATTTCTAAAACATAGTTTATTTGGCGGCATTGAAACGGAAAGAGTCAAACATTCCGCTTTGAAATGTGAGTTGCGGGAAATACGAGGGAATTTTTCATGTGAGGTTTTATTGTTAGATAAAGACACCATTTGTGGTCAAATACCTAAAATTAGTAAAGCCGATGCAGAGTACTTCAAAGAACATGGGATTTATTTGTCCGACAGTGAAAGCGATAATTTAGACATATCAGTTCTTTTGGGTGCTGACTACTTAGGGAAAATGTTAACTGGTGCCATCAGCCAACAACCCAATGGCTTAACTGCTGTCCAAACTTACTTGGGGTGGGTTGTAATGGGTAAATCCTTATTCGACAAAACCAGTTCTAATCATGCCATGCCCATCATTTCGCTACACGCTTCTAGCCAGATTTGCGACCTTTGGTCACTCGATGTTCTCGGAATTCGAGACCCCGTAGAGAATAAAACCAAAACCGAAATCGACGCAGAAACTGTGTCTTTTTTTGAAAAAACTGTTAAATATCGCGGTGGTCGATACGAGGTCAATTTACCGTGGGTCGAAGGACACCCGGAGTTGCTTGATTTACGTTTTCAATCAGAAAAACGTCTCCATACCATGACCTCTAAACTTGTTTTTTCAGGTAAGTTTGAATCTTATGACAAAATTTTGAAGCAGTGGGAACAGTTGGGAATTATAGAAGAGGTCCCTGACAAAAATGACGGGAAAGATATTTCTGAGCTAAAATGCAGGTATTTACCTCATAGAGCTGTGTTTAAAGAATCTAGCCTAACAACTAAGATACGACCAGTATTTGATGCCTCTTCAAAAGATGAAAATTCAGTTTCCTTAAACCAATGTTTAACTACAGGTCCAAATTATATTGAAATGATCCCTTCTGTTCTCAATAGATTCCGCAAAAGTCGATTTGGAGTAGTTTCTGATATAGCAAAGGCTTTTCTTCAGATAAGCGTGTCCCCTACTGATAGAGACTGTCTTCGATTTCTGTGGTGGAGGGATTACGAAAAGCGCGAAATTAAAATATTGAGGCATTGCCGAGTTGTATTCGGTTTGTCTTCGTCACCTTTTTTGCTTATGGCAACAATTTATCATCATCTTGAAAGAGAAAAGGAAGGTGAGAATGATGTCGTAGTGAAACTGCGAGACTCGTTCTATGTCGACAATGTTGTGACAAGTGTCGAAAATGAGGCGGAATTACAACATTTCCAAACGACAGCTTGTCACATCATGTCAAAAGCAAGTTTTGAGCTCACGGGTTGGGTGAATTCTTCAGAACGACAAGACCTTGGTAAACCCAGTTGTTCTGTTCTTGGCCTTTTATGGAATCCAAATTCTGACGTAATCGCGTGCGATCTTGGAGGTGTTTCGACTGAAATTTGCGATACGTGTTCAAAACGACAACTTTTGTCGCTCGCACAAAAAATCTTTGACCCGATTGGTTTTACCGCCCCCGTGACGCTCATTCCTAAACTATTGATGCAAAAGGCTTGGAAAAATGAAAAGTTATCTTGGGATCAGAGATTGCCCTCGGAAATTGTAGAGGAATTCAAAAATTGGCTCGCAAGTTTGGAGTTTTTGAATTTAATTCAAATCCCGCGTTACTTTGGGGGGTTAATCGATGAAACAACCACCACTATTCATATGTTTAGCGATGCAAGTGGGAAAGCTTTTGCTGCGTGTGTGTTTTTGCGAATCGAATGCAAAAATAATGTTCAAATTAGGTTGGTTCAGGCAAAATCACGCGTCGCTCCTCTTAGGAAGGATCCCATCACCAAAGTCAAAACTGAAATGACCATTCCTAAATTGGAACTAATGGATGCTGTAATCGGGACTCGTCTGGTCCTGAACGTAAAAACTTCATTGAACATTCCCAACGTGCAGACCTTTTACTGGACGGACTCAAAAGTCGTCCTTTGTTGGATCCAAAATAATGGACCTTGGAAAACTTTTATTCACAATCGCATAAAAGAGATTCGATCGAACTCTCCGGAAAAAAATTGGTTTTATGTTCCATCTCAGATGAACGCAGCGGACATCGCTTCACGGGGGTGCAGCGCACAAACTCTCTTCAGTTTTCGCTGGTGGGAGGGCCCTTCGTGGTTGGAAAGCCGCGATTCCTGGCCGGACACCAAGAGATCGGATTTCTCAGATGCTGTGGAGATGGCTGACAAGGAGAGAAGGCCAACAGTTGTGACAGGTCTCTCGTTGGGTACTGCCGAGCCTGATTTCTTCGAGTGGACCGGGCGAGTGTCAAGGTTTTCTTCAATAGTTCGAATTTTAGCCCTTGTGAAACGTTTCATCTTCAATGCTAAATCATTAGCAAGTGAAAAAAAAGATGCACTACTAAAAGGTAACCTAAGCGCAGAGGAGTTGAGGAAATCCGAGCTGGAAATTCTTCTTTACATCCAAAGAGACACATTTGGTAAGAACCGTCGCCTCATACCTCCAAATTTTGTTGTGTACACAGATTCTGATGGCCTCCTACGTGTTGTGACAAAGCTGATCTCTTCCGATGATGACGACTTTTTCAAGCGACCAATCTTGCTGCCTGATAAGCATGAACTTGTTTTTCGTCTCGTCGAGGAACGACATCGAATTCACAGCCATGCGGGTGTGCAAACGCTTGTGATGATCCTACGTGAAAAGTATTGGATTTTGCGATCAAGGAAGACCGTGAGGTCTATTGTGTCCAAGTGTGTTGTTTGCCAAAAGTTCAAAACCAGGTCTTCTACGACAATGTGCGCTCCCCTACCCGAAGATCGCGTCCGAATGTCTGCGGTTTTCGAAACAACTGGTGTGGACCTAGCCGGTCCACTAGTCCTTAGAGATCGTCGAAAGGTGTGGATCGCAATTTTCACTTGCGCGGTTTACCGAGCAGTTCATTTCGAACTTGTTACGGATGTCTCAACGCAAAGTTTTCTGCTCGCTTTGAGGCGTTTTATCTCTCGTCGTGGCCGAGTGAAAACAATTTACTCGGATAATGGAACGAACTTCATCGGCTCAAACAACGAGCTCCGGAACGTCGATTGGAGCGCTATTGTTGCACATTCTGATTTAAAACGAATTACCTGGCACTTTAACCCACCCTCCGCCGCCTGGTGGGGTGGTTGGTGGGAAAGGGTAGTCAGAATGCTCAAAGAATTGCTGAGACGCAATTTGGGAAAAGCGTGCCTTAATTACGATGAACTTCACACCGTTGTGTGTGAATGTGAGGCTTTGCTGAACAGCAGACCACTTACTTACCTCTCCGAGGAACTATCTGATCTAGTGCCTCTCACACCATCATTATTTTTACAAGATCAGATTGAAGTGTGTGTCGAAGATTTAGATCAAAACGACCTACAAAACCTTCGAAGGAGGGCGAAACACCTTCATGCAATAAAGCATAAGCTCAAAGCGCGGTTTTATAAGGAATATATCTCCGTTCTCAAACAGTCAGGCAATCTTGTTCAAACTCCGCTTGTTGTTGGCGATATAGTTTTAATTGGTTCAGATAATAAAAAACGCGTTGATTGGCCTTTGGCTAAAATTGTTGAAATTTTCAAGGGACGTGATGGTGTTTCCCGTGTTGCGAGGGTCAAAACGCTAAGTGGTGAAATGATACGACCATTTCAACGGTTGTACCGATTAGAGACTTCCGGTAAAATTGCTGAAATTATGAGAAATGCTCCAATAACAACCAGAAGTGGAAGAGTTGTTGTGCAACCTAAAACTTAAAATTTTCATTTTGAACAATTTTCTTTTCCTGCTTCTTGATTATGTATGCCTTTCAAAACATGTGTTATGTTAAAGTTACACTTTTGCGGGTGGAGGATGTTGCGTCATCCTACCTCCTCACTAGACGGCGCTTCTAACGCGCGCCGGAAGCATATAATGTAACTGTAACTTTTAGTTAGTTAGTTAGCTCTTCAGAATGTCAGTTGCTGTGTGGTGTTGTGTGCGTTCGTCCATTAAAGTGTTTTAAAGGAAATCAAGTCGTTTTTACTCGTTGCTCTAAAGAAATATTTCCGACATATAACAATGAGACTCCCATTCTACAACTCTAAATATGAATTAGAATTACTGAAAAGTTCGTAAAAATAAAACTGTACAGAATAATTAGATAACAGTTACCTATATACACTAATAGGGGAAAAAGAAAAGTGACATTTTAAACAAAGTAGTTGGTTTACACTAAAGGTTTTGTTTACTTTTTGTTTTTAGATTCAAACTTTTAGTATTGTTTAAAAATAAAAAGTTCATCAGTTCCACAATCTTCCTGGGCCCACCTGAAACACCTACATTGACTCCACTGCTCTCCCCGTTTGTCTTCTGAAAATAAAAAACCACAAAAATGGCATTCAGTGTCATTTTCACCAATGCTATCATCACTGCTGTCATGGAGAGAAAGTTTTTCATCATCTTCAAATGAGCTGGGATCATCATAGCTATAATTAGGCCTGTTCGTTCTCTGGTTTTTAACTAGTGTTGCATTTTCATCCATCCTTAATTTTCCCCTTCCTGTAGGGACCCCTTTGTCTTTTCTTTTGTCTTTATTGTTTCCTTATCCTTTTATTTTTTTATCTTACTCTCTTTACCTTATTTATCGTTTGTTTTCTTGTCTTTTAGTTCTATTCTTTTTTTTCTTGTCAGAAACAAAGTTTTTTCGAATATGCTGCAGTTCTTTTATTAATGGTATCAATCAATTTATTTTTATATGGCGATGATGTGATAATATAGGCTTTACGGGCCCCACTTGGTTTCGAGGTGTTTTTCTCAGGTAACGTAGGCAAGGGATTTATTTCTTCAGAAGTCACTAAGAACTGGTTTGAATTTGTTTGATCAATGTCTACCACATTGTCACTACTGCTACATGTGCTACATATGCTACATGTGCTTGCTACATGTGCTGTACTGCTACATGTGTGTGTACTGCTACATGTGCTTGTGGATTTCGCCTGGGCGTCATTGCATCTGCAGCTTCAGAGGAAACAAGGCTGTGAGAGTGAAAACTAAAATGCCTAATATGAGACCCTATCTCATATTAGGCATGCTTTGGGGTCTCATATTGGTCACGACCATGTTGTTGAACACGCGAACGAATTTTTTAGGATAGGATTGACGTTAGCTTAAAAAAACAGGCGTGTTTGCAGTCCACATTTATAGCTACCTATCCAATGCTAACAGTTTTAATAAGAGTCTTACCATAAAGGTGAAAACAGACAATGAAAATGGTGATGGAAAAAAGTCGACGAGCAGACATTCAGGAATAAAAATGCTGCACCTTTATGTGCACTTGCAAACACTCGACTGACCCACCGATTACGAATACGAATGATACAATAGACTACTGTTTTACGCTCCAGTCACCGGGCGGCAGCACTTTATACGTCCTATAAGCTGGGGTCTCATATTAGGCATACTTACCCTATATACATGCATTTATATATACTCTTGGGATACATGCTATCCTACCCTGTAAGGAAAAGGTTAAGTACATAAACACTGCTGTTTTATTTCGTAATCTCAAAATTTTGAGTAACTATGCAGATAGTTTTTTAAAGCCATTATCAGCCCTGATCCGTTCTGTGCAATTAATTATAAATACACTCCCCTAACTCTAAATGCCGAAAAATTCATGAGTTCAGAGAGCCCACGCAACTTACAGAAATGTATCGTAGCTCCTCCACTACAGCATGTGTACTCTGCCCACGCGTTACTTGCTAGCTTGAAATATCTAAATTTGAAGTTGCATATCTTAAAAAAGCTTTTTTTCTCCTCCTCCCCCCTCCCTCAGGTAAAGAATATTTGATGTACTTCGATAATTTGCCAGAAGCTGAAGAAAACATCTTTGAAAAGTCACAAGGGAGAATGATTTCTGAAAGAAGTTTTTGAGGAGAGCCCCCCACCCACACATAAAATTCAACGGTATGCTTTCAGTGGGCTTTTTAAAACATGTGTATTGAATTATTTTAAATTATTTACTCTGTAACCAAATATTTAGTAAAATAAATTATATTCGAAATATAAAATTACATAAGATTTTATTACATAAAATTAGGGAAGGAAACCCTTGAAATATTTATTAATAAATATTCCTTAAATAAATAAAAAGCTAATATTTTCAGGTTTTTCTTCCCTGGCATTTTTCAAGAGTTTTATGTGATATATTTCGTATTAGATAAACTTTGTTTCAAAATATATTCTGATTATCATACAATGCAGTATAATGCGCAAATAAGAATGTCATCACATTAAAAATTATGCCATATATCTTGAAATATTCAACATGCAAAAGGTTTCTCTTTAAATCAAAACATACATTCTTAAATTAAAGATGTTTTAACACCAAGAGAGGAAGTACATTTAGTCTAATTTCATAGATTGTCGGTATAATATACGCTGGATTGATTCCTTCGATCTGTTATTAGTTACTAATGTACAATCCTTTCTCAATTTACTTTTTTTCGTAACGTTTGTGGATAACATTGTAGAACTACTCAAAAAACTTGAAGCTTATACCAAAAAGTAAAATGAAGGGTATTTGGAATCTGAGTTAATTCTGAGTTAATTCTGAGTTCTATTTAAATGATATACCTCTTGCCCTTAAAGTTACATTATTCTCATTAATAACAATGATATTCAAATCTGCGAAAATTTCTATACAAGGTTATAAAAACCTTGCAAATAAGAGTAAAAATAAAAATAATTTTTCTATGGTCTGACATCATAATTATTTTAATATGAAGAATATAAATTGTTTTTGTCAGGTACGAGTATATGATCATAATTTCCCATTTCGATTCACGCTATATAATGATTAGCGTCTTGAGCTACTAAAAATTGGGCTCGGGTTCGAATCTCGACTTAAGCGCAGACGTCCCGTTCTGTCCCCTCACAGGAAATGATGTCTTTCATCTATATGGGGTTCGCATAATAAAGAAGCCAATAATTTCGAGGTGTTGAATGAGTGGATGTTGGAAAGACAAGTGCCTGCTTCGTAAAAAAAATTCCCTTTTCATGTGTATCACACAGTCGTATGCACTGTCTTGAATTCTAAATATATATTTTAAAGAGTTACTGTTTATATAAAAAGTTTAGCTAATGACCAAGCAATAATTGCATTTCAAAGTTATCAGTGTTAATATTCAGTGTTTTAAAAACATTTTTCCCCTTTATTTTTTTCTGAAATGTTTCAGAATTGCCTTGCTATCCTGTTCAGTAAGCATTTTCTTTACAGTAGTTGCAAAGATTGTTAATCAGTGCTGAAGCTATAATTTGAACCTTGCAAAATTTGTGGCATTTTGCAAGCTATGCGTTTTGTAGGACTCTTGAACATCGTCTTTAATTATGAGCTGATTTCCAAAATAATTGGGGCCAGTAATGTTTACTGATAATAACCAGTATGACAATATTATTGAATTATTGAACAGGAGTTTTACGAATAATGAGAAATTGCTCTTTATATGTTCATATTTACTAGTTCATAAAATGTAGTTGACATGGGAAGAAATAAACACGAAATTCCATAGCTTGCGACTATTTTTATTAGAAGGAGGTTTGGAGAAAGAGAATCCCCATACCTTACATCGCGCACGGGTGAGGCTATAACAATTTTCCTTTAAATCTCAGAGAAATAGTTACTAATCATAAATAATATCAGAAATAACCAACTGGAAAATATTTTCGTTTGCTCAACACTTACAAAATGGTGTACCTCTAACAGAAAAGAATTGATCGTTGGACCCACAAATCGATAGTGGTATTATTATTATTAGTGCAGAAAAACATAGCTATATTGACTGTTTGCATTTATCTTACCTGATCGACATGCAGTGGAACATAGCGATATTGTTTGTATGTGTTCATCTTACCTGATCGACATGTTACGGAACATGGCGATATTGA
This sequence comes from Dolomedes plantarius, assembly GCA_907164885.2. Taxonomy (NCBI): domain Eukaryota; kingdom Metazoa; phylum Arthropoda; class Arachnida; order Araneae; family Dolomedidae; genus Dolomedes; species Dolomedes plantarius. The sequence continues at coordinate 161,725,259 of OU015493.1, read as the reverse complement.
CTGTTTGTATTTATCTTACCTGATCAACATGCAGTGGAACATAGCGATATTGACTGTATGTGTTTATCTTACCTGATCGACATGTTACGGAACATAGAGATATTGACTGTTTGTATTTATCTAACCTAATCGACATGCAGTGGAACACAGTGATACTGACTGTTTTTATTTATCTTACCTGATCGGCATGCAACTTGGAACCACAGTCTAATTGTTAACAGGAGCTATGGGCAAACTTTGAAGATAACAAATTGCTCTACTGTCATCATCAAACGATTAAAAATAATTCATAATATTTTATGACGCCATACTTTACTATCAATTTTTCGCTATTACAGATCTACCATGTTGCAAGTCTTGAGTAAACTAAAATATTTCACGCTTCGTTTAGGGTTAAAGAGTGTCATGTTTCCTTTCGTGCATCTTTGCTACCCATAAAAGTTATTTGTACTTTGTTGAACTCTATATACTAAGATTATTTCGAGCCATAAATATAATTAACTACCATGGATTACTTTAATCAAAATGAGTGTGTTCTAGATAAGAGAACGTTGTTGTTTACTGCAAGGAGATGTTCAATCAATAATGCTTCAAGTACGTCAAAAGATAATTGAACATCTGAGATAGGGAGCTTAGAAATCCGGAATCGAATATCTCCAAACCCTCCTTTTCTTTGTTTCGTTGTTGAAAATAACTGTGTACCAAAAATTATGTATAATATTTCAAACTTTATTTGTAATGGAATGCTAATTACACTCTGTTCGTTCAGACTGGTCTAATCACGTAAGTTTAAAGAATCTTTCTAGTAATTAAGAAAAAGAAAAACTTTTGAAGAAAATTTATACGAATTGTTTTTCTGATTTCGAATTGTTTAGGGAAAATTTAGATAGTATTCCACATATACGTATTCAGAACTGATGCCTCGAAGCCAAAACCTCATTATGAAGCATTATCCTTTTTAGCCACATTTCGCCGATATGCCATTAATTTTGTTTCCTTAGAAAGATGTAGGATGTCAGTTCCTTTGAAATGACTGTTAAAGACTTCAGCAGAGCGTTACTGAGACTTATCTCATTTTTTATTCCATTATGATCACTAACTCTTAAAATTCCATATTGATAATTATCTTCCTCTGTTTCGGGAAAATACGGTAGCACGGGATTTCCGCAATTATGTTCGAGCATCCAGACGTCTAGTTGATAATGTCATGCATTATCTAAACGGTGGCAGATGAATTCTCACAAAACGGGGTTTCTTCTCTCATGACACCATTGGAGTAAATGACCAGTTATTACCAAAATAGTGACTTTATGTCTCTAATTCCAGCTTGTTTGTACTACATTTCTTATAATTACAAGCAGGAAATATAATTTCTGGCATCATTGTGGAAAATTTGTTTTTATTAACATTTTGTCTCCTCAGTAGTAATATTTTTGTTAATTTTGTTTCTTTTCCTGATTCATTAGTTCAGCGTAATGAAGTCCAACTGAACGGGCATAAAGAAAGTCAGCATCTGGGTATTAACATGCTACTCACGATGGTATCCGCTATGCTTTTACATCAGCTGATTTGACACGACATGCTTTAAAGTAAGTAAAGACAGATTAAATCAGAAGTTTAATTTACGTTTAAGATATAGCTGTTGTGATTACTTAGTTATTCGTTTAGTGAATACTAGTGTGTTCGTTTCAAGCATGGCTACAAACAAACACATAGACAAAAAAGTTAACAACATTCAAGTGTTTCACCGAGAAGAATGTTATAAAGTTTTAAACATGCTTATGGTCAGATGTAGCCTATCGGTAGAGTGTCCGCTTTCGGTAATCGGTGCTCGGATCGAATCCTGAGAAGCGCCTTTAAATACCTTCGTGTCTAGGCCAGATGCGCGCTGGATATGGGCCCGTTAAATACGTAGACCAGAAAGTCCTTTTATGAGGTAAGTGAGTGCGGAAGGTTATTAAAATTGTGGTGGCACTTAGCCAATTCGGAATCCGACTCTTGTGGTGCCATTATAAACCTTGTGGTGCTATTATATACCCCTCAGCCCCCAAGCCTGTATGGACCTGGTATGGAACATCCGGCCAGGTGGAATTAGTAACAACAACAACAACAAACATACTTGTGAAATAAAGCTTAAGACGAGGAGGTTATAATTGCTTAAGAAAGTCAGCAGTCATATAGTTCAATGATGCATAGAGGGATCTGCTAAATTGAGCTTCATTTGATCTACCTTAACAGATTCGTCACGAGTTGGATGTTGGTCTTAGATAGGTCGGACTCCAATGAAAATTAAATACAAGTATATTCCCGAGTTAGACGTGTATACCTGTTGATAATTTTCATGATTAGTTGTAGTGAGAAAGCAGTGTGTTTATGTCAAAAAGACCATGCAGATGAAGATAATATACGTATTTTTTAGACAAGTAGAATCTCATTATATTTCAAACATAGCCTTTTGACGTAGGTTTGCGTTTCTTCATAACGGTCCTGCGGAAAGGAACATTTTAGACGCTAAAACCGTCTGACCGCCCGTCCTCGCGAGGTATAATTTTGGCAGTGTGCCAAACCCAGTGTATCGCTTGGACAAGTTAAAAATAAAAGTATCAATATACGCCAAAATTTTGACATACATATATGTATGTATATACACACGTACATATATATATAGATACATATATTCATACAAAACAGGCAAGAAACGATAAGTAATCCTACGTTAATAACCCCCGGTAATTTCGCTAGAAGAAACTACCTGAAATTATATTTTTTTATCCATTGTTTTTCCATAAATTAAAGATAATCATATACTCTCTCATTCACATTAATTGTAAAAAGTAATAATCCCTGATTATTCTTTTTAATGCTTATGGAGAAACAAAAGCTGAATCAAAAGTTTCATTCTCTCAACAAAATATCAATGAAACACAAATAAACAGACAATTCACTTTGTCATTAAAAGGAAAAGAAATATAAACTTCGATGCACTTTATTTAATTTTCATGTATTTCTTTGCTAAATAGCAAAATGGAGTGGATAATATTGATGTTTAAAGAATTCTTAACGATACAGTTTTGGCATGAGACAATTTTTCGAAAATACGCGATATTCTCCCTATAATTTTATGGTTACGCGCTAAATGGTGCGTAATTTCACACTTACTAATAATTGTCTTAATATATATTGAGTTCGGAATCATGTTTAAAGTATTGGTTCCGCTTTACAACAAATCATAATTCGCCTAATTACTGCTCATTTACCGGTCGAATAGTTAATGAAACTAAAGCACCTGAAAGATACAAAATGACATACTTGTGTAGGACAGAATTATTCGCTCGTTCAGATTTTGAATGAAATGAAAATTACACATTGAAAGGGAATTTCTAATCTTCGTTCATTAAGAGGTGTTTAAAGGCCTGGAAGGACCATTCGTTCCGGAAGTTGGGCCTTTATCCAAAATTTGAGGAGACAAGTATGTAAAGGATTGATTTAATGATTGTAGCAGCGCTGAATGTTATAATTCACCACGGTGTGTGTTCGAGAGACGGCCAATAAAACTCTTATAACAACTTCAGAGTCACAAAAATAAAGACTTGAGGAACACTAAGGTGGCGTAAAAGAAAAGCTGTCTGTGTGGCCATTGATAGCGATCAAAAGACTATAAATGCTGCAAGATAGATGGTGACGTTATGATGGCCAACAATAACACTTTCAGATAATGGTCAAAGTGGTATCCCAAACGAAAATTATGGTTGGGAGATACTTGGTAGACTGTGAACATGAGCAGTGAAATAAGGGACCAATTGGGGCAAGAACTGCTAAGAGAAAGGAAGCCCTCTGATCCAATGAGAGAAGAAGGGGCGGGATAAAATGACCCCGGTAAACGGACAACAGTCAAAAAAGAGAGAGAGAGAGAGAAGGTCGACAGATTTCGCTTACTGTTCCCTGGAGCTCTGACGATATAGAGGACCGATTGAGCTGTCTCGGAGTCTAGTGGAAGTTCCTGGAATCTGACATGATGATGCTGAATATGACATGATGTGGGCACCTGTCAACGAACGTGGGCACCTTCATCGCTGTATTCTTCGACAGTAGTAAGTGCCTCACGAAAGATCCTAGAAAAAAATTGATTGATTGAATAGTTTGTCTCTGCTTCTGATTCCTCATGTATTAAGTGATAATATGAAGGGGAACCTTATTCTATTATTAATTTCACTTTAAAAGAATTTTTTATTGTTGAATAAATCTATGTTAACAGCCAATTCTCTATGTTTCCTTCTTTGTCCCAACACATGAACGCATCAATTTATTAAGGTTTTATGAGAACCTATGACGATCACATCCATTTAAAAGAAATACATTTTCTAGCACATTAGAGTTAGTTGGCTCATATCAAAAAAAGATATTCATATTTTTGCATTTTGTATCTCTGAACTAGTTTAATGCATGCGTCTAAAAACATTAAAAAAATTGCAACATCTAAATGAGGTAAAGACTCCTTTACACACAGAGGGGAAAACGCAGATCTCTACAACATTAAAAATAAGGTATTGTTCACAGTTATCCCCTGTTTCGCGTTCCACCGTTAGCGCAGAGATTGTTGACATGACCTTTGATTGGTTTGACATATCACGTGGTCACTGCGTTGACCTCTCTGATTGGCTAAAATTATTTATCGCTGATGTACCGCTCCGCTCTGGAAGGAATGTGAACTAAGTTTGTTTAGCAGCCTGAAACTTGTGAAGGGGAATATATTTTCTTCTTAATAAACACGGATATCACACAAAATTATTTCTCACCCGATTAACATGTAGACATATTAGCCTGAAGCATTTACACGCTCTATTCTTGAGGATTTTAAGACACATTTGTTTAAAAATGTGAGGTTGTTTTTAATTAACCACACTATACACTAATCAAAATAGCGGAAGATATTTTAAACAACACTTTCAATTGAAAGTTACATCCTTTAAGTTACATCTCTTGAAGTTACATCCTTCAAAATAAGGTTTTAGTTACCACTATAAAATGTTTGAAGTATTATTATATTTCATTGTGTATCCTTCATCAATTTTAGATAAAAATTGAGGGTTCATTTAAAATTTCATTGCCTGATATCTAGGGATTGGAAGTGGAAGCAGAAGTCGCGCTTACTTTATACAGCTCTATAACGACGGAGGCATTTAAAAATATTCTTTTAAATTGCAACGAACACACTGGAGTTGCATTTCAAAATAATAGTGAATAATGTAAAACAAACCGATAGCACGACAATGACATAAACTGATTAAATGCAAGAAATATCTTCACTACTATGTCTTCAATACCGAAAACACTTTGAATTCTTTATATCCCATGAATAGTAAATTTTCAGCGGTTGAAAATACTCTGAAATATTCTCAGCGACACATGAATTTTAATACAAATTTATTTTATACTCAAATAAATTCCCATAACAGCATTTTCCTTTCTTAATAACGACATGCGAATGAAGTTTAGAATTTTGTTTGCGAAAGGAGTATGTAAATGGGACAATATTCAGGTTTTCCCAAATGATAAACATTCTAATGTGCAATAGCCAAGCCTTATAAATTCACTGCACACGAATGTTTGTATCTTTTTATATAAATAGCTACAGGAAAGGGAATCAGTCATTTCAGTCTGGAACTATATCGACAAATCAACTGCTTAAAAGGATTTTGCTTGGTTACATATTACAAGGTTAAACTTTACCTGTCCGCCCCCCCCCCAATCACACATATACATCATCTTTTTCTTATGGTTCGTTTCAAGTATAGTGCATTTTAATTCGAAGTATTATTATTGTGTCAAAAGAGTTAAAAGTATTTGTTACTAATTTAACATCTTAACTCAAAAGGATTTGTTGGTGGGCGAGAATGCTCATATTTGTGAGCATTGTCAATCACCACTTATTGTGTCACATATTTTGACGTCTTGCTCCACTCTGCAACCGTACTATAATACTTTTTTTCGGTTGCAGTTCACCCAACCTGTCTGATCTGCTGGGGGAACCACCCCACCCTTCTCTATTTGCCTTCTTGTTTTTGATCGGTTTTATACATAGATTTTGCTTATGTAATTGATTTTACTGCAAATCTTTTTACCCTTTTTTATATCACCGTTAATGTATTGTTTATCAATTTTATATATCATCCTTTTTATTACCTTTATATATCACCAATGTTATCACCTTATCATCATTTTACATACATCATATCTTTTATCGCGTTTACACACCATTTTATCGTCTTTTTAATGAATTTGTACGTCTTGTATTATTGAAAAGTGTTGCTTTTAAACCTATCATTTTGGTATTGGTTTGAGCTTTTGTAAATATTCCTTTTCGGCTCTAGTCTTGTGCTTGGCGCTTTATGTCTTACTGTGGATCTTTCGTCTTAAACCCCAATCAACCATCCAACCAACGAACCTGAACTCAAAAGAGAGGTTAAAATAAAATTTTAGAAGCCAACTTAGTGACTAAAAACCTTATATTTGGTATTAAACTTTCAAGGTTTTTAAACCACTAAATTCCGTTATCTACCATACCGTTCCACCATTTTCCATTATACTGTGTGTCCCACGTTCCTGAACATCAAATAAGCAATGAAATACGATATTTTTCATTTCGGAACTTCCACATAAAATCGAAAGGAAAATCAGTACATCTAATAACTAAAAGGTATTGCTGGAGACTTGGCGTTTTATTGCTTTTTAAAACTATAGTGTATGGAAAAGAGACTAGCGAGCCGCATATGTTCGCGAATCTTTTGGAAGCCATTTTGGAAACTTGTGCCGGAACAAAATAGCTAAAATTAAAGCCAGGGACAAGTCGAATAATCTGAATTTTTGGTAGAAATTATGGATGTGAGACCATGTTTCTACATTTGTGTTGATAAAAATAAACAGTGCTCAGTGTTGACAAATCAATATTTAATTGAATAGCCATGAACTGTGGTAGCTCAAAATATGGCAGATTTGAATAATTTCGTAAAACAATTAAAAGAAAAACAATTCATTAAATTATTAAAACTATTTGAGAATTAAAACCCTTTGAGGGGCGTCGTTTGCGCAGTGCAAACGCCTACATCAAGTCTTTTCATCACTTGCATTGAATATATTCCAGTTAAATGAACAGAAAAATGTTTAGTACTGCCACCTGTTATCAGTTTAAAGAAGTAAAAAAAATTTACTATCTTTGATTGGAATTTTTTTCAAGATTCATTAGGTTAAAAAAAAAAAATCGGGAATAAATTCTGCACCGTGCAAGCGGTTGAGGTTGTTTCCCCTGAAAGGATTAAGAAGTATGGATTATTCTAACAAATAGCAAAGGATATATTCAACAAAAACATTGGGAGAAACAGTGCTTGATATTTTCTTCATATCATATAAAACGTGTTTATGTATTTAGACTCTTCTCAGTATGCATACATTCCCAAATTGTTCTCAAAACTGTTTATCTTGGCCACCCCTGATGTATATTTGCGCTTTTTTAAAGACGTTAGGGTACTCCTTTCTTCTGAAATTATTTCAATATTTTTTAAAAGTTATTAACTGGCAAAATAAGGCACAACAAGGATGTATATACAGTAAAACCTTGTTGATCCACACCACGCGTGTTTGAAACAGAAGACAGTGGGCCAATTCTTTGTTAAGAAATGATGTGAAAAGATATTTTTATATTCTTTAATATCTTCTAAAAAATAATTCGTAATTTTGTTACACAACTTAATAAATGGTAAGTCTGCTTAGTTAAGGATTTTGTTTTTCTTATTACTCATATTACCCAGATTGCCTATGGTCCCAGTTAGTCCAGATAAACGAGGTTTTACTGTAAATGGTAATGCTTGTATTGCATCTTTTATGGTGAGAATGGCATAGTAAAATACGGGTTCATATACATTGCACTGAACCCCTACTAACATAAACTTCTCTATACCGTGGGTGTTATAATTGGTTCTGACGATTTGTCTTTGTCGTTGTTGTTGTTGTTGTTGTTGATAATGCCCTGTAGCGTACTGGAAATAGGGTCTTATTTTTTCCCGAGACCCCACAAGGGCTTGAAACACAGCTGCGTGTTTTTCAAGGAATGTGTTGTTCGGTTCCAACAGTTCGGAACACGTGGGGGGATTAACAACCGTTTTCCTTACAGATGCAGCCACTAAAGCTGTCATCTTTACTTTTCTGGAATGTAGTAAAGTTCGGCGTCTAAGAACAGCTGTCAGCCGATAAGCTGCCGGACCCTCCACCCCTTTTGAAAATCCAGACATTCCAAGAAGACGGACCCCGAATTGCCAGCCGAGAGGAGAGGCTTGGAGTTGTTTTTTTTTTCTAGAGAGCGGCGTAGAACATCGACTCGAGCGGTTGTGATTTTGTGAGGCTCCTGTTTTCTTGGGCCGGAATGGGCCCTGGAGCGCGCACTGTAAATCTGCACGTAAATTAAGTAAATATGTCGAAAATGTCTAATGTTTAATTTTTTTTGTTAATAAATTGTTGAATTTTTGTTTTAAAAATTTGGCCTTCGTTTGTTAATTAGAACTCTGTCTTTCTTGGTATGGATCAATAGTTGTGAAATTTCTTCAAAATGCCTCAGAGAGAATAGCCTTACTACTTGTCGTGACGCCACAGCCCCCTGGCTGGAACTTCTCCAGACCGCGTCCATATAGGCTTTCTGGCATGAGCGGTGCGCGGCTCCGAATTTTTAAGGATTTGCGTCCGAATTAGCCAGGTGCCACCTACGTTTTCACCGAGCACCCTAAAGGGCCGACATCTGGATCTGGGAGGATCGCGCCTTTTCCCGCCCGCTCTTACCTCATAGGAGGACTTTTTGGTCCACAGATTTAACGTGCCCATATCCGGCCTAGACACAAACGTATTTAATAGCTCTTGTCTGGATTCGTTCCGAGCACCTTCAGTACTGAAAGTCTCTACGACCAGAATACCTCGGGCCCGTCTTTATTGTAATGTGTAACATTAGAGACAGGAAAAAGCAGCAAATAAGACAATGAAAGGATAAAATCCGTCTATTAAAAGGATTTTGTCAGGAAAGTTACTAGCTATATCATGAAGTATTATATATTTTAATATTTTTTATTTAAGCAAATTTAGAACCCATCTGTTTTTTCTTTGCTCAAATGATAGTACGATTTGCGACGATGAAAAGTATTTTTCCCACCTTTGGTTTGCGCGAAATTTTCGGAAAAAATTAAAATTTGACTATAATACGCACCCATAACTTTTGAATATTTAATTTAAAAATTGCAAAAATATTTATTAACATAGATAAAATTTTTAATAAAAAGAAACGAACGCGTCAAATTCGGTAGAGAAATAACTTAAATTGTTCATTTAAAACAAACAATACTGTCAAATTATCAGTCATAATCACTTTCAATAGAATACAGCTCATCTATTGTTGTTGCGTTCATGTCATAATTATTGTTGCCGTCTTAATATATATCGCCATCATCATTCTCACTTGACGATACTAACTGTGAGTTCCGTTCGTTTAAAAGGAATACCTGCTTAGGAAACGGGCGGATGAATCACGGAGTGCAGATGCGCACGCACCTGTGTTGTTAAAATGCCTTACAGCTGCTGTACGTTCGTTTATCCAATGTTTAAAACTACCCTTTTTTGGTACGCAAATATAATACGCACCCTCATTTTTGCGGACTAAAATGTGAAAAAAAAGTGCGTATTATACTCGAGATTTAACGGTTATAAAGTTTCTGAGTCTTGGACTATCAATGTTTAATCTTTATAATTGGGCTTCGAAAGGATATTGTTTGTTTTGTTTAGAAAGTTTCCAATTGCCATAAGTATGAAAATTTTGATCTGAAATTAACTTACTTCAAAAGTGATCTAATTTCAGACTTCTTAATATGCCTAAAGTTATAATTTTAGGATTTTGTATGGTCGCAGTTGTTTGTCGATTGACATGAGATTTATTATCTCAAAATTCTATATTTCTTTCCCTCACAGAATTTTTTTTTTAAATTTACGATCACATTAAATTCTTAATGAACAGTTTTCTAACCATTAATGACATGAACTTGAAGGTAGGACTTTGTTTTAAAACCTTAATATAATGGAGCAATCTATGAAGTTGGAGTACGTTTTTTTGTCGACGAATAATAAATTATGTTCATTTTGTGCTAACAGTTATCGTTGTATTGTAGCAAAATCCAAAGTTTCATTAATTGAACGTTATTTATACTTCCTATAGTTAAGGAAAAGGAACCACCAGACACATACTGCAATGCAGAGGAATATTATACACGTGGAAGACAGATTTAATTCTCTAGCAAATTTTAAATGAAAAGAAATTCAGACATTGAAAGGAAATTACTTATCATACTTCATTAAGAATGTGTAATGACTGTTAAAAATAGCTATTCATCTTGAAAATCTAACCCCTCCCCTTTTCAAAAGTGGGGGGGGGGGGACAGGAATTTTAAGCATACATTGAGTAAATTTACTTCTGTTTTAATCAAATTATTTTCTAACACATCAACTCAAAGAATATACCATTTCTACAGAGCTGTAATATATACCTACATTAATACTGTTTACATTTTCAAGTGTAATTTTAAATATATCGCTTCATATTTGTCGAATATGCACCAAGTTTAGGGCCAAATGTTATTATTGCAATTCCTATACAACAAATAAGATGAATTAGAAAGGGAGGAATTGATTGCATCTTACAGACCACTAAGTTGAGTTCTCCTCGATAAAACATCTAAACTAATTTTCCAAAATATTCTTATTTATTATATGTAATTATAAATCCTATTGAAGAATTTTACAACATGGAAAAGGAAAATATGTTAAAATAGAAAACTATTCGAAAATGGGAATTTCTTTTAAAAATATTTCCCTCTATGAAGGCAACAATAAGGAAAAACTATGGTACAGCATAATATATTGAAATCAGACTAAATCTTTAATTAAATGAGATTTTTTGTGTCCTAGAGTTATTCTGGGAAAACAAATATTTATGTAGATCCTCAATTTAAAAATAATATTGTCAATTTAAATAAACATTCTATTCATGGGAATTCTGGTGTACATAAATTGACAACAAAATTTTTAATGTACCCCCTACTATTTTATTGTCATGTGAGTATATTTTATGCTCCGGGAGTAATCTAATTCATATTATTTTTCCGATGTTGTTTTAAATAATTTCTGAACAAATTCATCCCAACATATTTATTTAAAAGTTTTCGTACTTTTTCTTTTGAAGGATAGAAATGAGGTGTGCATTATGGAATAGCCTCCGTACTTTATTAAACACAATATTTTCTAGACAGAATATTTAATCTGTATCTCTTTGTATCAGAGCTAATTTATTGTTTTACTATAATCATGAATTGTTTACCTGAAATATGTATTTAAGAACGACAATCTTATAAATTAATGAAGATAGCCAAGTAATGCCATTATTGTGAAGAAAAGGCAAAATTCAATATGAATGTGCAATGTTTAATTACATTTTTTAGTTACATGCCCAAGTTCAGCGAAATGGGTTTTAATAATCCCCTGCCCGGAGCAAAATTTGAACTTTGTACTTCTGGGGGAATCTCTGAGGGTAATTTCAAATCCAATGCCCAAAGTGAAGCAATCTTATACCGTGAATTTCATTATTGCATTAGTTATCACCATTATATGTGGCCAATGCATAGGCTGTATTAAAATTTATCACGGTTTTTCCAAATCGGCTGGTACTCCCCCTTTATGCATTTGCTGGTATGTACCGGGATGTATTGACTACCGCAAAAAATCTACCTTTGTGTTTTCTTCCACTATCATATGACCCGCTTAGTTCCCATATCGGTTAAGTCCGTGAAACAAAAAGTGGTGAAAAGTGATTAAATAATATACATTATTTTTTTTTTATTATTTCTCTGAAAATATAAATTCAAATAAACATTGTAGAATGTATTATTACAGATATATCTTTTATCTGGCGACATATAAAATCCATAAGATAGAATATCCTAGAAGTAATCGTTATTATTATTATTACAATTTTTGAGTGGCAAAGAGACTTACAATTTGGAAAGGGAAAATAAAGTAATAACATCCAAATCACTCTTCAAAATATTCTTTTTTTACTACAGAAAAAAATTTAAATAACTTTTTAAAAATTCACAAGTACATACTGTATGAGTCAAATGTCATACGTTGCACTGGTCCCTAATTTGTTGTATTCGAATGGACTGTAGACTAATAAATTATATCAAAACCATTGTCGACCATACGACACACGAATTAATAACAATTTTATTTACTTAAACGAATTATCTACAATACTAATGTATAAACAAAATCAATACATGAAACATCGACCATACGATGTGCGAGCGTAACAAACTTTTTTATGCAACAAACGATTTCAAACAAATTCTAATATCTTTTAGTTTACGATGCCAACATAAGAATTAAAAACTATGATACCTATATTTGTATTATTTCAAGGGCGCGTTTGGCGATTGCCAACATAGCCATTGGCGTCAACACATACTTTTGTAGCAGTTAGACTGTAATTGACTAATTTATTTTACTCTTTTTTGTTATGAAGCTATACTAAACGATTATCATCGGGTTCTTGCTTCTGCGTTTGAATTGCATTAATGCAACGATTTACTTTAGAGTATGGACTTAACTTGATTGACCTCTGAAAAGTATTGATTATTCTTCGATGGCCAAAAACATGTTTTGTCATTTAGTGATGTTAATCCTTATTATTTGGGAAATGTATCATGGATACAAAAAGGTAGGAATTAATCAAGTGCTTTGACACTAAAATTTCAAAGTTTTCAAAATAGTGGGCAACCGATTTTGTTTGTGAATGGCTCATATTTAATGCACTTGTTAGTTCTTCCAAGAATATTTTGTTTTATATTTCGTAATAATACAGGCATTATGGAGAAACCACCCACCATTGGAATTCAATTTTAAAGAGTTTGAAATTTTCTTGATAGTTTTACACACGGTCAAACGTCTCTCTGACGAACATCAATTTGCCTCGATCGGAATTTACTCCTCCTACCTTTCGACAACAAAGACAATGTGCTAACCACTGTATAATTGCACTGATGTGGGGAAATCTCAATTTTTGAATTCTTCTTTGAATTAAAAAAAATTATACAAGCCATCTGGGGTGTAGTGTAGCAGAATTCTTCCTGGGGCACCCAGGTTCACGTTAAACAGCTTGCTATGCTATATCTTTGTCACTCTCCAAGCACTTCCAAGGCGTAGATGTTTTGTAGAAACCTAACTGTCCTTAACATACCATTCCACTGCAACTATGTAAACATTCTTCTTTTGTTCTTGACTCACCGCGTTTTGCTGCAGTCGCATGTTTTAGAATTATGACCGGCCAACATCTCCGGGAACATCTTTCCCGGTTTGGTCTGGCTGATTCACCAAACTGAGTCTTGTGCCATTCAGGTCAACCTATGACTACGTTACATCTTAACGTGTGCCCAGGACTTTTAAATTTTAAGTCCCTTGTTTTCAAATATTGGAGAGCCCGTAGTCGATGATGGCATAGTGGCCAAATGCCCGGCATTTGTAAAATAAATATTAACCATCCTAAATATGTTTATTTATAGATGACATACAAAAATGAGCAAAATATTAAATATTGGAACGAAGTTCTTTTACGCGGCTTACAGTAGAGTGAACTGGCAGAAATCGTCACGTAAGGAAAAAGCGTTATGTGGATGACCGCAGTGCCATCTGTGGACGGAAATTCTAAACACGTGTAAATAACATTTAAACTTATTTTTGTTTGTTGTTGTTTTATTTCACACGGGATTTATACTGTGTCATTATTGCAATTTTATAATGGAAAGTCGAGAAACAGAAACTGCAGCAAGTGTAAATGATGCAAACTTAGAAAAGTAAGTTAATAAATCATATAACTTAATGCAAGTATTTACTTTTTACATTCATTTAATATACATGTGATTCGAGAGTTTACTATTTGCTGTTTACATGCATTACAGAGAAATAATAATGAAATCATATGCTCAGCGTCAAAAAGAGTATCGAAAGAGAAAAAATCCAAAATCAATTTCAGAGTGCAAAAAAATACCAAAAAACAAACGCTCAATGTCAACAACTATTCCGGCAGAATCAAAAACAAAAAGCACAGCAAAATGAAACATTGAATCTTGCTAGGTATGATATATATATCTTTCGCATGAGAATAAGAAACAATTTTATTTTTTATTTTTATATATAATTTATAATTCACTATTTTATATTTAATTTTTAATAAATGACTATTTTTTCTAAAATATTAAATTAAATTTATTGATTTAAATCCTTACTTTACATTTTTGCTTTGAAAAAATGATAAAAAATAAAAATAAAATATACAAATTAGGGAGAGAGAGAGAGAGAGAGAGAGAGAGAGAGGGATTTTAATAAAAGAGGGCTGCGGTTTTTGGCGTGACAAAAATACACTAATATAATCAATAGAAATCTACATATTAAATCAGGTTTAGAGTTGAAAAAATAACGTAAGAACGTTGAAAAAATAACGTAAAATCCCCGTCAGGAACTTCGTTCCTGACGGGGTCCCCCGACCGCACAATTTTTTTCGTTTATTTTTATTGATATTCTATTTAAAGTATTACATTTTTACCAGTTTATTAACCGCCTTATGTGTACCAGAAACAGTAATTTGAAAGTAGAATATTAGACGCATACATAATGTCAGAATGTAGACTCAAGTCAGTAAAATTATTGAAAATAATGCTTTAGACCAATGATTCCCAACATTTTTATACTTGAGTACCACCAGAGAAGTTTGTAGGTTCGTTGCATACAACTGGTTATGTTATAACTTTGTGAGGGGGGGGGGGGTCAAATAGATTCTATACACTTATGAATAACTTTACAAAATGTATTAAAGCATAAATAAAACAAAATATCGAAAATAAATACATAAAACTAGAAAAAGACCCTTTGTACGCAATTGATATTAACAAATGGCAAATACAATTTCCTAACATTAAAATGCCTTTATGAGGTGGCTTGAGGAGATACTTGCTGTTTAAACGAGCTTATGCTTATTTCTTATTAAATCTTCTATGTCAGGTTCAATGATACTTATCTTTAACCAGCCCATTCTACTTATTATTATTGAACCCTTCTTCGTATCACCTCAAATGTTCATTAGCATTAAATGCTCATAAGCATTATTAAAGATAAACATCATTGATGCTTATATTTAATAATGCTTATCTTTAACCAGCCCATTCTATTTATTATTATTGACCCCTTCTGCGTACCACCTCAAATGCTTATAAGCATTAAATGCTGATAAGCATTAAATGCTCATAGCATTAAATGCTCATAGGCATTATTAAAGATAAGCACCACTGATGCTTATCTTTAATAATGCTTATCTTTAACCAGACCATTCTATTTATTATTACTGAACTCTTATGCGTACCACCTCAAATGCTCTCTCGAACCATCAGTGATACACGTACCACCCTTAGGGAACCACTTCTTTAGGCGATAAGAATGATTTTAAGTTCTAAAATATAGAATTTACTCGGGCAGATATATTTCAAAATCTTTAAAATCAGTTAAAGTGCTTGTATTGTGTAATTAAATTTGAATGCGAAGTTATCGAACAAAATTTTGATAAACTATATAAGGGAGATTTTAAAAGCAGTTTGCAATTATCGAATCCCACTCTATTGTTTTAAAAATCGAATGGCTTTAGCAGTTATATAATTTTAAGAAAATATCCTGCATTGAGGAAAATTGTTACTATTTTTCTTTTTCTACTTGTCTGAAATGCATGTTTTACACTTTATGACTGGGATATAGGTAGGTTTCGATGGACCCAAGAGATTCAGGGGCCGTTACAATGGGTTACGACGTCAGACCTAGAAAACCAGTACTTTAGAGACATTGATAAACCATAAAAATATTGTTATATAACTAGTTTAGTGAATTTCTACTATAGAATAGAATCCGAAATATATTTAAAATTGTAGTTTCAAACTTAGAAATAGAGGTAATCGATTTTAACAGGCTATATTTGAAACAGATAATAGAAAAGTCATGTATTGGGTAGATATTTTCTTTCTATATCAAAAGGTTAAAAAAACATGCCGTGAAAGAATGCGGTAGCAAAAGTAATATTTTTGCTCCAGATCTGTGCACCGTAAAGTAACATGAGATTGTCTATCGGAAAATACAGTCGTATAATAGAGATTTTGAAAATATCCCAATAAAAACTTGAGAAATATTTTTCATCATGGCAAATTTTTAAAAAATGCATCTTAAAGCTTTGTTTTAAAGTTTCAACAACAGTCATACCATGAAGTGGGATCTCCTTGTAGTTTGAATTTAATTTATAATGTAACATAGAGGAATATTCCACTTTTTTTACTCAAAATCAAGAATAACTATTTATATTCTCCAAAATTCGTTTTTTGCGTGTTTTGACCACATTTTCTGATAATGCAACTCAAGTTTCTAAAGGGTCTGCAAGGAGTGTATTTAACACCAGGGGTAAAAACGAAGAGGTTGCATAGCGTGACCGAAACTTCTGAGTCATTGAGGGTGTTGCCTCATGATTTTTTTTTTCAGTTTTTCTTTCTTTATATTTTTTTTAGATCCAAAATTATGATGCTGGAGATCATTACATGAAACATTAAGAAAATATTTAGGGGAAAATTAAATTTTTTCTGCATGTACGCCATATCATTTGATCGATTTATTTAGCATTCTTCCCGAGTTTTTATGCACGGCATTGAATATGATAAATAACAACTAAGTGTTGAAGTGAAAGAATGTTTCGCTTTCAGGGCGCAAAAGGCGACTAGTTTTAGAATTAATTAAATGAATGTGTCAAAACAAGTTTTAATGCCTGTGAATATATACCGAGAAAGTGTTAGTTCCTGAATATTGTGTTGATGAACCTCTGTCACGACCACTTGTAATGATTAAGTTGTGAGTATTTTTAAAGCCGTTACATACTCATTTATTTCGCCAGTAATCATCATATACATCCTAAAAATTTCTCGCTTCAGTAAATGAATCATATTAAAAGATTTTACCTGCATCTTTAGTTTATTTTTTTTATTTTCTTAGCAAGAATATAGTTCTTTAAGAAAAATGAGGAAAATATTTATAAATTAGAAAAAATGGGAGCTTTCAGTATAACGAAACAAATTAATTTATAACGCAACGGATTAAAACTTTTTCAATGTGTTGAATGGAAACTTTCTAGTTTCTAAATATTTTGAAGAAACATCTGTATTTTATCTATGAATTATAAAACATTTCCCCAAAAGTAATATATACTGATTGGGACAATTGTGAATTCAATAATTACTTGTCTATATTTCATTTTTAAAAGAATCAGTATCACAACTTCAAATGTTAAATATGGTTTCATTACTGTATTGCCCTCGTACATCATATGAAATATGTCTTTGACCCACCCGTATATTTGCATGTCTGTATGTGTGTGTGAGGAGAGAGGACACAGTATGTGAAGACAAGCTATTCGCCATTATCTGACAGGTTTTACAGCTGAATCAATCTTCGATGCTGTACAGAGCATCGTGCCACGTCTAACAACCATTCTCGTGGATGACTGCCGTCACATTGAACATTTGTAATCCTAGGTGCGTTGCGAACTATGCTACGCCAATGTTACACCAGTTAAGTGCAAAAAAAAACCTATAAACTCGTACGGTGGTTTCCGCGACGTCATCGCTTTCATGAGTAACTTGAAACCAGCTCCGTGTTTATTTTTGGGATGCATTTAGCAGAGCATACTTCCTTAGGACTTAAAAAAGCTTTAGCAAGGACTCTCATGAAGCCTTCAGAGGTATGACGTCATACGGCGAGATCGTTGTTTTAGCGGACGTTGCGGACACTCTATAGCCCCGTTGTTCCCTGGATATTAAAAATCTCGGATATTCGAGTATCCTTGAGGCTCTGGTACTCATGATAAGTGAGGATCACGTGGGATCGTACCGAAAGCTCCATGTTTCTTTGATTGGAAGCTGGAAAATCCGTGATTTCGATAATATGACGCACCACCTTCACTATAAATTCAGAATCAGCGGCAACGCTGTATTTTTGGAATTCTGAGAAGAGGTCTTTTGGAGTAGTTAACTTTTAGCATGAATTAGAGGCATCTCTAATGCTACGTTTGACCAATAATGTGCCGAGAAAACGTTAAACTCGTATGGCTGTTTCCGTGACGTATCGCTTTCACGAGTAAATTGAAACCTGCGCCCCAGTGTTAGTTTTTGGGATGCATTTGACAGACATAGTTCTTTATAACTAAAAAATGCTGTATGAAGAATATTCATGAAACCTTTAGTGGTATGACTCCATACGGCGAGATCGCTGGAGTCTACCTTCTCGTATCGCCCTGTTCTTCTCGGGATTTTGAAAAACTCGCAAATTCTTCCTTACGGCTATGCGACACTAGACGAGTTTTGGAACGACACGTTGGTTCGCCCCCGAAAGCTCCGTTTATCTTCGATCCACAGCAGAAAAAGCCGTAATTTCGATAATCTGACGTCACCGCTTTCACGATGAAAATGGAATCAACGTCAACGCTATATTTTAGGTATTCTCAACAGAGGGCTTTTGAAATGATAGGTCTTTAGGATGAATCAATGGGGTCTCTAGTGCTACTTATTACCAGTTAGGTGACTAAAAACGATAAACTCGTACGGTGGTATCAGTAACGTCATGGCTTTCACGAGGAACCTCAGACCTGCACCCCAGTGTTAGTTTTCAGGATGTATTTGACAGAGCATAGTTCTTTAGAACTAAAAAATGCTTTAGGATGGACTTTCGTCACTGTATGACGTCATACAGCGAGATCGCTGGTTTCGCGGACGGGATGGAGAAAGTTATATCTAGCGCTATTTTTTTGTTAATACGGTGCTGACAAAAGATACAGTAGCCCTGCATCTCCGTTGACATTAAAATTTTCAGTCTCTAAAAAAACTCCAAGTCGTAAATATGCTTCAAAATTTTAAATTAATTTATTATTGTGTCATGCAGTGTTAAATACGCATAATTCATTTAACGATTTATTTTTAATGAATAACAGAAGATAAACTTTTAAACCAAACGTTCAATAAGAACATTTTTGAAAGTTGGTGATAAAACCGTGGAATTGAAAGAGGTTTATGTTCCAACAGTGGTGACACAGAAGTTAAGATTGTAATAGTAGAAGTTCAAAGAAATTTTCTAAAGACATTTTCCTCCAAATTCTCTCGGTAAACAAGTGAAGAAGATATCCACTAATAAGGTAAGATATCTCCTTGACCTACATATACATTACAATGTACTTACGGTGCTTAAAGCGGTAAGCATCATAAAGTCGAATCTCGCCCAGTAATAACCATTATGTTTTATGATTACTTTCGTTTCAGAAGCGTCTGCGAAACTTAACTATTTCGGATTTTTTGAATGAACAAATATATTGACAGTGAATATCACCTACAAAAGATTTAAATTTCTTCAAAACACAGGAAACCCTCGCGGTTGCTGGAAATTGGTTGAGAGGGGGTCTCATATTGCTGAGGGTTGATCGTTTACAGGAGGAAAAATTGAATCGTTGACTACTGACAAACGAGGAAAAACGAAACATCCACTGCTAATTATGGAAACTCTCAGACCTTAGGTATTTGAAATATTATTTGCCACGGTTGCTTTAAACTTGGTGGCTGAAATAAGACTAATATGTTTATTTTTTGTAAGTAATTTATGAAGCTGGATTTTTCCCTCGTTTTTATTATTATCTTTTTTAGTGATAATATGTCTTAACGACCCAGGCCTAAATACTTAACAAAACAAGATGTCAGAGATTTGAGGTGAAATTAAATTATGAATTTTTTACCGATTTAGTCTCCGACAGAGAATGTGAGGAAGAAAATTAAAATTACATTCCTGTTTCTTTATTAGTTATAAGTGATAATAGTTATTTGGGTTTGTTGGATCACGTTTGAGTTCAAAAGTTTCCATAAAGGCTCATTCAAACAATTGGAAATAGAAAGATAATATTTAGCCTTTCTCTTTATCCTAACGAATCCATAGATAAATAAAGATTTTCTGTAATAACTGGAATTCCAGAACTCAATGATTTGGGGATGCAAATATCTTAAAGTATAAGACAAATTTTTTGAGAAATATCCTTCTGAAAATATGCTGCGTAGTTTAATAGAACAAATTAATGTTTATGTTGAACAGTAGGAAAAAATTATGCATGTGGATTGAAAAAGTTTCCATTCAGTGAAATGCATCGAAACCTAACTAGGCTGAAATGAAGAAATATCTCTCTATTTCTTCAATGATTGGACATACTGAAAAGGATATATATATATATATATATATATATATATATATATATATATATATATATATATATATATATATATAAGAAAAAGATGAAAGAGAAAACCAGTAATAGCTCTAAAGCTACTTTCAGCCAGGTACAAATAACATGAAAAGAAAAGTATGAAAGAGGTTATATATATATATATATACAGGTAGTTATAAAAATAATGGAAACACCCATCAATATTAGTTGTGTTTATGAATGTGCTTCGTATTCCTTAAAAGACAAGTCTGGCCACCGGTATCTTTTTATGTAATATAGCGTATGTATTATTCTAATGTCAGGTAGCAGTAGTGAAGCTAAGGGCATCGTGCTTTTGTAGGGAACAGCGTAAAATGTCAAACCTTGCAGACCTTGCGAAAAGTGCAAATTGTTAGAGCGCGTTTAAATTGGAGTAGCTGCTTCTGCAACCCCAAGGATAATGGGTGTTTTTCGAGCTATGGTATCGAAAGTCCTGACAGCCTACAGTGTAAGGAAAAACGTCCTTTGCCAAGCAGAATAGTGGACGAAAGAGAGAGCTGAGTGAATGAGACGGAAGGGGTATCGAAGAGGATTGTGACATGAAGAAAGAAAACAACTCCAACCAAAATGACCGAAGAGCTCAATCTGCATCTCCATATTCCGGTATGAACCATTAGAGGTAAAAGAGCACTTCACAAACAAACCATTTATACGAGAGTATCTCTTCCCAAGCCATTTGTAATTGATGCAGATACAAAACATCGTCCACAATTGTGCCACGAGCGTAAATCCTGGTCGATAAATATATCGAGAAACGGAATTTCGTCCGACGAATCATTGTTCACATTGTTCCTCGCAACAGGACTTGGGTATGTCTGGAGAACACCTACACAAGCGTAAGATTCTGGCTGTCTCAGCTGAACTGTCAATCATGGAAGTAGATCTGTCAGGGTTTGGGATGGCATCTCATGATTTTCTTCAGGCACTATCTAATATATAAAAATGAATGTTTGTCTCTCTGTAATTGTATAGAAATCCACAGTTTAGGAGCAACGATCGTGAAATTTTACATACAGGCGTCTTTAAAAACAGCCGAGGGTCTGAAGAACTTCAAAAATCGAAATTAATTACCGTTGATTTTTAATTAATAAAAAACCAACAATTTTGAAACTAAATGTAAGCTGTTACACTTTGTGGAATCACCCCTCTGAATATGGCGTCCACGTTAGGGTTAGCTGGCAAACAGCGAGCGAAAAGATAAAAATAAGTAAAATCAAAAAGTTTCAAGTTATATATTAAACCAGAATAATAAATGAAAATAATAATCTTTCAAGTCAGATTTTATACTCTAAAATAAATCGGATCCAACGGCATATTGACACTATCACACGCGATGGAAAATTCGAATCAACCACGCTAAGTGTCACGAGATCTTTTTTAATCGCTACTGCAACCCCCCCTCGCTTATGTCTTTGTGTCTATTGAAGAGTTAAAGACTAAGCTTCTATCCAACTAACTTATTTCTGACTTAAAACTCCTCTCACTCCATAAATACATGTATATTCACCAACCCATATCAACTGTCCAGTAATCTTAGTACGAATATTTTCCTATTTACTCAATAAAGCAGCATGTCATTGTGGCGCATTCGGTAAAAGCGTTCATTTACTACTCTACACGACGCGGGTTCGAATACGGACCGTACAAATTTTAACCTGTATTTTCAGCCTTTTTTATGGAGGCTTTTTTATTTCAGCTGTTATTTTATTATTTTTTAAATTATTATTATTATTTTTTTTATTTATTATTTTTTAAAATTATTTTTATTTTATTTTATTATTTTTAAAAATTATTATTTTTATTTTATTTTATTTTTCATATTATTAATGTGTATAACATTTCGTATACTTTTTTTTCTATGTTATTTATACTGTGTTTAGTTTTTTAATGGATTTTGGTAGGTTTATTATAAATTTATATATTTTAAGTTTTACTTTTCAGGATTTTTTGCTCCAATTATAAAGGCTAAATCTTTTCTATGTTATTTATACTGTATTTAGTTTTTAAATTGATTTTGGTTTACAAACATTCGACAATTTGACATTTTTACTTTTCAGCTTTACTTTTCAAAATTCTTACTCAACTATGAACTATGAGCTCAACTATGAAAGGTGATGCTCGGCTTCATCTGGGCCACGCCCTCGGGAGCCTTTCTTGTTAACTATTGGTGTACAGAATTACTACAATGGCCATAAGTTGGGGACAGAGAAAGAGAGAAAAGTGTTTGGAGGCCTTCACGATCCATGAGCTTATACAAAACTAGTATGACAGAAAATTTTCTGTCATACTGCTAGGAGAAAGTTTACTGATAGTGTCTAATTAGGAAGTTTAGGATAGGATATTTTTTACCGTAGCCAAGCTACGTATCATTTTAAGATTTTAAATTGTTTTTTGCCGTGCAAGCACGTATTATATATATATATATATATATATATATATATATATATATATATATATATATATATATTTTTTTTTTTTTGGGGGGGGGGGGGGGAAAGGTAATTAACGAACAAGAACAGCACGAGGCCGTTTCTTGTTCTCTGCAGCGGCAGGGTCATAATCGAAGTTTTCCAATAATAATTCGTTATCAATAGTTGTGAAGAAGTTGGTCGGTAATTTTTTGAGGTAATTTGGAAGAGTGAGTACATTTAGTTCATTCTGAAGATCAACATTCCTAAAATACCAGGGTGCGTCAATAATTTGTCTTAGGGTAGTATTTCAAAATTCTTTACTTTCCCAAAGACAATTCGACATTTTTCCTTTTCAGCTTTTAGTGGTTTGTTATAAATGTATATATTTTATGCTTTACTTTTCAGGGTTTTTTTGCTCCAATGATGAAACGTTAAATCTAGCTGAATTCTGAAGAAACTATTGTAAATTTATTGTTTTTTGTGTTGGAATTTCTTTTTATTCATGCGTATAACATTTCACATGCTTTTTATTCTATGTTATTTATACTGTGTTTAGTTTTTAAATTGATTTTGGTTAACAAACATTCTTAAAATCCCGGGCAACGCCGGATAAATTATCACCTGTGTAGGTTGATAATTTATAAATTTTAAAACTGTTACCACATGGATATTTATAGATCCACAAGAACTTTCCAATATTTTTAATTAATAAATAACCAACAACTTTTGAAAGATGCGACTCTCGATTCACAGGCGTTCAGTAGATGGTGCCACTATTTTAAACTTTTAGTATTCCAACCATACGACAAAAAAAATATATTTTTTTAAAAATCGTAAGGAATATTTTTATAGACAAAATAATGTAGAAGAAAATATTGAAATTAAATCTAATAGGACATTATCATATAGTACAGTTTGAGGAACATATCTTTTACTGTATTTTAATATTTTTTGGATAATGTCCAATCGTTTGCCGCATTCGCAAGAAAAAAAAATTTTTTCTTGTCTATTTCGTTGTTACGTGACGATAAATTTATTTAAAGTACCAGATAAAGAAATCACATGATCAGCGTTTAATAAATTAAATTGTAAAAATTAATCTTTAAAATTTCACCAAAAATTAGAAAATGGAGGTAAAGATTCGAAAAGAATTTCATTTTAAAGGAATTTTTATGATCTTTTTCGTGATATAAATTTTACAACCCTCAAATTATTATTTTAAATGCAAACTTGAAAAAAGTTACAAAAACAGATTAAAAATTTAATTTAAAATAATCTAAGAAAATTTTTTCAAAAATCTTTCTTAGTGCACCCCTACATTATAAGAAGAATGCCATGCAAAATTCCAGTCCTTTAGGTTCAGCAGTTTGGTCTGTACTTTGTATGTCAGTCAGTCAATCAGTGAGTTAGTCAGTTACGGAACTGTTTTATATGTATAGATTTTTATTACTACCTTTATATCGTAACGTTAACTTCATGCGCACACATTATTTTCCTATGCTTTTTTTATTATCTTTATAATAAGCGTAATTTTCATATGATTTTAAACAATAATCGCTTTTAACTGTCATTCAATTGGCTGTTAAAACTTTATATTTACACCCTATTTAAAAGAAGTAGGGTGTAAATTGTAGGGTGGAAAGTTGGTAAAATCAAAATTCTGTGCAATGTACTTAATTTCTCGATTAAAAGTAGTATTTTTTCTAAAAATTAATTTATTTCGCTTGAAAAGCTAAATATTTTATGCATGCGGTTTTTATTATTATTACTATCTTTATATCGTAACGTTAACTTCATGCGAGAGTATTATTTTCTTATGCTTTTATTATTATCATCTTTATAATATCCTTATTTTCATATGGTTTTAAACAACTATCGTTTTTATTCATATTATGTTGGATTTTTATTAATTAAAAATTAAGGGTAATTAATTTCGATTCCGGAAGTTCTTATTATCTTTATTTTCATATGCTTTTTCATTTACGAATTATTCAAATGTTGGTTAAAAAACTTTTGCGTAATTTATATATTTGTGTGTGTTTAATTATTGAAATTAATAAATTTATATTTCTGGAGAGGATGTTTCAGTTTTTAGTGGTACTATGATGAAAGGCTGAATGTACCAAAATTCTGAGGAGTTTATTATGGAGAGAAAAGGAATTTTATATGTAGAGGATGTTTATAGGAGTTAAATGTGGAGAGGAGTTGAATGGTTTGCAGCCCTCAATCAAACACTTCATTTTTTAAGAGGCAACGCTGCAGTCATATCATTGTTCTATTGGAAATTTCTGCTGAACCTGTAATTGCAGCTTCTTTTTTTACCCCAATGATGAAAGGCTAATTCTAGCTGAATTCTGAGGTGTTCATTATAAATTTATATATTTATAGATTTCACAAGGTTTTTTTTCTGTTATTTATACTGTGCTTAGTTTTAAATTAATTTTGGTTAACAAACATTAGAGAATTTGACATTTTTACTTTTCAGATTTTAGTATTACAATGATAAAAGGCTGAAATTCTGAGACGTGTATAACATTTCACATATATTTTTTATGTTATTTATACTGTGTTAATTTTTAAATTGATTGTGGTTAACAACAAACATTCTTAAAATCCCGGGCATCGCCAGGTACTTCAGCTAGTCGTAACCATAAAAGGGAGATTGGCTGGGAAGGACTGTATCGAAATTTTAATCCCCAGGTCCATCCTATGGTGCAAACATTGTTTCTTGCAGGAGATGGTGTTCTCCAGGATGATACTCCCCCTATACATACAGCTAAATCTATCAAGTATTGGTTTGAAGAGCATGAAAAAGAAGTCAAATATCTTATCTTGTCCTGTACAATCCCTCCGACTGTATATCATACAACTACTGTGATCTGTATAAGCGGTGAGAGCCAGGTATCGATATCCACCACAGTATCTCTACAGGAACTTTCATGACTTTTCCCTGAAGAATGGTATAATATATGCTTAATCACTATTCAGGACTTGAATAATCCGATTCCAAGGTGAATTAGGTGGTATTATATGAAAAAGGTGATACTGGATCGTATTAATAAAGGTTTTCATGATGTTTATTAGTGTTTCCATTATTTTGATAACCACATGTATATATGTATATATATATACTAGCATTATTGCCCGGCGTTGCCTGGGTAGATATATAGATATAAAATTTTTCATGCATTCCACCAAAAAAATACTGGGCTGCACCCCCCGCTCTTAATGTTCATCTGGCCAGACAGAATGCGCTAACGCGTTTCTACTGAAAGGATATACCCAGTATTTTTTTGATGGAAAGCATGAAAATTTTTATATCTATATATCTACCCGGGCAATCATTCTTGAAAAATAATTTCATTAATTTTCTTGTGCCTTAATATAACTAATGGACTAATAGTTCGGTATGAAAGTTATGTGTCGGTATGTTTCTCTGTTTAAAGAGCTTTTCCTCCCACTGCTTAAAAAACCCCAAAACTCTAAAAGATTTATGTTATATGATTTCACGGAATAAGTAATTAAAATACATATCGTATGTTAACTCTGTTTCGCGAACTTAGGGAAAAAAACCTGTAGAACTCTTAAACTTCTTCCCATTTTATGATCCTCAAACAATATATTTAGATTAACAGAAGGCTTCCAAAAACTGGCCATGGGACAAACTTAATATTCTTTTTTTTTCTTCCTTTTTTTTCCAAATTTTATTAAGTTCTATTAGTTTGAGCGTCATTGTCTAAAATTGACTAAAGCAGCGGTTCTCAACATTTCTATGCTCCCGACTCCACTAAACGTAAGGAAAATAAAATAAACACTTCGCCCTTCCCCCCGTCACCCCCAGACCAACTCTCAAACCACCCCAGATCACCCCTCAGAACAAACCTCTTTTCCCCCGCGTATCGAATTTGACTTGTTGTGGTGAAGGGACTATATCCACATTTAAGAGGTGCGCTTAGGGGCACAAAAATCATTCAAAAATTAATCGAGAAAAACTAATTGAGCCCCAAATTTCGTTTTTCCCGATTTAAGTTTCTCGGGTCCTAAACATTAACTGTGCCGAATTTGGTCTCGGTGGGTGAAACAGTCTATGATTCTATAGCGGACAAACAAACAGACAAGCTCTTATATATATATATATATATATATATATATATATATATATATATATATATATATATATATATATATATATATATATATATATATCTACAGGACAAAATAATACGAACACCCATTTCAAAATGTGTAGTACTTGACTGTCCAATACAACCCCGCCACGTGTCGCGATAGTCTGCCATGTAGTGGAGGGTGAAGGGAAGGTATCAGTAGAGCACTTGCCGGTGTGACAATTGTATGAGAAAATTATGTTCCCAGCAAAGTGCCATTATGTCCGACCTGTCCGATGTGCGAAGAGGTATGATTATTGAATCTTGCCTAGCTGAACCATCTGTGTCGAGAACAGCCAACCATGTGGGTGTTTTAAGGTCCACTGTGTCAAGGGTTATGACAGCTTACACAAACCTGGGAAAGGTGTCCTCTGCGAAGCAGAACAGAGGACAAATATCGAAGTTGACCGACCGGGATAGACGAGTGTTGAAGATGAGAGTAGCCCGAATACGGAAGACAACACTGTCTCAAATAACCTCCGAGAGGAACATCCATCTCCAGAACCCTGTATCAATGAAAATTGTTAAACCGGGACTGCATGCTGCGACCATTTATGGCAGAGTGGCTATTCCAAAGCCCTGAGTGTCGCCTCGGAATGCTATTAAATGACGACAGTGGTGTCTAGACCAACAAAACCGGATATAGCAGCAATGGGAACATGTCATATGGTCTGTCTCAATTGCATTATTTCAGATCACCGCACGTGTGTTCGACTGGCAGAAGCATTTCATGTTGACTGTCTGGTTGCTACCGTGAAGCATGGAAGGGGCTCTGTGATAGTATGGGGCGTGATATCGTGGCGTGGCTCAGGGACACTCTTAGATCAGAGGCGGGGGGGGGGGGGGTCGCAAGCAAGCATACTCGCAAATCATTTCCATCCTATGCTTCAGACTACTTTTCCTGGAGAACGTCATGTGCTCCAAGAAGCAAATTCTCTATTCACGTGGCTCACCGTGTTCAAACATGGTTAGAGGAACATAATGATGAAGTGAAACATCTCATGTGGTGTCCTCATTCCCCTAATCTCAACATATTTGAGAATTTCTAGGGATTTTTAGAGAACAAAGTCCATGCCCGATTTCTCTTCCACGCACATTGTATCAGATCGAGACCGCTCTGCACGAGGAATGGGGGCTAATTCCCTTAAACTTTGTGCATGATCTTTATTTGTCAATCACACGTTGAAGGCAATTTGTAATTAAGGATAAGGGTGTCCCAACCACATACAAATAAAAAATTTGCATTCTTTCACAGATGTTTCTATTATTTTGTCCTGTACCTGTACATATATGAGTATGTATGTAGTATATATACAGATGGTGGACAAAATAATACGAACACCTGTGAAATAATGGAAAATCTTTATTAATAGGGGGTTGTACCACCCTTTGACTGAAGTACAGATTTAATGCGGCGTGGGATAGATGCATAAAGGTCATGGACAATATTTAAAGGAATATTAAGCCATTCCTCTTGCAGAGCGGTTTCTAATTCCGAAAGTCCGAATGGAGGTGGAAATCGGGAACGAAGTTTGGACTCCAAATATTGCCATAAATGTTCAATAATATTCAAGTCCGGAGACTGAGGGGGCCAGGCGAGATGTTCAACTGCAACGTCATGCTCTTCCATTCTTGAACACACCTAGCAGTGTGGATAGCGGCGTTGTCGTCTTGAAAAAGCGGTCGCTCTCCAGGGAATACAGTCTGGACAAAAGGATGGACATGATCCCTTAGAACGCTTAGATAGTGATTGGATTTGATCCTCCCATGCAGAATAACAAGTGGCCCAAGACCGCGCCAAGATATCTCACCCCATACCATAATGGAGCCACCCCCATGCTTCACAGTCGGCAAGAGGCATTCAGGATGAAACGCTTCTTTGGCCGTTCTCCAGACATAAACGCGTCCAGTCGTCTGAAATAGGGTGAATAATGATTCATCTGACCATATTACCTGTTGCCACTGCTGTAGGGACCAGCCTTTGTGATCTCTGCACCATTGTCGTCGCTTGAAAGCATTAGTTGCTGTCACCAAGGGTTTACGAATTGCCACTCTGCCATAAATGTTCGCAGCATGAAGTTCCCTTTTGACAGCTTTTGTTGAAACGGGGTCCTGGAGATGACTGTTCATTTCGGATGTTATCTCGGATAACGATTGCTTGTGCTTTCGGGCTACTATGCGCTTCAAGACCCGTCTATCCCTATCAGCAAGCTTGGACTTTCGGCAACTGTTGTGCTTTGAAGACGTCGTCTTACCCTCTTTCGTGTACGCTGTCACCGTACTCCTTGCAAACCCCAAAAGGTTTGCTGTTTCCGTAACCGATGCTCTACTTAAACGCGCTACAACTATCATTCCTCTTTGGAACTCTGAAGGTCTGACATTTCAACTTATCACAGACAGTTCGATAGAAGCATGCAACGTAGGTGACTGCTGTTGAGAGACTGATACCTTCCTCTTCACGCTCACTAGGTGGCAGACTTCTGTTGCCGGTGGCGTGGCTGTACTACAGGTGTGAAATACGTCATACTTTTTCACAGGTGTTCGTATTATTTTGTCAAAAAACAAGTCTGGCCACCGGTATTTTTTATATAATATAGTGTATGTATTATTCTACTGTCAGGTAGCAGTAGTGAAGCTAAGGGCATCGTGCTTTTAGGGGAACAGCGTAAAATGTGAAACCTTGCAGACCTTGTGAAAATGGCAAATTATTGGAGCACGTTTAAATTGGAGTATTTGTTACTGCAACAACCAGGCTAATGGGTGTTTTTGAGCTATGGTATCGAAAGTCATGATAGCATACAGATATCGCGGAAAAACATCCTTTGCCAAACAGAATAGTGGATGAAAGGAAGAGCTGAGTGTAAGAGACGGACGAGGTATTGAAGCGGATTGTGACACGAAGAAAGAAAACAACGGCAACCAAAATGACCGGAGAGCATGTTCTGGTATCTGCATGTTCTGGTACCAACCATTATAGGTAGAAAGGAACTTCACCAATAAAGCATTTACGGAAGAGTAGTAATTCCCACGCCACTGGTAATAGAGCCAATACAAAATATCGTCCTGAGTGGTGCCACGAGTGTAAATCCTAGTAGAGTAATATGTCGAAAAACGGCATTTCGTCCAACGAATCATTGTTCACATTGTACCTCGTAACAGGACGTGCGTATGTCTGGAGTACACCTACACAAGCGTGAGATTCTGGCTATCTCATCTCAACTGTCAGTAATGAAGGTAGATATATCATGGTTTGGAATGGCATCTCA
The DNA here is from genome assembly GCA_907164885.2 of Dolomedes plantarius. Lineage (NCBI taxonomy): Eukaryota > Metazoa > Arthropoda > Arachnida > Araneae > Dolomedidae > Dolomedes > Dolomedes plantarius. The sequence continues at coordinate 161,694,964 of OU015493.1, read as the reverse complement.
TGGTTTTCTTCAGGCCCTATTGTAACTCTAAAAGGGAGATGGAATGAGAAGTACTATGTCAAAATTTTAGCTCACTAGTCCATCGTATGGTACAAACATTGATTCTTGCAGGAGATGGCGTTCTCCGGTATGATAATCACCCTATACAGCTAAATCTACCAAGTATTAGTTTCAAGTGCATGAAAAAGAAGGCAAATATCTGATCTTGACCTGTACAATCCACCAGACTATAAATTATCCAACCACTGTGATCTGTATAAGCGGATAGTTAAAGGTATCTATATCCATCACAGCATCTCTACAGGAACTTTCATGATTTTCCCCTGAAGAATGGTATAATATATTCTTAACCACTATTTATGAATTGTATAATCCAATTCCAAGGGGAATCATTTGGTATTACATGACAAAGGTGATCCTGCATCGTATTAATAAAGGTTTTTATGATGTTTCTTAGTGTTTCCATTATTTTTATAACCACCTGTATATATACATATACACACACACACACACACACACATATATATATATATATATATATATATATATATATATATATATATATATATATATATATATATATATATATATATATATATATATATATATATATATATATATATATATATACCGGGTGGCCATAATTAAACTGACAGTGCTCACAGTGTTCTGTAGCGCGATCTATTTGCGAGAATGACGCCACATTTTGTAGGAAGATTAAACAAGACGGGGGACGAAGGATTCCGTGAAAAAATAAATTAGTTCCAAAAGTCACCGCTAGGGGAATATTTGGCGCTGTGTAATAGAAAATTGAGTGTTAACAAATGCAAATTAATACGGAATAAAATTACCTTTTATTATGCACATTTTCATATTTAGTTCAAGTGCAATGTGGCAACACTTTTAAAAAAGCGTAAAATCTACATAAACACCGATAAAGTCTCGTGATCTGCAATATCACGTACGCTGAACAGAAGAAGAAGTTCTTTATTCAAATTTCACGTTACATCCATTGGCACAGTGCCAGCTGCTTGGGTTTTAAAAGGCAATGTGTTACGTTTGGAATCAATCGGATTGAAAGTTTATGTGCAATGTCTCCTTCTTTAGTCGAGCGTGCGTTACTGGTCAAATTCTTTTACCTCAACCAGTGCAACGCGTCAGCCACTCTTCGTACTTTTAGAACGCACAAAAAAATGCGTAAAGGTAACGGTCCTGTGTCAGTTAATGGGCTAAAAGCAATGGTTGCGACGTTTGAGAAAACAGGTTCTCTGAAGGTTCAGTCAGGCAGACGACGAAAACCTGTACCACAGGATACAATCGAAGCAGTTGCCACGGCGATTGTCGACAGAGGACCAGACAATATTGCTGCCACCTCTAGCGCTCGTGGATTAGCTCGCAATATGGATATGCCTTACAGTACGGTATGGAAAATCTTACGAAAGATTATCAACTTCTATCCGTACAAGATCAGCCGTGTACAGGAGTTACTGTACCCCGACCATGATAAGCGATTGACTTTTGCTCTCACCTTTCATGCCAGAATGGAGGTGGATGATGCTTGGCCGTGGAAAATCGTATGGGGAGACGAGGCCCACTTTTACCTGCATGGAACTGTGAATACCCAGAACTGCCGAATTTGGGATGACAAATCAACACATGCAGTCACAGAAATTCCCTTACATTCACCAAAGGTAACTGTTTGGTGTGGGTTCACAGCGGAATTTATCGTAGGTCCATTCTTCTATGAGAACATGAGGTCCATTCTTCTATGAGGTCCATTCTTCATGAGGTCCATTCTTCTATGAACCTGTTCTGTTACCGGAGAGAAATATCACCACATGTTGAACAGCTTTGTCATTCCGGCACTTCAGCAAAGACAATGCCTGGGGGAAATCCTTTTCATGCAAGATGGAGCCCCTCCACACGTTGCTGTACGGGTGCAACAGCTGCTACGACAGAAATTCACAACAGAAAGAGTCATTAGCCGCTACTTTCCACCTGCATGGCCACCTCGGTCGCCTGATCTTACCCCATGCGACTTCTGGCTATGGGGTTACCTTAAGTCCAAGGTCTATCAAGGAGTGGTCCAGGACCTGGCTACGTTGAAGGATAACATATCACGGATTGTACGGGAGATTCCTGCAGACATGTTACTTTCTGCCGTTGTACATACTGTGCACAGAATGCAATATGTGGTCCACAACAACGGCAGACACATTGAACCTCATTTGAATGCAAAATAAAAGGTAATTTCCGTATTGATTTGCATTTGTTAACACTCTATTTTCTATTACACAGCGCCAAATATTCCCCTAGCGGTGACTTTTGAACTAATTTATTTTTTCGCAGAATCCTTCGTCCCCCGTCTTGTTTAATCTTCCTACAAAATGTGGCGTCATTCTCGCAAATAGATCGCGCTACAGAACACTGTGAGCACTGTCAGTTTAATTATGGCCACCCGGTATATGCACATATATTTATATTTATACATACATATATACATATACATATACACATATACATATATATATATATATATATATATATATATATATATATATATATATATATATATATATATATATATATATATATATATATATATATTCATGTACATAAATACTTAAATATGTACTTCCAAAAGTAATTTAGTAATATATAAATTTGACTTTTGCCCTCACAAAAATGTTCCATATCTCCGATGCAATCTATGTCTTCCCCATCTTAATAAAGAACAATCGTTTTTTTATATCGGCTGCAATTCCCTGGGGGCATTCACTGTCAATGAAACAAACCAATTCTTCATCCTTAATACCATTATACGTTGTGATGTGGGAAGAATTGCTGGTATTTAATATTGTTCTGATAAAGAAAAGTCCCGATGACGATAAATGTGAGAATGGGCATGAACAAACTTCTATCGATATTGCTTGCTATTTTTTCGTTCAGACTTGTTACACATAAATTGACACGCGCCGCTGTTGACAGATTAATTTGAATACATCCATTAGTTATTAAAAATGGTTTTTGAAAAATACATGTTCTGCTGAATATTTTTATACTATATTTGTTTTAATTTAATATTGCTTAACTATTATTCCTTAACAATTGCATTTCAATTAACACATTTCTTTTAATTAATGATTTCTCCGACGCATATATATATATATATATATATATATATATATATAAAATTGTTATTAAAATTATATCACCATCGTTACTTATTTAATTAACAATAATTAATTACAAAAAGTATGTTATAATACGTATGTGTATGCATGTGTGTGTTTATAAACTTTTGGTGACAAATATCTTTAAGTTATTAATCGAGGTATGTATCAATTCATGTGAGACAAGACATTGGTATTTAATTTGAAACAAGGGGGGCTTGTGGCGGCCCTGTGGTACAGCGCGCTGGGTTACGGTGCTGAGAGTGCTCAGATCGAATCCCGACGTGGCGCCACGAAAAATGCTTCCGTTCGTGTCGTCCCTTCATAGGGGGTAATGCTGTCCGCCTATATGGTGCCCCCATAATAAAATGGGCAGTAAAATTGCGGTGTAGTATAGGCCAATGTTTCATTACAAGTGCCTCCGCATTGGCAAAAAAAAAAAAAAAAAAAAATTTGAAACAAGGAAAATATCTCATCCATGGATTTGTTTGTTGACAAGACTGATAAAACGTGACTAAAGCCTCAAAATATTATTTAATTTATTTCTTTTGATTATTGGACCTGAAGAAATGTTGTTATCATTAAAAAAAACTAACAAAAATCTTAGGGCAATGATTTCTTATGAGACTTACATCATGCAAATCCTAAAATTATATAACAGTCGTGGTGTCAACAGAGAGGCCTCCAGAGACCAACTTTTTTGTGCTGGAAGAACATTGCACAGTTATATTTTAATAGTCTTAATGGTCATGATTAGTCTTTTAAATTTAATAAAGAATACTTCGGATATTGCATTCAAATATATATATATATATATATATATATATATATATATCAGTGGTTCCCAACCCATAGAAGTCTGCGGACCGCAACCACCTCCAGCCGACTTGAGGTGGGGGGAACCTTCCGGGGGTTTTGGGGGTATAGAATATCCCTCAGACAAAAGGGATGCATGATTAACGTACTCACATACTAACGTATTATATTCTAATAATAAAATAATTATGTTAAACTTTAAAAAAAATTTTAATTCAATATCTGACTGCCATCGGATATATTCGCCAATCTAGTTTAATAAACATTGCTTTCAAAATCCCCATTTATTTGGCAACTTTTTTATATGTGGTGCCGGACCACTCCCGAGGCTCTAGCGGACCACCATTTGGGAACCACTGATATAGATAGATAGATAGATAGATACATATATACATAGATAGATAGATGGATATAGATATATGTGAGTATAACTGTGCACCGTTAAAATAAGTGTAAACTGATGATTAAAATATATAAAAGGAGCAAAAATGGATGTGCCTATTAAAAAAGTTTTAGTAATAAAAGCAGTTTTAAACCAAGAGGCAGGAATATAGGCTTAAGAAGAAAGCATATTAACTAGAGTAAAAACCAAGTGACTTTTATGCAACTGTTGTTACAATCAAATCGTTACGTGCCTCTTGGGAGTAGTAACCGTCCTAACAAACTAGTAAAGAATTATTTCTTCTCATCGAAATACAACTGTTAAGAAGCAGATAACAAGAAATGACTCCCTTAATAGAATTTGTAAACACATTAACAATTTGCTATGACCCCCACTACTAAAACACAACTTCCTTTGAAACGAAAAGAGCAATCTAACGAACTAATTTCATCATTTGATTTGACGGGAAAGTTTGAAATCCATGGGGACTGCTGTCTTATCTCCGAAACTCGCCGAAACTTTTAGATGGTGAACACAAATATTTGACTTTGTGTGCTCAGTGATTTACACCGACTCTTAGTCAATAGAAATGTCAAAGCGGGGCAAAACTTAAGTGTTGTGTTCTGCTAAGGCAAATAAATCCGGATAAACGTTGAAATACCACAGGCGTAGAGAGACTTGCTCGCCATATGAATAGAAACTGTTTTACGTTAAATTTAGTTAGCTGCATAGTTATCTAATAATGTTCGCTAGTTGATTATTGGGTATTCATTGACTTAGCAAGATTGTTTTACACTTCATTTAGTTGCCAAAATTTACAAGAAAAATAAATCTTTCTTATTATGAGGTCTTAAAAGGAATAAATTTTTATAAATTCTTTAAGTGCTCTGTAAGGCTGCTGTGTACTAACCCTATTGGATCCGCTCACCTCAATTTTCACTAATGGAGAAAATTTGCCAACTTATAAAGATTGTTTTACACTTAATTTAGTTGCCAAGATTTACGGAAAAAATAAATTTGTCTTACTATAAACTATTAAAGGAATATTTTCTTATAAATTCCTGAGCTGCTCTAAAAGGCATCTGTGTACTAACCCTATTGGATTAGCTCACCTCAATGTTAGCGTATGGAAAAAATTTGGAAACTTATAAAGATTGTTTTACACTTCATTTAGTTGCCAAAATTTACAGGAAAAAAATAAATCTCTCTTATTCTAACCTCTTAAAAGAATTAATTTTTATAAATCCTTAATTGCTCTGTAAGGCTTCTGGGTACTAACCCTATTGGATCCGCTCACCTCAATTTTAACATATGGAGAAAATTTGCCAACTTAGAAAGATTGTTTTACACTTTATTTAGTTGCCAAAATTTACAGGAATAATAAATTTGTCTTATTATAAGCTCTTAAAGGAATAAATTTTTATAAATTCTTTAACTGCTCTGTAAGGTTACTGTGTACTAACCCTATTGGATTCGCTCACCTCAATTTTAACCTATGGAAAAAATTTGCCAACTTATAAAGATTGTTTTACACTTCATTTAGTTGTCAAAATTTACAGGAAAAATTAATCTGTCTTATTATAAGCTTTTAGAGAATAATTTTTTATATATTGCTTAACTGCTCCTTAAGGCTGTTGTGTACTAACCCTATTGGATTAACTCACCTCAGTGTTAACCTATGGAGAAAATTTGGCTACTTATAAAAATTGTTTTACACTTCCTTTAGTTGCCAAAATTTACAGGGAAAATAAATCTTTATTATTATAAGCTCTTAAAGGAATATAATTTTATAAATTGTTTAACTGCTCCTTAAGGCTGTTGTGGACTAACTCTATTGGATTTGCTAACCTCAATTTTAACCTATGGAGAAAATTTGTCCAACGATTGCCGATTTGGATTTAAAGATTTTTTTTAATATATTGTACTCCGTAATAGAGAAAGAAATTTTACACCTTGGGGTATTTTTCATTTTAAAAAATGCAAATAATATTTTTAAATCTAAATTTTTCTGAGAAAAAAATCTGGTATACTGTTTTTAAAACACTCATAAATTCCTTTGGTAGACGAAATTTATAAAATGATTCCTGTTGTATGGTGCAGAAAAGCAAAAGCTATCTGAAAATTCCATTTTTATTGGATTATCAGCATTTATGTAGCTGAAATAGTAGACAAATTTTCTCTATGGGTTAACATTAAGGTGAGTTAATCCAATAGGGATAGTACACACAGCCTTAAATAGAATATTAATGTGATTGTTAGATGTATCGGAAGAAATTTCAATATGATAAAATATTGAGAGTGAATATGTAAAGGAAAGTCGACGTTGAAATAAGGTGAAAAATAAAAAATGTGATTGTAACTTCCGGCGGAGAATCATCAATATAATATGAAAAAAAATTGCGAGTGAATATGCATGGAGATTCGATGTCATTAAAAAGTGAGAGATAAAATGCGTCCCAGAATGTGAAGAACTAAATGTAGTTATAATACGATAAACCTCCGATATAACGTAAAAGGAAAAAAAAATATCAAATACGTGTGACAAAGTCGACGTCTTGTCTATCAGCCGGCATGGGAGTTTGACAGGTCGATAAATAAGTTTTTTCCTAATGATTCATTAGAAGGAATATCGACCAATATTCAGGATCCCCCTGGTGTTCCTTCGGAATTCTTTGGAGGCCGTGACATAAGATTGTGTGATCTTAATTACCTTTCCGAAAAATCTGATATACAAGTTCAATTGTCAAGCCATCTTTGCTGTTAAAAGATTGAATTTAAAAAAGTGTTTGATGAAAAGAAAGTTAGCATTCATTCCATCAGTGTTAAGTGAAGAGGATTCAATGCAAATATTTTTCATCAGTTTAAGTTATAGAATTAGATTGAGGCATTAATAAAAGCCCTATAGGCGAAAAAGGACATTCAAACAACTTTTGATAAATTGTTTTAAAATGTAGTCTTTGTGACAATTTTTACGATGATATATGCCTTTAAACTTATAAAAGCATAGAACAGAATTGAGCTACAATTCAGAGAAAAATGTTTGAACATGAAAAATATTTTAGATCCGACTAACTCGCAAATAAGATAACTCTAAAAGAAGTACATATAATAAAAAATTGTAATTTAGAAAAATGATTTCAAAAGCTTTCGCTTTAGCTATTATCATAAAAAGAGTAGAAAATTTTGACTACGATTTCAAAAGTCATATTATTATGACGATAGTCCAGCTACCAGATAAAATATTAAGATTGAGAGAAAGTTTCAATTTTGACAAATAAATGGAAAGTTAATTTTATGAATATGAAGCTAGGGACGTGGTCTTTTCCATTTACAGACCTTTTTACAAATTGATCTGGAAACACTGAAGGCCATAACTTTTTGCAGTTAGACGTGTTTTTTCCATTTCTTAGGAATAATGAATGATTAAAAATATTTTAAAATGCTAAAAACAATTTTTATTTATATTAGAAAATTTACCTAGTAGAAATTAAAAAATAGAAAACTAATATCATTAACGAAATGGAAAATCAGTATTATGACAGATAAGGAATATTTAAGTTTTAATAATCTCTTTCAAATCACTTAAAATCAGATTCGAATGCATATAAAAAAGGTTATTCAAGTACTGAACGAGTATTTCCCATAATTTGAATATTCCCATAATCGAAAATTTCCCATAATTTGAATAAATTTAATTCCCCTATTTTTAGATATCGTTCCATTTTTGTAATTTTTAATGTAATATTAAAGTTAGGATTTTATTCTTTAAACTAAAATTCCTCTTCAAATTTATCTTGGATACATAAAAAACTTCTATCCTAAAAAACGTTAAGAAATGATAATGATGCCTTAATTATAAATAATGTTCATAGTATTTTTATTCAAAATTGATAATAGGATAATACACAGCTCGTTGGGATTAACATTCAACATTTATAATCATTTTTTACATGAAAGGCATTAAACATTAGTTGGCAAATTGTGTTAGAATTATTTTCCACTAAATAAAAAATTAAACATCATAAATTCAAATTTCCAACTGACAATAATTATAAGGATAATTATTTTGAAATTATTATAGCTTATTTATTCGTAAGAAGAATTCTAAGTGGCGTAAATTTAATTTATGACTGTAAATACCTCTACTTAAATCATTTTCTTCAAATGGATTGCAAAGTTCTCAACCTGATTAATTCGCGCAAGTGACTGTTACAACCGGACATTTAGATATAACAAAAATGGAAGGTCTTTCTCACAGGGTACACTGTCTCTGTGTAGATTTGCGCAAGTTCTTTCTACAACTGGTCTGTTTAATGTAACGTCTGTATCACAAAGTCTCTCTAGGGCGCCTTTTATCGCGACATCTCTTTCATGTCTAACGGCATTGTCTGCTGTCAAAGAGTATCATCCCCCCCCCCCCCACATTTCCTTGAAACGCAAATCTAAGAAACCCTCCCGTAACTCGTCTTGAGTTTGCCGCGAGTTCCACCTACTCTTCTCAACCTTAGTCCCTTTCGGAATTTTAGTGAATGCTGATTTTTTTTTTTTTTTTTTAACATTTTGAGTGTTATATATCGTTTCTCCATTTGCATTTCAAATCGTGGAGTTTTCCGCAGTTGAACGTTTTGTATATAATATTGAAACTCCTTGCAATTCCTTTGGACATTTTTAGTGCAAGAATTTTTTCAATACGTGGTTGTTGTTTATTTTTTTTACGGCCCTTCAAATTCGAGATGGAAACGTTGCCATTGATAAAAGATGGAAATCAAGCGATTTTATTCGCTACTGCACAACTGCCTCAAATTCCAGTAAATGATTCAGTCAGTCACATTATCACCAAAATTTAATGTTTACTTCGCTTTCATTAACAGTTTTTGAATATTTTGCTTAACTTTTTACTTACAAGGCCCGTTTTTCGAAATCGCTTTTTAAAATGGCAATATTTTACCTTCTTCCTACCCTCCATGTTGGACCGGTCATTGTGAAAGGTCAGTGAAAGGTGTGGTTAATTGTTTTCTCTCGGACAGGGGGGATGCGGGAAAGTGAACTTCCTCTTTTCCCTATTTCCCTACATCTGGAGCTGCTTTTAGTAAACAAACAAATTAAAAATGTGTCAAAAACGAGCTTTGCATTATTTTGTTTGTTTACGATAGCATATGTTACTCTTATCGATGAGTTTATTTTAATAGTGGGAATGTTTTCAGTTTTAAAATAATTCAGTGAGAATAATTCAACAAAAGGGTTTTCAATTTAAAAATAACCAAGAGTATTTATGAAAATAAGATAAAATAAATATTAATAATTTTTTGTTGCATGCTAGAATCAAATTATATATATTTTTAATTCTGCACAGGTTTTCACATAAAAAATTTAAAATATTTTCTTATCTCGCATAAACACTGAGAGAATAAAAATATTCTCTAACAGAAAATACAATTTAAGTTACACTGATACAAAATGAATGCTTACAGCTGAGGCGCAACTGGACGGAACCGTCAAAGTCAAGCCATCAGAAGCCAGAAAATACATTAAAACAACAACAACAGAAACAATAATAATAATAATAATAATAATAATAATGATAATAATAATAATAATAATAATAAACAGAAATCAAGATTTATATTTCCTGCGCGCACGATAAAACATAAAAATATACACACAGGAATAAAATAGTCATTGTAATATATTTACAATACACTTATCTGTAATTTAAAGCCAAAATACTGGTAAAAAGTATTGATTAAATTTTTAAATTCTCATAAATTGTAAAAATTTCACAATAGAAAAAATTACAAGTTTTTTCCTTGAAAAACAATTTAAATTTTTAAAAATTTTTAATTTTTTGGTTTTAAGTTATAGATTACCACAACATATACATGTGGTTAAATTTTTATCAATATTTCACTAAAGAGTTTGGTAGTAACAGTGCGCACAATGTTAAAAAATTTGCTGTTTTGAGAAACTCAATTAAAAGTTTCACTATCACTTTTACCTTATATTTATTGGATTGAAATAGCTCAAAAGACTCCAATGCATAAACAAAACCTTCTTTTAGAAGATTCTTTTCATTTACTTTCTTTTCCTTCATCCTTTTAGCTATTCGAGCCTCTAATGTCATTCCTATTTATCACCCCTATTTACTCCTATTTACCACCCCTTAGAAGGTCCTGTGACCCCTTAATGAAAGGAATTCTAGTTGTCCTTGCATTAATATTAGTGAGTAAATTTATATATCAGTTAAAAAAGAAATTTTTCAAATAAAGGTATACAAAATTCATAAAGCTGGTGATTAACTGTCATAACTTTTTATGAACAAACTGACTAAATTTTGTTGATATGAACTTTATACGATACCAGTGGCATACCTAGACCATTTGGGGCCCGGGGCGGATTTATTTTTGCCCCCCCAAAAAAGATGGTAATTTTTAACTTTTTCTAATGACATCTAGCCTTTCTTTGCCTTAATCAGACAGTCTCCTCCGGCTATTGACCTACGCAGACAGTGGCGTGCTCAGGATTTTGTTCTGGGAGGGGGGGGGTCAAGACCTCCATGTGCTAGTGGTCGTACATTTCCCTGACGCCCTAGTATCAGGGTGGGCTAGAAGTGGGTGTCTTCCGGGGGGTCTGGGGGGTATTCCATACACCCAGCCGAACGGGGGGGGGGTCTGGGGGTCCTCCCCCGGAAAATTTTGAAAATTAGGTGTTAAATAGTGCCATTTTAGGCTATCTAGAGTACTAGATGCCACTTCTTAAAAATCATATATCTATGAATTCGGATAAAATATTTAAAACGACGTCCCCGTTATTATTGGAATGAAAATCTAACAAGAAGTGCTTTTGAAAGCAGATTCGCGACGAAACAGTGCGTGCGTGCCCTGTTGAAAACAAGACACCTTCAATACTTTGATAGGCAAGGGTTTGGTTCACTCTCGCGGTTCACTGATAGTACTGTAGAAGTTTATAAACAGCGCTCGGCACTTGTCTTTAGAAATACTGTTTCTGGCACTGTATAGCGCTTAAATTGTAGCAATAAAGATCGCTAAAAATGTATGTGCAATAAAGATCGTAATGGTAAAGAATAAATAACACAATTACTATTAGGCCTATACGAAAGATTTTTGCATTATTTTGTAAATTTAAAAAATTTATTTTAGCTCTGTGGGAGGGGGGGTCCTGTCCCGCTCCCCCCCCGTCGGCACGCCCCTGTGTGCAGAGAAAAAATTGACAGAATAAGGGAGCGAACTAGAGCAGTACGAGGTGAGCAATGATCATTACTTTTTAAGCGTTAAATTAATAAAAAAAAAGTCTTATGTCAAGGCCTGGGTTCGAGCAATCGAACCAATGTACTGCACGTCACAGCTCCGAGACCAACGTTCTAACCGCCTGAGCCATGAGCCCGCTAACTTACTGTTCGGTACAAGGTTAAAATCAATTGTACAGCGCTGGTTTTCGTTGTATGAATTTTTCGTTAGGCCAAGGTGAATGGTAAAAGGCTTGGCCGTTTGATTAATAAAAGCGATAATAGTTAATGACAAAATTCATATTAAAAAGAAAAGTAGCCATTTCGGCGCCAATACTTACTTATAATATTCAGGGAGCTTCAAGGAAAATCAAAGAAATACCTCACTTTGATCTACGTTAACTTTATTGGTAATTCAACTTTAAACATCTTTACTTTTCACAAGGCAATACACATTCACAGTATCAGTATGAAAAAAATAGAACGGGAATACATCACCTAGAAAATGCTGTATTGTGTGAAACCATGTTATATGAGACCCAGGGACATTTCCAAAAAGGGGGGGGGGGTGCGTTCTGAAAACTTATTAAAAACAAGCATTTTTTAAAAATTCCATATAAGCAAGTTAAATTAAGAATTCTGTATTAATTTCAAATAGGTAAAAGCCTCCTTTTAAAATTGTCTTTTTCTAACTTTTGCATCATAAAATTGTCTAATTGTCTCATGAAAGTTTATTTTCATAGCCAGCTTGTTATCGATGGACGACATTAATAGGCCATTTAGTCTGATTTGGCTCATTGTTGAGCGCAAATAGTTTTTGATGACTTTCAATTTCGAAAAATTTCTTTCACAAGTTGCGACTGAAATACAAATCGTCAAAAACAACTTTAGTGCTAAACACAAGTTTGGCAATGACTCTAGAAATTCCATACCAACAATGAACTGCAAAACTTGAAGAGCTGACCACTTTTTGACTTCCTCTGTATTAATATTTGAAGGTTATCATTATGGAATGGAATAATATATCTCCTAATGAAACATTCAAACTGGTTCAATCTATGCAGAAACGATTGATGGAGGTCCTTAGACGTAAGGGCTATCCGACCAGTTACGTCTTAGTCTTTTTATTTCTGGCAAAACCTCGCCCTTAGAAAATTCGTCGAAACTTTCAGTTAGACGAGAAATAAGTTCTGGCAATTTCTCATCTGGAGCTTTGATCAAATTAACCGACTGCAAGACTTCAAATTTGTTATGAATGATCTCCATGGATTTTGTTCTTGTTTGGAGTTCCAAATATAACCTATCTACACATTGGAACATGGACCTCCTTAGTTCTTCTTGAAAAGATAAACCCTCATCTTTAGCTTTTTCACCCGGCATCATCTTTTTCGATCTTTTTCTGCCTCTCTTTTCAATAGCAATTCCCATTTCTTCACATTTCTGGGAATCGAAGTCCAAAGCATCACTAACTAAAGATTCTCTGCTTTCCTTAATAAAAAGTTCCAATGCTCTTAGTTTATTTAAAGCCTTGTCCAAGGAAATCCCCTGAATTTGCAAGTAGTGTTGAGTGTGGTTGATTTCCTCCGAAATGTCTGACCACAGGCGTAGAAACGCTATAAACTTAAAATCGCAAACATTTGCCATTATAATCTGAGCTGATCCTCTTGTTTCTAGGTTTTCAGATACGTCGCACAGCTTCGCCACTGCATCGATCAATTTTCCAAATTTTCCAAAACTCACAACATTATTCAAATTTTTACGCCAAAGCCAGAATATGACACAAAGAATCGGCTTACCTGTAATTTCCAGGCTCATCGTCGTCATCCGTCAGTCTTTCCTCAGCCTAATGCTTAAATCAGGACTTCTGACAGCAGAAAACTAACCAATCTATAACAGGGCCCGATTTAGACTTTAGGCACAACTCGGGATAGGGCGATGGGGGCCCAATAACAGTGATGTGCGCCCTAAAATTTCCAAAATTGACACACACAAAAAATAATCATGAATCATTGTGAAAGTATCATTTTACCGTGAATTGGCTATTTGAAGCGTAGAAGCCCAGAGCATTATCAAATAACAAAAAGCAATGCAACATATTAACTTCTTCATTAATTAAAATACCAATACAATGCAACCAGAAAAACTTAGTAATCCCTTATATACACTATAACATACATATGAACTATACATATAACTATACATATGATGAACTAATCAATCAAATTTGAAAGGATATAAAAAAAAATTGATATTGAAAAAGGTAAAATTAAAAAAAAAACTGAATTGGAAATTTTCTTTTTTTTCCTTTTAAAATAAAAGTTTTTTTGGGGCCCCCAACATTCGGGGTCCCCTAGACCCGGGCCTAATGGAAAATCAGGGCCTGGTCTATAAGAACTTTGCCTAAAATATAGACTATCAGCCTATTTAATGATTTTCATGCGTTTATTGCACTTCTAGGATAAATTCGGTTACGTACAAAATTTTAAAATACATCAAGAAAAGTTCGTGTGTTCTGGAATACGACGAAGAATGTCGGGTGATTCTCAGCAACTCAGCGTCAGCTTTATGGCATCTCTCAGCACCATAGGCGTAGCATGTTTCTAACTTTTTTTTTTGGGGGGGGGGACACGAATTGAATTCAGTTAAAGCCCTCCTCAGCGCTTTGACTACCGGACGGTCCTTAAAATATGAAATATTGGGATTTTTTGAAATTGAATAAAAATAGAATTGATGTTTGAGTAGTTAGTTATGCAATGAGAAAAAGAAATATAATATTAATAAAATCAGAAAAAAATATCGCATCGAATTTATGCTATGGATCATATCATTGTTAAAATCTATCTTAAGGCTAAAGACATAATCGGAATCTTCAGTTTCACAGTTTGAAAAGGCGGCAAAAAACCCAGCTTTCTTAAAAGTTTTCTACAATTTTATGGTTTTAACTGAACTTCTATTAACGTTTTAATTTATTTCAAGTTACGTTGGGGGGGGGGGGGCACGTGAAATGTTGGAAGTCGCTAAAATATGCAAGTGTAATATTTTATAAAAACAATAACGTTCTTGTCTGATTTTTTTAAAATTAAAAATGTAATTTTTTTTAGTAAAGTTATCATTCTAAAATATGACCTTTTATGACCTTATCATTTTTAAAAAGGTCAATATCGTGGGGCCCTCTTAGTAAGTGGGACCCGGGGTGGACCCCCCCCCCCCTGGTCCGCCAATGTACGGTACTATGGTTTGTATCCTCAACTTTAAAAAAATGAAGAAAAGAAGGTCCTCGGAAACATCTATTATTGTGTGCAAAGCTGGCTAAGTCAGCCAATGGAAGATATACACTCTGTATATACACTCATGGACAAAAAAATTAGCGCACCAAGAAACAATTGCGGGATCGTAACGAAACTTGCAGTGAAGGTACATGTCGGGGAGATATGCAAATGATTAGAAATGCAGCGTGATTGCGCATTACGTATAGCCGGTAGAGGGCGTTGAACATCGTACTCTGTGGAGTATAAAACAGGTAACCAAAGCTTGTTTGAGTGTGCTGAATCATTTACAAAGGAAGAGCTGAGATAGACATGCCATTACGCCGTGTTCGAAGACAATATAAGCAGTTGTCGCAGTTTGAGAGAGGGAGAATCGACGGGATGATGGAAGCTGGGAGGTCAGCTAGGCGAGTAGCTCGTCAATTAGGCCGCTCTGATTGTGTTGTGAGGAGGTGTTGGGACCAGTGGACCCGAGAGATGTCATGTACGCGAAGACCAGGCTCAGGACGCCCTCGACAGACCAGTCGTCGAGAAGACCGCCACATCGTAAGAAATGCACGCGTACAGCCAACTGCTTCATCGGCCGCCATCCAGGCACAGGTAGCACCTTCACTAGGGGCCTCTGTGTCTTCTCGAACCATACGAAGGCGCCTGGCTGAAGGACGGTTGGTATCGCGGCGCCCATTGCGTGTGTTACCCATCGACGCCTCCGTTTGGAGTTTTGCCGCGCACGAGGAAACTGGACTGCTGCGGAATGGAACCAGGTCGTCTTTAGCGACGAATCCAGATTCAATCTCGCCAGTGATGACAATCGTGTTCGTGTGTGGAGAGCCCGTGGTGAACGCTTCAATGCTGCCTTTGCTGTACAGCGACACATCGCTCCCACAGCTGGTGTGATGGTATGGGGTGCCATTGCCTACAATACACGGTCACCCCTAGTATTGTTCCGTGGCACCATGACAGCCCAGCGGTATGTTCATGAAATCCTGCAACCACATGTGTTGCCACTCATGCAACGGATCCCAGGAGCAATTTTTCAACAAGACAATGCTCGGCCTCATATGGCAAGGGTGTCACAAGACTGTCTCTGCACTGTTACTACCCTTTCTTGGCCTGCCCGATCCCCAGATTTGTCTCCAATCGAGCATATCTGGGATCATTTGGGACGACGCGTTGGGCATCCCACGAGTTTGAACGAACTAGAGGCAAGGTTACAGCAAATATGGAACAAAATGTCTCAAGACATCATACAGAACTTGTATGACTCAATGCCCGATCGTATCGCATCGTGCATTCGCGCTAGAGGGGGTCCAACGGAGTATTAACTCCTCCGTTCTTTTGCCTTTTTCTCTTAAATAAATTATCCTTTTTCTATGATTTTCTTATCATTTACTTATATCAAAGTAGTCATTACGTATGTAAAATTTCGTTTCATTTTGACGATTCCTTCTTGGTCCGCTATTTTTTTTGTCCATGAGTGTATATATATATATATATATATATATATATATTCACAATTCAAAAAATTTTCAGTCATTACGATAACTACAAATCATAATTATGCATCTAAATTTTAAATTAATCTATTATTGAGTCATACAGTCTAAAATACATATAATTGCTTTAAAAAATTTATTAAGGAAAAACAGAAAACATATTTTTGCACAGAACGTTTCATAAGAGCATTTTGAAAGTACCGGAGAATTGAAAGTGGTTTATGTTCTCACAGATCTGTCACAGAAGTTAAGATTGTAATATTTAGAGTTGAAAGAAATTTTCTAAAGACATTTTCAACCTAATTCTCTCCGGAAACAAGCAAAAAAGATTTAGACTAATAAGGTAAGATATCTCCTTGACCTACATATACATTGCAGTGTACTTAAGATGCTTAAAGTAGTAAACATCATAAAGTTGAATCTTGCAATGTAATAACCATTATGTTTTATGATTACTTTCGATTCAGAAGCGCCTGCGAAACTTTATTGTTTCGGATTTTATGAATGAACAAATACATCGGCATTGAATATCAGCGACAAAAGATTTAAAATATTAAAGTTTTGTTATCTCTCCTTCCAGATTAGTATTTTTATGACCAAAGTTAATGGATTAATCAATGTTGTTTAAAATACTGTATGCTTTAGCCTGCTTGTGCTATATTCCATTACAGAACATAAATTTTTAAGTGTTATGTATATATATATATATATAACATTTAACTTTTTGTAACTTAACCTATTTTAATTTTAAAGTATCGAAGCAAAATATGATGCTGATAACACAAAAATTTAAGTTTTAAAACGATTTGGTTATATAATTTGAATAAATACAATGCATTTAATTATGATGTTCCATTTATTCATCCCTCGAAATCTTATTCATTTGTTATTATCATTAAGTGAATATTCTCAAAAAGAGTTTTTCTTAAGATTTAAAAAAATATGGAAACCATTGATAATTTTTTCTTTAACTTTCACATAGAAATTAGCTTTTCCTTTACCTTTTACGTGTTTAAATCTCAACATAAATTGAACTAATAGATATCTTACAGGACGTAACTGAGATTTTCTCATTGCAGTTTAATTTAATCATGCTATCTATAACAACAATACTCTTCAGCTACGTAATTCAGTTTTCCCATAAAGTTCTCCAAACAGTTTTATAATATAAGTGTTTGGACACCTATGCAAATGACGATATCTGTGGTCCGGATATACGTCAAGCCCTCCGTTGTTAAATATCGTGTAGGAACAATACTGGCATTAGTCGCATGCAAGATGCCACGAAGTGAAGAGTTATCTGATTTCGAGAAAGGTGTAATCATCGGGTATCATAGAAATGGCCGATCCTTAAGGGTCATATCTAGCGAGCTGAATTACCCCAAATTGACAGTAGCCTATGTTATTCAAAAGTGGAAGGTGAGCGGTGATTGTTGGAATGTTCCCCTAGTCGGCAGACCAATGAAACTGGGAGATAGAGACCGATGAATGCTGTCCACAGAAATTCGGAAGAACCGCACCCAACCGATGGCCTACAAGAGTTTCAACAAGCCTCCGGGAGTGTTGCTTCTATGAATACCATCCTTAAGGAATCACAGATGATTGGTTTTCATGGTCATGCAGCCTCCCATAAGCCTCTGATCTCAAAGTCCAACCACGCTGCTCGGTTAATGTGGTGCAAAGCACGCCGAAAGGGGACCTTAGATCAGTAGAAATGGGTTCTCTGGAGCGACGAATAAAAGTTCACCCTCTATCATTCAGATGGCAGGGTCCGAGACTATCGTCTGCCTGGATAACGCCTCCTGCCAGATTGCATTGTGCCCACAGTAAAGTTCGGCGGAGGTGGAATTGTGGTCTGGGGGTGTTTCTCCTGGTATGGACTGGAACCTTAGGTCCCCATTCATGATAGGCTCAACGCCGACGCCTATTGCACTATTTTGGATGGAAGCGTGCTTCCTACGTTGAGGCAGTTTTACGGTTTGGAACCATGCTACTTCCAGAACGACAACGCCAGCTGTCATGTTGCGAGGTCCACCATTGATTGGTAAGGTAACAATGGGGTTAACAGAATGGACTGGCCTGCCCACAGCCCAGATCTGAAATGCTTCGAAAACCTCTGGGACATGTTGGATCACCGAATTAAGGGGTGCAACAACCGTCCAAATTCGGTGAAGGAATTTACATGTCTTCTCCAAGATGAGTGGAAGAAAATACCCCTAGCCGTCATACAAGGACTTGTGATCAGCAAACACCAGAGGGTTGAAGCTGTAACTGCCTCTCGTAGAGGCTCTACCAATTATGGAATATGAATAAAAAGATTTTCTTTTCTATCCCAAGGGTCCAAATACTTATTGGTAGATATTATATATATATATATATATATATATATATATATATATATATATATATATATATATATATATATATATATATATATATATATATATATATATATATATATATATATATGTGTGTGTGTGTGTGTGTCTGTGTCTGTTTCTATGTTGATATTATGTAATAACTATTAGACTTTGAGGTGGGTAAAAATAGTCTTTTGTCTGATAAGCTTCTAGGTGATGAACTTTAAATATGTCTATCGCAAATTATTTTGAACAGCACTCATATGTGATAGCAGAAGCATTAAATGATGATATATAAAATATGATCTGTTCTCAAATATATATCTTCAAGAGTATTCACTTTTGAATCAGAAAGTTGCAATTAATTTGTTTCCTTTAAAAAGAAATCAAACTAAATTGGCAATGGCATAGCAGTTTAGCTTCATTCTCAAGCTTGTCTAAAAAATAGCTGCATCCATGAATTGTTTTTATCAAGCCCTTTTAATGTTACATTCTTCGAAACTTAGATACAGGTACATAAAGAGCTAATATTTTTTTTAATTTATTTTTTATTATACTTTATAAAATTTAATTTTTACCAATATAAATAGGAAATGCTTCTTTCAGTTTATCGCAGAAATAAGATCATAATTCACTTTTTATGAAACTGTAATGCCTTGGAAATGTGTTTAAAATTAGAATCTAAAAAAGTATTTTTAAAAATCGTGTGTACTGCAGTTCACCGTGACAATAAATATGCCATAATTAACAGACTATAATACTTCTAATATGTATTGCAAATATTTAAAAGGTCTGTTACAAAATACTAGAGAAATACCGGGTGGCCATAATTAAACTGACAGTGCTCACAGTGTTCTGTAGCGCGATCTATTTGCGAGAATGACGCCACATTTTGTAGGAAGATTAAACAAGACGGGGGACGAAGGATTCCGCGAAAAAATAAATTAGTTCCAAAAGTCACCGCTAGGGGAATATTTGGCGCTGTGTAATAGAAAATAGAGTGTTAACAAATGCAAATCAATACGGAAATTACCTTTTATTTTGCATTCAAATAAGGTTCAATGTGGCTGCCGTTGTTGTGGACCACATATTGCATTCTGTGCACAGTATGCACAACAGCAGAAAGTAACATGTCTGCAGGAATCTCCCGTACAGTCCGTGATATGTTATCCTTCAACGTTATTGACTTCTATTGTATCCTTTAACTTCTATTGTATCCGTTAACTTCTATTGTATCCTGTGGTACAGGTTTTCGTCCTCTGCCTGACTGAACCTTCAGAGAACCTGTTTTCTAAAACGTCGCAACCATTGCTTTTAGCCCATTAACTGACACAGGACCGTTACCTTTATGCATTTTTTTGTGCGTTCTAAAAGCACGAAGAGCGGCTGACGCTTTGCACTGGTTGAGGTAAAAGAATTTGACCAGTAACGCACGGTCGACTAAAGAAGGAGACATTGCACATAAACTTTCAATCCGATTGATTCGAAACGTAACACATTGCCTTTTAAAACCCAAGCAGCTGGCACTGTGCCAATGGATGTAACGTGAAATTTGAATAAAGAACTTCTTCTTCTGCTCAGCGTACGTGATATTGCAGATCACGAGACTTTATCGGTGTTTATGTAGATTTTACGCTTTTTTAAAAGTGTTGCCATATTGCACTTGAACTAAATAAGAAAATGTGCATAATAAAAGGTAATTTTATTCCGTATTAATTTGCATTTGTTAACACTCTATTTTCTATTACACAGCGCCAAATATTCCCCTAGCGGTGACTTTTGGAACTAATTTATTTTTTTGCGGAATCCTTCGTCCCCCGTCTTGTTTAATCTTCCTACAAAATGTGGCGTCATTCTCGCAAATAGATCGCTCTACAGAACACTGTGAGCACTGTCAGTTTAATTATGGCCACCCGGTACTTAAAACACTACATCTCTTAAGAGGTTTTAAGTGGAATAAAACTTTCTGATTTTAAGATCTTAGTTCCATGTTATATTATATTTTAAAGTTTTTCCTCCCTTTCAGCAAACAAATGTGGTCTCATTTAACATGTTTTTTTCTCTCAAAATCTCCGGTGTTGAAAACTTTAAAGGAAATAAAGAACGCATAAGGAATGAGAATTTAAGAGAATGTAACCATTTTTTTTTTCTTTTCAGACAAGTATACTTTAAAACAAGATTTAACGCTTTTCGCATCTTCCAACATCAATTGTATTTATTTTAAGACTTATTACGTTATTACAGATCAAATGAGCTTTGAAAATCGTTAAATCACATTTTTAAAAGTCTTGGTGTGGAAGGTGCTTCAGCTGAAAATTTCAAAAAAGGGTGAATTCGTTTACTTGAGTTTTTATTTATAAATGCTCAGAATTTAAATTGGATTTTCTATAATTCTTGTTTTCCCAGTTTCAACGAGTCTCGGTTATCTTTTTCTTACGGAATTTGGAATGTTGAGACAGACGTGTAATGCAATTTTAGGCACCTAGAAAACTTTTCCCGAAGACGTACGCGTTAAAAAACACATAAGCAGAGAGAGAGAGAGAAGCATTTTAAAAATAGATCCATGCATAATAATTTATCGAATTCCCACTTTAAATCCTCATACAACATGCACAGATATTCACTTTAATAATTCTGCAAACAAACCGCCTTTAAAAATATTCCTTCTCTATTTTAAAAATTTAAATATCATAGTTCTAATGCATTTCTTTTTTTTTATTTCGAAGTTTTAAAATATCCTGAAGAGTGATAATGCATGAATGATGCTTTTCGAAACAGCCATTACTCATATCTAAAGACATTTTTTTGAAATTTTTATATTCTATTTCTTAAATGCGTGAGGTATATTTTTGAATAATGATCAGTTTTAAAATCTGAGGGGTGTCAGAAATGTAGCTCTTAAGTAATTAAACTCAGAAGAAAAGTTTTTAGGCTTCAATTTAAAGAATAATTACTGGTTAGAAATTTAAAGACTTGAGAATGAATCTCGAACTTAAAAGAAGTTCCAGATGCTAACTTTAAAGCAAATTTGCACACCGCTTAGGTTCTACAGATGAATACTAATGAATGAGCGGCTTCTAAAATATAACGCGTATTTATCTAAGACTAAATTATACAGAACTACTTCAGCAATACATATGGTTTCATCATTTTCCCTTCAGTTTATTTTCCATCTGAATGATGATATATTTTATAATGTGTCTAGTGGTATTTTATGCAACGTGATTTTAAATGTAGCTGTTGTTTCAAAGTAAACAAGACTTGTCGAAAATTCCCTCTTATATTCAAGAGATGTCTTTTGAGATATATCTAGACGTAGACTGTCATTTTTTGATATTTTTTTTTCAATGCGGCAGACACTTGTCTAGGAAGGTAAGTACTACTTATCTGACATTGACCTATGAAGACGCGCGAAGTTTTTTTCTGGCTACGTCCTTATGGGGTCACCATTTTAGGTGAGCCAGCATTGCTCCCTATGAGGGGGACGACAAGAAAACGACAAAGGATTTAAAACAAAGGTCAATTCTATTCTATTCAGGATTTGAAACCAAGCCCACTGCGTGGCAGCTCAGAACGCTAACCGCTAACCTATGTATGCGGCATTTATAAAATATAATAGTTCACACAATGATGAACAGGTCAAAATTTGATCTTCATTTCTTACATTGCAATCACGTAATTACTTCTTACGGTGAAAGAGTCTCCATGTTAGACTTACAGGAAATTTGTGGATAACAAAAAAGTAAAGATCACTTTTTGAATTCCACAATACAGTATGTGCATAAAAGAATATCCCAACTTTGCAGGGCTATTGAAAGAAAACTAAACAAAGTACAAACTTGCTGGTCATCCAAAATCAAAAATAACAGTTGAAAGTTAAAATTCGACACAGTTATAAGTGTTCAATGTGAGCCCCTTTGGTAAAAAAGGATATCTAGGTGGTACGATAACTCATCCCACACTCTTTTCAGCATTGAAAGGCTGTAGATATGCAAGTCTTAAGTTCGTCAACGTCATTTGGTAGCGGTGGAACAAACACCCGATGTTTGATGTAGCCCCTGAAAAAAAAAGTTTGTAATTTGTTCAGTTTTCTTTAAATAGCCTTGTAAAGTTAGGATATTCATTTATGTACACACTGTAAATAAAAAATTGGCTACATGTTTCGAACTAGTTAATAGTTCATCCTCAGGCCGAGTACCATTGGTGCTATTGAAGCAATGAATTGTTAACTGTGATAATTACACCAATGCTCCTCGGTCGGAGGATGAACTATAAACCAGCTCTAAACGTAGCCACCCTTTTTAATTTAATGTGGAATTGAAGAGGTGTTCTTTATGTGTCCCATTCTTAGAGTTGTATTTTTTTTCCATAGCTAAATTTTGCAATCTAAGAAAAGAACTACATTATTTCAAAGAGGACAAGATTAAAGATTCTATCTTAAGCTAGATTTAGATTGAATGAAATAATAAAGGAGTTTAGTTCCATAGATTTAAGGGATTTTTTGGCTTAAAAAGTAAATCCCAACTCATACAAGATAGAGAGTAGGCCTCCAGCCAATCATTTCATTCGCCAATTTCTATTGCTTACTGCTTGCTACCACTACGTCTAGTCTGTTCCATTATAGTTGTCTACTGTGTCTAGACATGCGATCTTCGTGTGACAAGGAACAATGTGTGTTAATAATTGCCGGCGGTAATATGGAACATTCTTTGCATAAAGTAGTGTTCTGAATGCAATTCTGTCGGGCAGAAACAAATAAGAATCCTCTTTTGTTGGTTTTTATCGACAAAAATTACTTTCAAGTCATCTGGGATGTGTGTTATTACTTCTTGATAACAGTTGATAAGTACGATACGGATTAGAAAAAAAATATTCCATTCTGTAGTCAATATGGGTAATTATTGGAAAAGAAAGCCGCTACAAGACACATTATTCAGTCGTATGGCTTTTTACTGGTATGACAAAGTTGTTACTGATTAGGTTAGCGAGTAATAGAATTATCTAATAGAGCTCCATTGTTGATGAAATCCGATATTGGGCAATCTTTGAACCCATATTGCTTTAAGTGCAATATTATTTTTCATTTGGGATTTATGAAATTCTTTACTTCGCAAAATTGATTTACTGAGTTTGTTTTTGTAATATTTTTTTAGATGCACAAATGCAACATAATGTTTGCAAAACTTACCGGAATATTCCCTTAAAAAGCAATAATAATCAAGATGTTATTTTCTTTTCTTTTGTAAATATCATTCAGTAAAAGTTTTTCATTGCCTTGATAACTTATAGAAAGTAAAATCTTATTGAAATATCGAGGTATAATTAATGAAAAAATTATCCGTAAGACCAAGCAGTTTAAGAACATACTTTTGATAAAAGGATTTATTTATAAAAAGTATCTTTCTTTAGTTGGTCACTCGCAAGTGAATAACATCTTTAAGTTGTTCAAAGATAACTTTTTATGCTTTTCAGAAGCCTAAGTTTTTTTTGTTTGTATATATTCGAATTTTAAAATCTATTAGAAGTGGAAGTCACATGTGCTTTTCATTTTAGAAAAACACTAATTTTTACAACATGCATTTTTTAGTCAGCTAATTCAGTTTTATGGATAATCTTTATAAATGAATTTATTATTGTATTATAAAGATATTGCACTTAAATATGAATGTTTTGATTGCGTATTGAACTTTCTCTTACTTTAATTACCTCCCAGGTTATGCCGAGTGTTACATGTTCAATTTTTATTTTATTGTAGATTTATTTATATTTAATCCTTTTGTTATTGCTAAAAATGTTCCCCAATTACATTGTTCTATTTTCATAATTTAACGTGATTCTGTTCCTGCGTAAAAATAATATGTTTGCCAAATACGTGAGTACCACGACATTAATGATTGAAAAAATTCTTAGTTGTTTTCTGAGTCCCTTTTTTTCTCATGAAACTGTGCCATCAAGCACTCAAACCTTAATTATGTGAGACGAGATCTGTAAATAATTAAATTAAGTTAAATATTAATGTTCAACATTATAATGGTAATGCTTCCAATTTAAAATAACGCTTTAACACGTTCTCTGCAGTTTAGAAAAATTAATTTTCTCCTAGAAAATGTCTATTAGTTTCGCAGTCTCATAAAAATCTGAAATTGTAACAATTTAGCTTTTAGAATATTTTACTTTTAACAAGGTTAATATTTAGCGTTAGACCTTAAAGTTTGAAATACGTGAAATTTTAAATTAATTAATACCGCATGCGTTATACTTGTATATTTATCGTGAATTCATTTTGATCAGATATATTTGCTGCGGAAATTCATTTAATAATCCTGTAAGTAATTGATACGCATGTAAAACACACATCAGTATGGTAGCAAGCTTCCTCCCTTTGAAATATATTCTTTGTTCTATTTGCAGTTTAAAGATTTATCTTATAATAAATTGCCATTCGTAAAAGGAAACCCGACATATTAGCTCAGTATCTTGTTCACAGATAACCTCGTAACTTTCCTCGAGATAGCAATCAGAATAATTGTTAGCTTAAATATTTTAATCAGCAACACTATGTCTTAGCTTTCACAAGATTTTCCCGTTAAAATATTAATGGATCCAGAGGAATTACCAACATAGAAGTTAATATATTCTCTAGACTTGATTAAATTTACTCTTGAAAAGGATCGGTCCCTATTCGAAATAGTATTCAATTATTACTTGGTACAAATAGGAATTTTCCAGCTTCAAAGAAATTAATTATAAAAGTGATTGCGCATTGTGTAGATTATTCATTGATTAAAAACAATACTTCTGGCATTCTAACAGCAAGTGAAATGTAAAAGATAGCTTTGTATTCAATTTATTTGATCACCTGCAGCTCCTAGTGATTAATTTTGATAGACTTGTATCTTACGATCTTGCATATTATGTCTAATTTCTATGACTGTGGTGTGAGATTTTCTAATTTGCGCATAGCTTCATTACGAGAGTTCTCATTCATTAATTGTGGTTCCTATTAAAGGTCTCTGGGTACTAATTACTTAGGTTCTCTGTTAAGCACACATGGATGTCAACCAGGGGGAGAGGTGCGTTTTACATTCTCAAACATCGTGAAGATGCTTCATGCATCTTTTTTTATTTATACTATACAAAGAAGCCTAATTGTTCTTTAATGCACTTTTCTTCAAATTCAGCTGCTATTAAAATTCATTGGAATGAACAATCCCTTAGATCAAATCATCACTCCAGATCTGTTCTCTCCAGAATATGGATTTCAGTAGAGTAATGGTACGCTATATATAAATAAATAAATAAATATAAATAAATAAATAAATATAAATATATATATATATATATGTATGTATATGTATATGTATATGCATATCTATATATATAAAACAGTTCCGTAATTGACTCATTCATTCACTGACTGACTGACTGACTGACATACAACGCACAGACCAAACCGCTGGACCTAAAGGGCTGAAATTTTGCATGGCGATTCTTCTAATAGTGTAGGGGTGGACTAAGAAAGATTTTTCAAAAATTCTTCTTATATTTTTTAAATAAAATTTTTAATCTATTTTTTAAACTTTTTTTACGTTTGCATTTAAAATAATACATTGAGGGTTATAAAATTTATATCACGAGAAAGATCATAAAAATTCTTTCAAAATGAAATCTTTTTCGAATATTTACCTCCATTTCCTGATTTTTGGTGAATTTTTAAAGATTAATGTTTAGAATTTAATTTTTTAAATGCTGATAGCGTGATTTATTTTTCTGATACTTTAAATAAATTTATCATCACGTGCATAACAACTAAATAGACAAAAAAATATTTTTTTTCTTGCTAATGTGGCAGACGATTGGACATTATTTTGTCTATAAAAATATCCCTTACGATTTTTTTATAAATATATATATATATATATATATTTGTACATCAATTGTATATATTGATCGTCGTATTTATACATTGACCGTTGTATTTAATTTGAATGTACTCCGTAGCGAAGTGCGGGTTTTCAGCTAGTGTATATATATATATATATGTGTGTCTGTAGCATCAGCACGGAGGCGGCGAGGAAGAGAGGTGTTGATGGCAGGCCTTGCGTCACAGAAATGATCTTTCTAACATAGTCATAGTCAACATGATTCCGAGCATAGCACAGTAGTTTGGCCGGTGAAGTTCGCTGGCGGTTTGGGGCACTCGAAGGCCCTCTTAAAACTCTTTTACGGGCCCCTCCAGCCCCGGACACAAGGAAAATACGTCAAATCTCTAACAAAGACTTTATTGCCTCCACTGTTACAAGTTATCGGGGCAATGACAAAAAAATCCCCGGCCAAAACCTTGGTGGGTCGTTTAAAAACTTCATGAGGTCGACATCACATGACCCTTGAAATTTGCATTGATTGGACAAAGGAGATTTCTGGGCTCGATACCCTGGCCGGTTATGTAAGATTTGACGCCCACGACTCTGGGGGTTAAAGGGAGGATATATTGATTGCCTACTATTACTTTTAGGTTACAAATTCTTTGTTCTTAAAACGAAATCGAAATTAGATTGCTTACGCCCAAGTAATTTTAAAGGAAAATAAAAAGAATTTGGAAAATAAAAAGGTTTTTTGTTTTGTATGTTTATATATATATATATATATATATATATATATAGGGTAGGTGGGGGCAAAGGTTTGCAGTTTTGAGTTTTGGGTTTCTTACTGGTCTCCGTTAGATAGTATCGCCCCCAAAAGTCACTTGTATTGTAGTTGGGTATCCCCTCTACCTTCTATAAAATAATGAATTTTTTCCCGAAATATTTAGTCACCGAATTTTTAATTTTACCAAAACACCTGTTTGCGAACCTTTGCCCCAATCGATGGGGCAAAGGTTCGCACTACAAACCTTTACCCCACTCGTTGGTTTCTTACTGGATAGGCATCGAAAATCACAAAAAGAGTTGTCTAAATAATTTTATTTCACATTTTGTAATCTTTTTAAAGGTGTTACATATATGGAAAATCACAAATTGAACAGGTTAATCTCAATAAATTTTTTCTTAAACTAAAGAACTTCCAATTAAAATATCAACTATTAACACTATCGTTATATCATATCTTGGGCTTTACTCATTCTTTTAAAACAAGTAAAAATTAAGCAAATTAAGGGGATGGGGGACATTACAAAGCAATTTTTGAAATTTTTACCTTAGAGATATGAAATTGGGCATAAATATTCATTAAAGTAAAACTATTTCAAACACCTTATAAAATTTTATAAATATTTAAAATTTTATTTTTTATATTTAAAAAATTCAAATTTTTATTATGTTTTTTAAAATGCTCCTTGCGATCCAATTTTTAGTCTTATCCTTAATTTTGCATTTAGATTGCTTATACATTTTGATCAGGGTTATGTTTTGATTTGTGCTTTCGTTGAATAATTAATTTTTAGGAAATATTTTTATGCTTGTACTCTGAATTCTCGTGAAATTTTTGTACTTTTCCACGCTTAAGTTAAACTTTGATAATCTGAATGATGTCGAAACCTGAAATGGATACATAACTTTATTTTAATGTATAAGAGGAGTCTTTGTAATAAAGTTTATAAAATTTCGTCAAAAATTGTGACGCAAGGAGCGTTTCAAAGACTTGCAAATCTGGAAATTAATCATTTAGAGCTTTTTTCCTTAACCAGACCTTCGAAGGTTATAATGTCTTGTAACAACATTTAATTCTTTTATCTTGTAAAATAGGTCTTTGTTCAGAGCTATTTTATTTTTGTGTTGTAATAATTTATATTATTTTTAATTTATGGATTTTCAAGCATTTTACAAAAAATTTTCTGATTAAAAACAGGCAGTTTTGATCAAAAACCATAATTTTTTTTCAAATTACAAAAATGTGAATTCCATTAATAATAAAAGACGTTGTTAATAAGGATTCCTAATGAAAAGAGGACATGAAACAAATGTTAATAGTTAGAGCGGCAAAGGTTTGCAGATGGGGCAAAGATTTGCACTGCGAACCTTTACCCCATGACTCCTGCAAACCTTTACCCCATTTCGTGCTGGTTCTGTTTCTGCAGAATGGACGCCACTATATTTGAGTTAACCCAAAACTTAAGGTAGGATTTGAAAGGTTATTTACCACCCTAACATGCGAAAATAAGCCCAAAACAGTTCGTGAGTTTGAGTGATGCTCAAAATTACTCAAAGGTTGCAAAAAATTACATTAAAAAAGACGAAAATAAACTTACCTAATTTTCTCTGCAAAAGGGGGTCTTAACTCCAACATTTTTTACGAGTCAACTGACTGGAAGTAGAGGAATGCATTTCCTACCCTATTCTTCCTAAAACTCTTCCCGGTCATTTTAAAATGTATGTGCGAACCTTTGCCCCATGCGAACCTTTGCCCCCACCTACCCTATATATATATATATATATATATATATATATATACACTGCTGGCCACCCAAATTGCAACACCAAGAAAGACAAGAGATATCACAACAAAATTTATTTTGTAGATAACATGTTGACCAAGTATCAAATGATTCAATTTATAGACTTCTGTGAAGTGTGGTTCCTGCCAAAATCAGTAGCCAGAGTAGCAGCCATTGTTGGAGATCACCGCTGCCACACGCCTCGGCATTGATTCAAAGAGACTTTGGATGAGTTCTTGGGGTACAGCAGACCAAGCAGCTTCCACACGTTGCTAAAGTTGATCTGCTGTGGCAGCTGGGGATGGAATCTGGGTCAATCATAGAGCAACCATGGACCACATGTTTTTTTATCGGCGAAAGATCCGGAGAGCGAGGCGGCCAGGGAGGCAATTCAATCTGGCGATTGACGAAGAACCGTTGGACAATGCGTGCCACGTGTGGTCGCGCATTATCCTGTTGAAATATGGCTGTGGGAAAGCCCTGAAGGTAAGGAAGGACCACTGGCTCCAACACCTCGGAGATGTAGCGCTGACTGTTTAAAGTACCGGCAATGCGTACTAGAGGTGTGCGAGAATGATATCCAATACCGCCCCATACCATAATACCCGGTGCAGAACCAGTGTGGCGGTGCATAACGCAGCTGTTCAGTATCTTCTCTTCACGGTGTCTCCAGACTCGAATGCGACCATCGTGGTGTTGCAGACAGCAGCGTGACTCGTCAGTAAAGACAATTTCATTCCATTCTGCCGTCCACATCCTTCTGTCATCGCACCATTGGCGGCGGAGACGTCTGTGGTTCTGCGTCAAGGGTAGACAAAGCAATGGACGTCTTGCGGACAGACCACTCTGCTGTAAACGGCGTTGAATGGTACGCGCAGACACTGGATGATGCGTTACAGACTGCATGTGCTGTGCTATGGTTCGTGATGTGACTGAGCGATCCGTCACTGCCATGCGCACAATTTGCCTGTCATCACGTGAAGTGGTGCGCTGAGGTGGATGCGATCGAACACGCCGGTCTGTCGTACCCTCCTGCATCCAACGATCACATATCCGCATTACAGTTGTTTGGTTTCGTCCAACACGACTACCGATTTCCCTGAAAGATAATCCACAATCTTGGTAGGCCACTATCCTTCCTCTGTCGAACTCGGATACTTGATCAAAAGATGATCGCTGTTTTCGACGAAGCATAATTGATTGTTTTTTTGAAAAAACCACAAGTAAAACACGATTGCCGAACTTAAAATCGTCGAAGCCTTAAATAGCGCTTTGATGTGGCGCCACAGGCGCGCGTGATGTGCGTCTGCGCTGAAATTCTAATCATTTGCATCTCTCACCTCCGCTAATGCATGTTGTAAATTTCATGTTATTTGCATGTTTCCTTCAGGGTGTTGCATTTACAGTGGCCAGCAGTGTATATACACAGGTGATTATAAAAATATTGAAAAACTAAGATACATCATGAAAACCTTTATTAATACGGCGCAGGATCACTTTTGTCATGTAATACCACCTGATTCACCTTCGAATAGGATTATATAAGTCATGAATAGTGGTTAAGAATATATTATACCATTCTCCGGGGAAAATGATTGAAAGTTCCTATAGAGATGCTGTGGTGTATATCGATACCCAGCTGTATTCGTTTATACATATCACAGTGGTTGGTTGATATATAGTCGGGGGGATTGTATAGGGCAAGATAAGATGTTTGACTTCTTTTTCATGATCTTCAATCCAATACTTGATAGAGTTAGCGGTATGTATTTAGGGATTATCATCCTGGAGAAGCGCCATCTCCTGCAAACAAATGTTTGTACCATAGGATGGATTAGTGAGCTAAAATTTCGGCATAGTCCTTCCCATTCAATCTCCCTTTTAGGGTAACAATAGGGCCTGAAGAAAACCAAGACATGCCATCCAGAACCCTGATAGATCTACCTCGATGATTGACAGTTGAGATGAGACAGCCAGAATTTTACGCTTGTGTAGGTGTTCTCCAGACATACGCACGTCCTATTACGAGGAGCAATGTGAACAATAATTCGTCGGACCAAATACCGTTTTTCGACATATCACTAGAACAGGAATTGAACTCGTGACACCATTTTGGACGATATTTTGTATTGGCTCTATTACAATGGGAATAACTATTCTTCCGTAACTGTTGTGAATTTCCTTTCTTTCTCTAATGATTGATACCAGAACATGCAAATGCTGATTCAGCTCTTTGGTCAATTTGCTTGCAGTTGTTTTCTTTCTTCGTGTCTCAATCCGCATCAATACCTCGCCCGTCTCTTTCACTCAGCTCTCACTTTCGTCCACTATTCTGTTTGGCAAAGGATGTTTTTCCATGCACTCTGTATACTATCATGACTTTCGATACCATAGCTCGAAAAACATCCATTAGACTGGGAGTCCCACAGGTCATCCCACAGGTCCAGGGTTCGACCCTGCGACTGGGCAAGGTCGACTGGGCAATGCTGATTCAGCTCTTTGGTCAATTTGCTTGCAGTTGTTTTCTTTCTTCGTGTCATAATCCGCATCAATACCTCGCCCGTCTCTTTCACTCAGGTCTCACTTTCGTCCACTATTCTGTTTGGCAAAGGATGTTTTTCCATGCACTCTGTATGCTATCATGACTTTAGATACCATAGCTCGAAAAACATCCATTAGACTGGGAGTCCCACAGGTCATCCCACAGGTCCAGGGTTCGACCCTGCGACTGGGCAAGGTCGACTCAGCCTTTCATCCCTTGAGTGGGTCGATAAAATGAGGACGAAGCATGCTTGGGAACTAAACTCTGGGGTTCCCACGTCAGGTTGACCGCCGGCCCTGGTCCACATCGGACTGTTGCGCCGTGAGTTTAGTTTATATATATATATACAGGTGGTTATCAAAATAATGGTAACACCTATCAATATTAGTGGTGTTTGTGAATGTTCTTCGTATTCTTAAGAAACAAATCTTGCCACAGGTATTTTTTTATTTAATATAGTGTATGTATTATTCTACTGTCGGGTAGCAGTAATGAAGCTAAGGGCATGGTGCTTTTGGGGGAACAGCGTAAAATGTCAAACCTTGCAGACCTTGCAAAAAGGGCAAATTGTTGGAGAGCATTTAAATTGGAATATCTTTTACTGCAACTCCCAGGCTAATGGGTGTTTTTCGAGCTATGGTATCGAAAGTCATGATAGCATACAGAGTGCATGGAAAAACATCCTTTGCCAAACAGAATAGTGGACGAAAGTGAGAGCTGGGTGAAAGAGACGGGCGAGGTATTGATGCGGATTGTGACACGAAGAAATAAAACAACTGCAAGCAAATTGACCAAAGAGCTGAATCGGCATTTACATGTTCTATAGACCTTAATCCTATAGAGCATGTCTAAGACATGCTCTATAGGGTTAAGGTCTGGAGATTTGGCTGGCCAATCCATCCGGCGAATATCCTCACTCTATAGAAATTCGACGACCAGAAGAGCTCTATGTGGCCTCGCGGTATCGTCCATTAAAATGAACTCAGGGCCAACTGCACCCCTGAAAAGGCGAACATAGTGCTCCAAGACCTCATCCCTATACCTCACATCAGTCACAGTGCCTCTTTCAAAGATATGAACAGGTGTGAGGCTATCCAACATGATGCCTGCCCAGACCATTAAACCTCCTCCGCCATAATGGTTGATTTCGCGGACATTGGAGGGTAAGTAGTGGGTCCCTGGTTCTCTCCATATGAACGTACGGCGAGAATCGGTGTTTAGGCTGAACCGGGACTCATCAGTGATGAAAACGGTCGCCCATTGATCCATACTCCAATCTCTATGCTCTCTGCACCATGATAAATGGATTCTCCTGTTCGTAGAAGTGAGCGGGATGCAAACAGCAGGTCTTCTTGCAAACTCTCTCTCATGAAGTCTTTTGGAAACACTCACCCTTGATACACGGGTTCCTGTGGCTGCATACAAGTCACGAGAGAGCTGAGAAGCTGTAGTACTCCTGTTACGCCTCACTATAATCGACAAATGGCGATCTTCTCTGGCCGTCGTGCTCTTGGACGACCTTGCCCAGGCTTTCTCTCGACGCATCCGGTATCCTGGAACTGTTTCCATAAGTTACACATGACGCTGGGCGTTAAATTGAACTCTCTACAAATTTGGACTTGAGATTGTCCTGCCTCAAGCATCCCCACAATTCGTCACCTTGTTCCATCATCTAAACGTTGGTGGTTACTCATTTTTACTGTTACAATTTGAAATTAACCGATTGCTGCAAAATAACACCAAGAAATTCGCCGAGGTGTGCTAGCGAACGAAATGCGTCTTAACTTACTCGCGCTTATAAAGCCTGTTTCTCTACTGGCTCCACCTACACACACGCGTACGCTTACGTATTTGACGTACAAGATTTGGCTTTTTGTCTAGAAGTAGTGGTTTTACATTCAATTCAGTTCTTTTCATAAAATTCGATAAAATTTGCAAATCTCTTAATTTATTTCATCAGTATATGTATATATATATATATATATATATATATATATATATATATATATATATATATATAATTTATATATATATATATATATATATTTCAAAATGGTTACTACACTCCATTTGTATTCAACAACGAAATTGTTTTATCAATAACATGAATCTATTCTGATAATTTTGTGAAGAGTGAAAAATTCACTTAAAAATAAAGAAACTGTAAATTGTCTAATACTTTTGATTACAAATACAGGAAATATTTTAAATATCTTCCGGTAAAAAATCCAAAATCACTAATCGGAAAAATTCATAAATGGCCCTGTAATGTAGTTTTCCACGCACCCTTCTACACAAATCACGTATGAGAAAACATAAATCCATTAAAAAAATCAAGTACAATTGCGGGAAGAGTTTTCTTTCCATCGAGTTGTTTTAAACATTTCCGACATTCTTTCACAATCTGATGAAAAAAATATAATTGTTGAAAAAAAAACCGCACTGAACAAGGGGGCCTTTTGTTTTTCAAAACAAATCTTTCCGTTAATTAAAAGTGAAAAACAAATTTCCAAACAATATCATTAAGTTTGTAAAAAAGTAGCCTAAAAAATCATTATGTTTCAAAATTAATGACTGGAGAACGGATTTATTAAGCCAAAACCTCTACCTGGCATTCATACTTCATTATGCTTCTCAAATGCAGTTTTTTTAATCTCTAAAAACAATATTGTAAGAGTAATAAACAACTAAAAATAAATTTTGCTTTCATAAAGAATAATAATAAATATTGGTGCTCAGTTACTGAAAACGGAATATAACTTCCAATGCAGATTGTTAATGAAATTTCTTATTTGATTCTTCAGTTTAGTTTAGAAATAAATATTTCTGGAAATCTGGAACATGTTGAAAGTAAGTATTCTCTTCTGAATAAGAATAAAACTAAATTAGGGTATTTAGTCCCATAAGAGTATTTTTAGTATGATATTTGTGAGAAGGCTTAAAAAGATAGTAGACAACGTTATTTTTATCATTCGTATGTACTAAACAATTTTCTATAATTTAAACAAAAAACATTCCCATTCTCAGATTCATTTGATGCGCTCGCAGATTTATTTCCTTCTTTTACTTCTTTTTTTTATTCCATGATGATTTTATTATAAGTAATTCTCTTATCTATATATATAAAACATTTCCGTAACTGACTGACTGACAGATTACGTGCAGAACAAACCGCTGGACCTAAAGGGCTGAAATTTTTCAAGGCGATTCTTCTTATTGTGTAGGGGGGCACTAAGAAAGATTTTTGAAAAATTCTTCTTCGATTTTTTAAAATTAAATTTTTAAGCTGTTTTTGTAACATTCTTTAAATTGTGCTTTTAAAATAATAATCTTAGGGTTATGAAATTTATATCACGAGAAAGATCATAAAAATTCATTTAAAATGAAATCATTTTGGAATCTATAACTTTATTTTCTGATTTTTGGTGAATTTTTAAAGATTATGTTTTAGAATTTAATTTATTAAATGCTGATCACGTGGTTTCTTTTCTTTTTGTGATACTTTAAATTAATTTTGCGTCACGTACATATCAACGAAATAAATTGACAAAAAAATATTAAAATACGGCAAAAGATAAAATTTAACCACTAGACTAATTGAGATGAAAGTTTTTTAAGAATTTAATTCCAATTGTTATGCTTTATGGATATTAAACATACAAATTAATTGCATACATTGACCGTTGCATTTAATTTGAATATATTCGTCTACATTATTTTGTCTATAAAAATATCCGTTACGATTATTTTATAAATATATTTTTTGGCATTAATTGCATGCATTGACAGTTATATTAATAATAAATATATTTTTATGGCATTAATTGAATACATTGATCGTTGTATTTAATTTTAATGTATCTACTCTGTAGAGAAGCACGGGTATTCAGTTAGTTTTTTATATGAAGGAATACTCCTTTAGTATAATCTTTTACCACTATAATATACATTTTTTAATATATGATCTTTGAAAAATTTGAAACAATGTGGTTTTTCTAGAAATCCTTGGTATGTATTAAAGAGTGTATTAAAATTGATTATTGTCTTCTTTAATGATGGTGCCGTATGTGGTATCGGTATGAGAGAGGTTACAAGGATTTACATCATTGCTTAATGTTGCTATTGAGTTTTATTTTTCTTTGGCTTCAAGTTTGTTTTACATTTGTAAGTTCATTTACTGCCATTTCATATCTTCCTTGTGGGTGATGGTTGAACGGCTACGGCTGAACGACTTTAAACTGTAGGTCCCAGTCTAACTAGCCCATGTGTAGGAAAAACTGACCATCACTCTCAACCAACCAATCAACCAACCAACTATTCTACACTTTGCACTTCCTTTTCTTTAAACGCACTAAAAGTATAACACGCACTAAAAGTATAAAACGCACTAAAAGTATAGACACTGGAAGAGAAATTTATGGGTGAAAGACGATTTGAACGAATTATTCTATTGAAACAGCGAAAGCTATGGTCCGCATACGAAGCTGATTATTAACGTATCGTTTCTTCGAATTACATTACAGCTAGCGAGAGAATGGGGAGCTAATTTAGATGGGAGAAGGAGGGGGTAAGCACTGCATACACGGAATATGAATTAATTGAAATGAACGTATAGGAAATATTCTTATTTAAAGTTAGGACGTTTGGTCATGTGAGCTCCGAGTCTGAGTATTTAGTAAGCCAGTGGCATATTGGCCTATTTTTGTGCGTCCGTTTCAGTTGTATACTTAAATCGAACAAAATAAATAGTAGTTTGCTCTTTTGAATAAAAGTTCTAATTTTTAACCTTTAGATTTTAGCCATAAGGCTCAATAATTTTTTTTGCCATTGGGAAAATTATCAGCCATATAATGGCATGTAAACAATAAAAGTTTGCCTAAACCTCTAAAGTTTCAAAATTAAAAAATTAAATTGTAATTTAAATACAAAAATAAGTGTCGCCTGTCTCAGTTTGATAATAAAGAGTTATAAAGAATTGCATGTTATCATAGTACATCTTTTTCACGAATCACAATGGTGAGAATATCATTACATGGACTAGAGAAATAACTTATTCTTTGTGAGCTTTTTTTTGAAGGCACACGAATCCATTTAAATCAAACGTCTCTTTTTTATACAAGTTAAAAAAAATGCGACATTCCTTTTTTGCTCTGTATCAGAAGAGGTGATTTTTAAACTTTTAGTTCACTGCAGTTGAAACAATGTTACGTTGCTTTATAATTCAAATAAGAGAACAGCTTTGTACTCCTAAAGGTCAGAAAATTATTAACAATACCAAAAGATTTTGACAAATTATTAAAATCTCTTTTTTTAACCTTGTGTAAAAGATCCTTTTGGGAATTAGGATTGCGTTCCAAAATTTTATTGGATTCAAATTAAGCTCAATGAACATAAACAAACTATTTAAAAATGTATAACTATTTAAAAATGTAAAAAATATTTAAATATGTACTTTATTATTTTCAGAACTTGATTAGAATCAGAATTTTGGGACTACTCTAGATTTGTGTGCACGGTCGCCATCTTGGAATTTTTTTGCGCCAACTTTGGTGATTTTACCGTGTTTTGAGGAGTGCAAAAATTCTCGCCAAT
The DNA here is from genome assembly GCA_907164885.2 of Dolomedes plantarius. NCBI lineage: Eukaryota > Metazoa > Arthropoda > Arachnida > Araneae > Dolomedidae > Dolomedes > Dolomedes plantarius. The sequence goes on along the minus strand of OU015493.1, from coordinate 161,657,662 downwards.
GTGTTTTAAGCGGTGTTTTCCGTTAAGCGCTGGACTTAGAATTTTTTTTAGCTTTTTAAATAAAAACCACCTGTTTAAATTATGAAACTTTAAAAAAAAATTGAAAATCATTTAAACATCGGACTTAGATTTATTTTTGGGTTTTTAATAAAAACCACTTTTTTAAATTATGAAACTTGGAAATTTTTTTGAAAAAATCATTCTCAAATATTGGAAAATTTTGTTTTTCTTTTATCTTTTTTTTATAAAAACCACCTTTTTAAATTATGAAACTTAGAAATGTTTTTGAAAAACCATTTAATCGTTAGATTTTTTTTCTGCATTTTTAATAAAAACTACCTTTTCAAATCATGAAACTTAGAAAAATTTTTTCAAAAAGCATTCGAATATTGAAGTTTTTTTCCACACCACCCAAGAAATAAAATTTCCAAGACGCGTTTTGTTTTTACGTGGTATCGGCCAGACCCCTAATCAAAGTGTATTTTTTATGATAAATCGTAACTTTTCAAAAAAAAGAATTGTAGATTTTGCTGAAAGGTTAGTCCTTTCACAAACAGAATTCGATTTAGGATTACCCACATTAGTATGATTTAATTTAATACCAATAGTTTTTGTAAAGTTAGTAAAAATTTCAGAAGTAAATTGGGTACCAAGGTCAGTTAAGATTAAGGAATGTCTGCCAAATTTGCAAATATAACTTTGTAAACACTCAGTGTCTGCCTCCGTGGTAATTTTGACAAGAGGAAAAAGCTCTAAATGCTTTGAAAAAATATCAATGATAGTCAAAACATAGGTGTTATTTTTTAAAAGGACCAAGAATATCCATAGAAACAGCCTCATTAGGTAAAGTAGGAATAGGGTTTGCCTGAAAAGGTGCTGATTCAATGGTGTGAGGCTTATTAACAGAACAAAGGTGGCATGATTTTTAAAAAAATACTGTATCAACATACATGCCTTGAAAAAATAACGAGCTTTTAGAAAATCATATGTCTTCTCGATGCCAAAATGAGAGACGTGACAAATTTTAAGAACCTTATATTTTAAAGAATGGGGAACAACAATAATATGAGAAGTAGTATTAATTTTAGATTTATTCCAGCATAATAATTTAGAAGCATAATGAATATAAAATCGGTGAATTTTGAAGACTTGGCAGAGTAGGGTTGATTTAGATAATTTATAATTTTGATCAATTTTGAATCCCTATTCTGTTCTGCCAAAAATGTGGATATGGAAATATCAAGAGGAGGGTCATTAGTGATGGGAATAGCTGGAGAATTTTGAATATGGTCAGTAGTTATAGCATTTACAGAAGTTATAGGGAGGACATCCTCACTATTAATAATTTCAGGATTAGTGGCTCAATTTTGAGAAGGAGAATCACAGGTGAGGTGAGAAAAATAATCTTCCAAAACATTAACTTTACCAGGAATATGTTCATAAATGATGGAATATTCACTCATTTCGAGTAACCCTCTAGTTACAATATGAGTAGGAGAAGTTGTATGCTTATAATTGATGAGAGGTTTGCTATCAATTAACACAGTAAAAGTTCTATTGTATAAATAATATTTAAATGCAATGATAGATTTGTAAAGTGCGAACAGTTATTTTTTGAGGGTGGAATAATTTTTCTGACCTTGTTTATGTGACTTACTAAAATATGATATAGGTAATAATTTATCAATAAACTTCTGCATCAAAATGCCAGAGACAGTCATATTTGATGCATCAGTGTTTAAATAAAAATTCTGATCCCACATGGGTAGTTTGGTTTAGAAAAGAATATTGACTGAAAGTTATTAAAGCACTCTTGATGATATGGAGACCAAATAAATTTAACTTTAGGTGAAAAGGTGTCAATTAAAGGTTGAATAAGAGCAAAAAAATTCAGTTCAATCATTTCATTGGTTAGAAGGGGTTGCCAGTGGAGGTACCAGAACGCAATAATTATAGCCAAGCAAAACGCGCCAAACCCTGGCTGAAAGATCCAAGATGGCGGCCGTGCACACAAATCTAGAGTATCCCCGAATTTTGTATACATATATACATCGTATACGTGCATATACGCATTAATAATTCTCTTAAAAGTAAAGAAACTGTAAATTGCATAATACTGTCATATTTACAACCGCTTTCGAGCGACTGCGTGGCCGAACGGCTAAAGCACTGGGCTCCAATGCAAAAGGTCGTCGGTTCGAGGACTGTCGAAAGTATTTCATGTTCTTTTTAAGTTAATTTATGTTCGCTTTCTCGAAGCTTCGGGAAAGTACCAAATATGTTAATCATCTAAATTTAAATAATTCTAGAAAGCTCTTTAGTGTATAAAAAGGTTTCCCTCAAGCAAGGTGGGAAGTAAATTAGGTTCCAGCTGGTGTGCATGTTAACTCGCTTGCTGTGAATAAAAGTCTCGTTTATCTAAATTGTGCTCTCTGTGTTAATCACTCGATCCGTCTACGTGACGTGACAATACTTTTGATCTCGAAAACATGAAATATTTTAAATATCTTCAACTAAAAGTTCTAAAATTAACAATCGGAAATATTCATAAATGGGGACTCCTGTAATTTAGTTTCCACGTACCTTTCTAACTACACATATCATATATAAGTAAACATACATCCATTAAAAAAAACGCAAGTTCGATTGCGGGAAGAGATTTCTTTCCATCAAAATGTCTTAAACATTTCCGACATTCTTTCACAATCTGATGAAAAAAAATCTAATCGTTGAAAAAAATAGCACACTAAACAAGGGGTCCTTTTGTTTTTGTAAACAAAGCTTTCCGTTAATTAAAAGTGAAAAACGAATTTCTAAACAATATCATTAAGTTGATAAAAAAATAGCCAAAAATAATTATGCTTTAAAATTAATGACTGGAGAAATGATTTATTAAGCCTTAACCTCTACCTGGCATTTATATTTGATTATGTATCTCAAATGCAGTTTTTTTAATTCTCTCAAATTAATATTTTTTAGGCTAATAAACAACAAAAAATAAACTTTTCTTTCAAAAAGAATACCAATAAATACTGGTGCACAGTTGCTGAAAACGGAAGATAACTTCCGATGCAGATCGTTAAAGAAATTACTAATGTGATTCTTTTTTTTTTATTTTAGAAATAAATATTTCTGGAGAACACCTTGAAAGGAAGTATTCTCTTCTGAATAACAATAAAACTAAATTAGAATATTTAGTCCAATAAGAATATTTTTAGTATGATATTTGAGAATGCTTATATAGGTAATAGACAAAGTGACTTTTTTTCGTTCGTGTATTCTAAACAATTTTTTTTAATGTAAACTAAAAACATTTCTAGTCTCAGATCCCTTTGTTGCGCTTGCAGATTTATTGCCTTCCTTTTCTTAATTTTTTTAATTCCCCGATGCTTTTATTATATTAGTAATTTTCTTATTTTCATATGAAGGAATATTCTTTTAGTATAAGCGTTTACCACTAGAATACACATTACTTAATATATAATCAAACAAAATTTTGAAATGATATGCTTTTGCCAGAAATGCTTTGCATGTATTAAAGAGTGTATAAACCTAATTATTGTCTTCTGTAATGATGGTCCCGTGTGTGGTATCGGTATGAGAGAGGTTAAAATGATTTACATCGTTGTTTTCTGTAGCCATTGAGTGTTTTCTCCTATGGATTCAAGTTTTTATTTGTTGTTGTTAGTTCGTTTACTGCCATTTCATTCTCCTCCTTAAGGGCGATGGCTGAATAGCTAGGGCGCTAGCATTCGGTCCCTGAGCCAGTGGGTTCGAATCCTGACAAGGATGTTTGAAGCAGTTCGTAATTGACTTTAAACTTTTGGTCCTGATCTAATTAGCCCTTATGTAGCAAAGGTTGACCATAATACTCTCAACCAACCAACCAACGAATCTATACTTTGCTTTCTCTTTTCTTTAAACGCACTAGAAGTATGACGTAGATATCGGAAGAGAAATTTATGGGTGAAAGCCGATTTGACCAAGTTGTTCGCTTTAAACAGTGAAATCTGTGATCTGCAAACGAAGCTGGCTATTAACGTATCGCGTTTCTTCGAATTCCAACTCAAAGCTAGCGAGAGTATGCAAAGCTAATTTAGAGATGGGTAGACGTTAAGCATCGCATGCACAGAATAGGAACTAGTTGAAATGAGCGTATAGGAAATATTCTTATTTAAATTTAGGACGTTTGGTGATGTGAGCTCCGAGTCTGAGTATTTAGTAAACCAGTGGCATATTGCATATTTTTGTGCATCCGTCTCAGTTGTATACTTAAATCGAACGAAATAAATAATAGTTTGATCTTTTGAATAAAAGTTCTAATTTTTAACTTTTAGATTTTAGCCATAAGGCTCAATAATTTTTTTTTCCATTGGGGGAAATTATCAGCCATAAAATGGTATGTAAACAATAAAAGTTTGCCTAAACCTCTAAAGTTTCAACATTAAAAAATTAAATTGTAATTTAAATACAAAAATAAGTATCGCCTCTCTCAGTTTGATAATAAAGAGTTATCAAGAATTGTATTTTATCATAGTACGACTTTTTTACAAATCTCAATCGTGAGAATAGCATTACATGAACTAGTGAAATAACTTATCCTTTGTGAGTTTTTTATTTTAAGACATACGAATCCATTTGAAACAAACGTCTCTTTTTTGTACAAGTTTTAAAAAATGGGATTTATTTTTCTCTGTATCAGTAGAAGCGGTCTGTAAATATTTAGTTCACTGCAATTGAAGCAAAGTTACGTTGCTTTATAATTCAGATAAGAGAAAAGCTTTGTACTCCTAAAGGTCGAGAAATTATTAACTATATCAAAAGATTTTGACAAATGATTATTTTTTTTTGAAACCCTGTGTTAAAGATTCTTTTTGAATTAGTATTGCGTTCCAAAATTTTATTCGATTTGAATTGAGCACAATGAAAGTAAACAAATTATTTAACAAATGCTAGTTTTATTTTCAGAACTTGCTTCGTATTCTGCATACATTTATGGCAACGTATACGTGCATATACGCAAATAGTGTTCTGGCCAGATATTCAGACCATACAATATTATTTGTACAATGTATAGAAGATATAAATTTCCAATATTCAAATTTTCCCAAGAAGGAAAATGTTTGAAAAATATTATCTCTATTGCATTTAAAATTTTTTCACAAAGAAAAATCAAATGCAAAACAACTACAGTATTTGACTCTAGATACTTTAATTATGGTAACAAAGTTATGGTAATTAATTATGGTATTTAATTATGGTAATAAATATTTAACTTTAAAGTATTGTACCAAGCTCTTTTTATTAATTTTAATTTAAAACAAAGACTTTAAGAGTAGAAAAAGGAGAAAATAATATTTAAAAAACGTATATCAAAAGAAAATACATCTTGTTTAAAGGTCATCAAATTCCTTTACTTTTCACAATTGTGATTATTTCGTGTTTTATGTTCTAAGATTAAAGGTGATTGAAAACCTAAAAATTAATACTACCGTCCTGGAAGTTTATATAACTGTACAGTTATATATACTTTTTGAGTGCATCTAACTATTATATTTTATACATTTATGATAGACATTCAGCAGCAGTAACAGCTAAATTTTAATGCCTTACATTATATGTTGTTTACGAAGATAACCATCGGCCATTACAGGAAACAGTTAGATTTTTCCAAATCTTTCTGAATTTATACTTCTATCGTACCTGTTTATTATTACAATCCCTCTGTAACTTGATAGACCAAACATTCTAAAAATTAAACAGCGAAAAAAAATAATGTATACCCCCTCAGAACCTTACTAATACAGTCGAACCCCGTTATAGCGAACCCGGTAGATAACGAACTCACGGATATAACGAACGAAAATTTTGGTACTATTTGGTACTAAAATTTTGGTAATTTTCCTATTGTACGTAATTTAATCAGTATAGTGTCAGTTTAATGTAATCGATTTTGGTCGATTTAATTCATTAATGATCATTTTTAATAATTTTATCATTTTTAATACATCATTATTGAATACACTTTGCAACTAATGAGTTATACATTTTGTGAAGTCTAGCATTTTTCTTAACGGCTCAAATATAGCGAACCACCGATTAAAGCTAACATAACCTTTAGTCCCTTAAAGTTCGTTATAACAGGGTTCGACTGTATTAGCATTTTTACTATTAATTTGAATAAATGATTGGGTGGCTTGGGAAATTTCCATAGGATCTGTTAGAAAATCTCCTTGACTGTTTATTGCATAAATTAAAAAATACATTTTTACTAATAAATAAGTAAACAACATTGATTTCTGATATCACTCTGAAAATGAAAAGCATATTATTTTTCTTTGTAAGAATTTAAAATCTGACAGGAAAGAAACGAAAGAAGTAAAAAATACGATATCTCAAATTTCTAACCATGTCCCCCACATATTTCTTTACTTTTGAAATAAAAATGCCTCAAACATATCTTTCCCTGTATTATATGCTATGATAGGTTTTTCAGCTGAATAGTATTAGGCTAATGATAAAATTTTCCTCTTCATATACGTATGCGATAATATACACATTACTTATATCAGGTAGCGACGTAAACAGATTGAGACAGTAATTTAGCTGGACAGGAATACTAAATTTCCAATGGTAAACATTGTGGGCTAATATAGTGGGTTAAGATACAATGTAAAGACGTTTAGATCTGCCTCAGAAAATAATGTATTCTCTCATACTCTGTCAGAAGAACCACGAGTAAAGCAGCTGAACCAAAATTGGAACTTATCAGTTTTAATGTTAGCTTTAATGGTAAAAAAAGCACTTCATGTAAGTCTAACGAGAATTAAAGTTATAAAACAAGTTAAGGCCATTCAATATGCTCATTTAGGATGAAAATAGTTTTTGAAGTATCATGAACTTTATGCGAATCGTAGTTACCAGATAGTGGTATAGATTTATGGGGAAACTTTTAGAAAAACATTTATCAGAAATAGAGTGCATGTTAGAAAAAAATATGCTTATCTTTCCAACATAAATTTATTAAAATCACAAAAACTGCCTTAGTAATAATTTTTTATTCATTTCAATAAAAATAATAATCCGAGGCTGTTCATCCTTGTTTTTATGCATTGACTTAATCTGTGTTTTCATGCAAAAGGTTTACCTGATTAAAACGAAAATGTAAAGAAATGAATATATCGCAAACAAAGACTAATTATGCCGTACAGACAAAACTGTTTTCTAAAGAATTGAATATACCGTAAAATCTCGAGTAGAACACGCACTTTTTTTTCACATTTTAGTCCGCAAAAATAAGGGTGCGTATTACACTCACGTACAAAAAAAAGTAGTTTTAAAGATTGGATAAACGAACGTACATCAGCTGTAAGACATTGTCGCAACACGGGTGCATGCGCATCTACACTCCGTGATTTATCCACCCGTTTACTAAGCAGGTATTCCTTTTAAACAAACGGAACTCCCAGTTACTATCGTCAAGTGAGGATGATGATGGCGATATATATTACGACGGCAACAATAATTATGACATGGACGCAACAACAATAGATGAGCTGTATTCCCGTGAAAGTGATTAAGACTGATAATTTGACAGTAATGTTTGTATTGAATTAACAATTTAAGTTTTTTTATACCGAAATTGACGTTTTCGCTTCTATTTATTACAAATTTTATTTATGTTAATAAATATTTGTGCAATTTTTAAATAAAATATTGAAAAGTTATGGGTGCGTATTATAATAGAATTTTAATTTTTTCCGAAAATTTCGCGCAAAATCAAGCATGCGTATTATACACGGGTGCTTATTATAGCCGAGATTTTACGGTACTTGCTCTCTATAAAGGTAAAATATGAATTTTTAATATAGGAATTGAAATTTTTAGCACTATTAGAGCACAGATATATAAACAGGTCTCAATTTAAGTCTTTTAGTCATTAATAGATAGCCATTAAAATTATACCTTTGTATCACTTTAAATATTAATCTTTCAAAATATTTATCTATTTTTTTATTAGTCCGGATAATCATAATATCTATTTACTTAAATCATGCAATTCATATACGATTTAATAAAATGCTCAGAGAACGAGGTTTTGCGAGTTTTTCAGATATTTATTAGTTTAATGTTATACACCCCCACATCGACATTCCCTTAACCGTGCAGAGTGTGCTCTGAATTCTCTCTCAGAAAGTGAAAGAAAATGCTTAACACGTATCGGAAGATGTCCAAAACATTTGAAAACGAATTATTTTTGTGAGGATTTCCAAAGATAAAAGTTTTGTTTTCTTTGGAGTAATCTATGTTTAAAAAATTAAGTAATGTTTGAAACAAAATAAAGTATGTTACATTCAAAAAATTTTTTTTTTTAAATTTAAAGCTATGTGATTGATAATGGCTCAGTTTGAATATTGTTTGAAAAAAACATGTTATTTGATTAATGTTTAAAAATAAGATTTTTATTTAATCCCTCTAAAATCTCATTTCTTAGTTTGGCACACTTCAAAGTATTCGAATAAAAGAGGTTAATGTGCTATATATAACTGTATAGTTATGTAATAACTATACAGTTTTTAAAATTTGATTCATTGTTCCTTTTGTTCACAAAAAGCAATATTTTTAAAGAAATATTTTCCCACACTTTTATATATATATATATATATATATATATATATATATACACACAGTCACTTCCAAAAGTTAAGCACGGAGAGAAAATGTTAATTTCCGTAAGCCAATCTGATCTAAAGAAGCTGAAATTTGCTGCAAAGTTAGAAGGAAGTATGCAAATATGTTAGGTAACAGCCAATCACGGTTTCGCGTCGAGAAATATGCAAAACAGGCAGTCGTATAAGAATCCGGCATTGTGAAGGGTTACAGGAGTTGCATGTAAGTGCTGATGAAAGGTGTTTAGAACATTCGTACGACTTGCTTTCACGCTAGACGTGTTTCTATGGCTTCTAGAAGACGAATGGAGGATTATGAGAGCTGGCGGGCTGTCGGACGCATTGAAGCAGAACAGTGTATCACAGATGCTGTACTTTTCTTCGGCGTTCATCATTCCGTCCTTTCACGATTATGGAAACAATTCCAAACCAGCCGAACAGTTGTCCGAAGACCTGTAGCCGGTCGTTCAAGGGTTACGACCCCCTCGGAAGATCGATAAATTGCTGTTGCAGCCAAGCGGAATTGAAGATCGACCTTCACACGTGTGACATCTATGGTTGCAGTGGACATTGGTAATACGATATCTGCCACTTCTGTTCGTCGAAGGTTACACATGAATGTTCTGTACGCCCGGGTACAACGAGTTTGTGTTCCTTTATCCGTCCTATCCAGAGGAGCACGATTAAAGTGGTGCCGCCAGCATGTGAATTGGACCGTGTCTGATTGGGCCAACGTTATGTTCACAGATAAGTCCAGATTTGCCCTACAACCCGATGATAAGCTTGTAAGGGTCTGGAGGGAACAAAGCACACGCAATCGGCCCAAGAACATCACCGCACATCACGCATTCCGCGAGGGAAGCATCATGGCCTGGACAGGGATTTCATTGGGATATCAAACCGACCTGCACATCTACAGGCGAGGTTCTGTGACAGCTCTACGGTATCGAGATGAAGTCTTAGACCTCACTGTGAAACTATACGAGGCAGCAGTTGGTCGTTTCGCTTTAATGGACGATAATGCACGTCCCCATAGAGCTGTCATCATTGACGACTTTCTGGAGAGTGAGGGGATTGAGCGTATGGAGTGGCCGGCTAAATCGCCGGATCTTAATCCAATTGAAAATCATTGGGATGGCATTGGCCGTGCTGTATGTAGACGTTTCCCCCCTCCAGCCACTCTCAGAGATTTAGAAACTGCCCTTCAGGAGGAATGGCGATTACTGGATTCTGCGGTGGTTGATCACCTTGTAACAAGCATGATCACACGCTGTACACTTTGTATGAAGGTGAGGGGTGCTCACATACCCTATTAATGTCAGTTTTTGTTGTTTGTTTTGCATTTAAAAACAATTTTGTTAAGGACGCAAATACGACGTCTTCTTATAATTTATGAACATTCAATATTTTTTTATCTCAGTACGTAATTCTTTGTTTTGTTTCATGAATAAACACAAAGCTACTTATTTGCAGCATTTCATGTCAATCAAAGCAGTACTTGTCCATTTTTTCGTATTTTACCGCTCCGTGCTTAACTTTTGGAAGTGAGTGTATATATATATATATATATATATATATATATATATATATATATATATATATATATATATATATAAATTACTTCGATCACACTTTGTAATAAAAGCTAATTCAGATATCTGCCACAATACAGACATTAATGATCTCGTATAAGGATGAAAAATCCTTTGTATTATATTTAATTAAAAAGATATCCAAAATAAATGATTCCTGACATTGAGATACATCAGGAATTCGTGTAAGCTACTTTTATATACTTCATCCATAGGAATACTTGTCCATTATTATGCATTCTCCGATTGTCAGTTGAACGACTTTTGAATCCTCCTTTTCAGTAGATATTAAAGAATCGTGGTTAAATTCCCAAAAGACATTATAAAATGTTAAAGTCATCGTAACGTACTTGAGCCACTTTAAATTTTAACTCCAATAAATCCCTATTCCTTAATTTAAATTCTTCTTCATTCGTAAATTAGACCTCTAATTACAAAAAAATTAAAATTAAATGACATATTGAAAATGCAGTTGTCTAGAATTATACTGTTTGTTAACAAAAATTCATAAAAATAATCTTTAAGAAGAATTGAAGCCAAATGAAATGTGTAGCTGTGCGTTCCCTAGTATAATCCTGCCCGACAAATTCCTTTATTTTACTGAGAGGTATTCTGCAGGCTTTGATTTGTCCTTTCTTTATTAAAATGATAAAAAAATGGCAATGAAAGGGACGATATATTAATAAATATAATAAAAATGCGCAATGTAAAGAGATTAAATAATTTAAATATCATACAGCGTTACAGGCAAATTATCTCATGGAAATATTTGTTTAGTAAATCTGTTTTGATATAATGATTTGAATTTCTCCCCTTTTGAAGATAATCCGGATTTTGAAGATAATCCCATAATGTAAATTTTAATATTCTTCTCACTATCGAAGATATAAAAGTACCTGCCCCATAGATAATATTTAAATAAATTTTTATTGGAATATTGCATCTTTATAGTTAGGTTACATCCTTAAAAATAATTATAATGATTTTAAGCAACAGCCAAAAACTTGTGTCATTATGAATTCCTCAGCAGGGTGTTTGCTGGTAAAGTCTGTAGGGAAGTGATTCTCAACGTTTTACACATCGCGTACGCCTCTGGAAAGGTGTGTCATTGGTTTGCTCTTTGTATAGAAAAATGACACTACCGATATAGTATAAAAAAAGTAATAAAATTTAACATGTTTGAGAAGAAATCTTTTTATATATGTTTTATATGTGTACAGTTTAATGTACCAAATATATATGCATATGTATACACACACACACAGTTATTTATATATATATATATATATATATATATATATATATATATATGTGTGTGTGTGTGTGCAAACATGGACATCATACTGAGTAATCGGGACAGTTGCGTTTGTTTACCATTGTACATTCATTAATGTCCATTAATGACTAGACCGCTAGTTTGTTGTGCGGAGGCAAAGTGGCATTCAACCACTAATAAACTGTGCGTAGATGTTCAGAATGTATCTGACTTCGGTTACAGAAGGTTTTTCGCGGCTGGAGTTTTGTGGGAATTTCAGATAAAACATTAGGAATCCTTTTTATATCTTTTTTTCACTACAATAAGCTAGTTTTTCCACTATTACTAAATATTTTCCGCAGACCCCTGAACATTCTCTCACATACCCTAAAGATTTACGAGTAATACAGGCTGAGAACCACTAATTTAGAGATAACGGAATTCCGAAAGCGAATTTATGAAAATTTTTACTTCACACTGAAATTATACAGCCAACGAATACCACCTAAAAAAACCAAGAGTTTACCACTATTTTCCGGGCGAATTTAAGTAGGTGAAAGAAGACATAATTGTGTCAGACACAATTTCTTAGAAGTCTTCTGGATATTTGCAGCCTTTTCATAACAGATACATTTTTGTCACTGGTAAATATTGAAAAAAAATCCGTTCTTGAATAGGAGTGTCAGTACCATATTTTTTAGTCTATAATGTAGTGGGGATAAATAAAGTTGTAAATACGTTGGAGATACCTATTTTTAATCAGCTACTTAATCCATCTTCGGTTTTCTATTGATTCATATAATTATACCATCTTCTTGTTATTAAAATTTTGCACCTCTAAACATGAGAGTCTGTTAGATTTGGTGAAAATCTACAGTAATAATTAAAAGAAATACTGCATTTGAAATTGCGTTGCTACATTCATTTTCGTCAGTTATGCCGTATTGAAGAATCCATAATGAGGGATATATATTTCTCCACTACTAGGTGATACTAGGTCAGGGTTCGATTATATAAATATATATATATATATAAATATATATATATATATATATATATATATATATATATATATATATATATATATATATATATATATATATATATATTAATCGCCTGCAATCCGAGTTATTTCTCTCTATGGTAATTTTTCCGTCCTATAGCCATTTCCAATACTAACATACCTCACAGATTTCCGACAATCCCTTTACAGCTACTTGTACGCTCGCGAAATGAGGGCTGGACGTCGCTTTGTAAGGTCATGTTATTACTGGAATAATCTTCTTTATTCTTGAATTCGAATCGTATTATCTTCCACTACCATGTGTGTGCTTACCTCAGGAGATGACCATTCGGATCATTTCATATTATATATTTATATATATATATATATATATATATGACACGCCCGTTAATCACCCACTCCCAGCACGTCGTCTTACATCCAAACTTACTCTTCCTTAATCTATCTCTACATAATTATTAAAGCAGCAGTCAATATAGCAGTCATAGCAGCAGTTATAGCAGTCAATAATATAAAAGACCGGTGGCAAAGAACTACAATTAACACATCTAACATAATTTATTTTCCCAATAATTTTCTACCCGATTCAATCTGTTAATTTTATCAAGAACTCATCAAGCTCCCGCGCGACGCGTGAATATCTTAATCAAGAATTTCCTGCCGTCTGACCAAAATGCTATTGTTTTTTACCATCTAAAGCTATCGCGCATGCGTGTGACATTTGCACCGAAGATGAAGACGAGGCGGTTCTAGTTTTGTTACTATTTATAGATTCCTTTCCTGGTTCTTCAATTTACGTGAATCAAGTTCATTACGTAAAATACTTTCTCTGCGATGTCCCTATCCCGATATTTCGTAATTTCACCGTTTAAATTGTTAACTTCTTATTTCTTTCTAAACAAAAGGCCCCCATATTTTAGCCTTACGTTTTGGCCTTATATATATATATATATATATATATATATATATATATATATATATATATATATATATATATATATATATAATATATATATATATATAATATATATATATATATATAATATATATATATATATATATATATATATACACTGAAGTGCCACTGAATTAGGGATACCTACCTAGTAACGAGCTGGGTCTCCTCTGGCCTTGATAACGGCTGCCACACGACGAGGCATAGATTCAACAAGTTTCTGGAAACGTTCCACGGGAATGGCTTGCCAAATATTGGCTAAAGCTGTCCATAATTCAGTAAGGTTCTTTTGTGCTGTGTTATGGCCTATCACGCCTTGTTCCAAAACATCCCAAAGATGCTCAATAGGATTTAAGTCTGGGCTTCTACGTGGCCAATTCATGACAGAGAAGTCAGAGGAATGCTTATCCAACCAGCCAGTAGCCAACCGGGACTTGTGAGAGGTACAGTTGTCTTGCTGGAAAACTCCATTACCGTGCGGATAACAGAACAGCATAAACGGATGGAGGTGATCACCCAGCAACTCTACGTACCGAATTGCATTGAGGGAGGTTGGTACACGCACCAAAGATCCCAAACTGTGCCACGAAAAAACACCCCAGACCATGATTGAGCCACCATGCCCTTGTACAGTTCCAGCCAGGCATGCAGGATCCATGGCTTCATGAGCCTGACGCCATATTCTCAGCCTCCCGTCGGCGTTAAGTAGTCGGAATGGAGAATCATCACTCCATGGTACTTGTTTCCAGTCCTCTACACTCCAGTCTCTGTGCTCTCTTGCCCAGGCAAGACGTGCAGCCCGATCTTCTTTAAAGTCATGGACTAGTGCTTCATAAGACCTCCAAACGGCTGACACAGATCTGAAACTAGACGCAACCCAACGTGTGCTAAAAACTCTTCCGATTTTTAAAAGTTCTTTCTCTAGTAAACTTGCACAGGTTCGCAGTTCCCTGCTGTTCTTTGGTGAAGCATGATATACAACATACAGTTTGTCTATGAAGGATTTAAATCTATCAACTCCTGAAACTGACTGAACTACATCATACACTGAGAGCTCAAGCTTGTAGTTAGCACAGTGCCAAATAATAACAGAAGGGAATTTTACACAAAATAGTGCTCCAACACCTTTGTTTTTACCAATCATAGTAGCAGCGCCGTCACATGTTAAGTTTGTTAAGTTTTTACTTAAAAACGTGTCAGTTATTCCATTAGAGTGAAGACAGTTAATCAAAGAGTCAAATACCTTCTTAGCAGTAAAACAATCAAGTTCTACTAAATCTAAAAAGACATTGGTAGAACCACACATACCAGTTTTAGGCAAAGAACAACGAACCAAATCGTGTCATTCTTCATTATGCAATGTTAGTACAGGCTTTGTATGAATGTAAAATGCGACCCATGTCAACCCCATTAAGTTCTTGCAAATCAATTTCTGTGTCAAAATTGTGAAAGGACTGATTTTCTTTTACAATCTTATATGCAGTACGAAATATATTTTCAGTAGCTTGTTTTTCGTGAGCACGCTGCTTCAAAATAACTTTCTCCAGTACTTCATTTTTACCTTCACATAAAATTTTAACAGCTGCTTTATGACCATCACTTTCTTTGTGTTCCTACATTTTTTTCCTTAACGAAGTTTTTTTTTTTCTTTAGTGTCGCCGTAGCTACTTATCTCACCACTTGCCCACGCTTTTGAAATTTTCATACCTGTTTTCTTTGGACAGATAAAACCCCAACCTTTTCATAAGCACTGCATCCTAACGTTCCATTTTTAACAAACAACCAGTCATATTTTTGGCAAAACTTGTTTTTGTGAGTTAGTCCAGCAATCTGGCAAGACATTGTCGCACTCAACAGGTGTATATTTTTTTTTAGGGTATTCTACATTACAGTCAAGCCTTTCAGAAGCCATTGTTTCGCTTGCTGTGTTAGAGGACGGTTGAGATCTTAGGCTTTTCATTTCCCCGTCATCGTCATTAACCACTTTGTAATCACTGGTATCGTCCCAACTAATGCTGCACTTGAGTCTTTTACTGCCACCCGAAAGTGAGAAAAAATCAGTTAAATTTTTGCTCATTTCACTTCACAATCTATCGCACTCACACTGACATGACACTGCTCAAACGCAACTAACCTCAACAACACAACATGGAAGAAGGGTAGCTGCTTCGGGGAGGTCGATTCTCAAAATGAGGGGTCGGGGCTAGTCAGTGCAGTCCACAAAAAATATGTCAGACTACCATCCCGTCAGCCGACCAAGGTCAAGCCACAATACCACCCGCTTCAGTGAAATAGTCGCAGTTCGCTGTACTCAATAGTAATGCTCAACAAACATCATAACTCTCACATCATAATCGATCGTTACAACCAGCGAATGGTTATTTTACGTGAAGTTTAAAGAGTAGTAGGTCAGGCTCACTCACTAACAACAGAGTAATTTGTGATTAAATAAATGTTTTTAACTGTCATAATTTTTTTATCCTAAAGAGAGGTACCGGAACGCCGTTCCGGTGCGTTCCGCCTCAAATCTAGCCCTGTATATATATATATATATATATATATATATATATATATATATATATATATATATGCACATTTAGTTGCGTTTAAAAATAAGAGGAGCCAAATGTCAGTACCCCGCAGTGTAGGTTAATAATACCTACTCTATAATGCATTTCAGAAATTTCCCACTGTTTTTCTACATATAAATTTTAAGCTCAGATGCTATTTTCTTAAACACGAAAACATAAAGGTATTCCATACTGGTAAAATGCTTCCAATGTTAAAAAAACTATTCCAGTATATTCTCTTAGACTTTCATAATTAAGTTTTTATTGCTATGAAAATGATGTTATAGTTTTCACAAGAGAATTTAAACTAAATTTTCGTAAATGCACCGAGTTTGGTACTTAACAAACGCAAGAGGGAAGGAAATACACGTTCCTGTGTTTTAGAGTATCTGTGCCATTAGTGTATTCTATTTTCAACGCATTAATTTTGCTTCTTCCAACGAATGCAAGGAATTGGATTACAGAGACATAGAGTTACAAAAGATGACACAAATTTGAAGCGAAATCTTCCACGGACCCAAATTGCATTCGTCTGCATTATTGAACCATGTAAAATACGAGAGACAAAGGGAGAGCTTTTGAAACTGCAAATGAAAATGGTAGAAGCAAATTGCATCCGCATTTCCTTAGACATAGGAATGTTGTTCATTTAACGCAAAAAAATAAATAAATAAATTCCAAGTCAGGATGATGAGGATAGATAGAATGAAAAAGTTATTCGAATATATTATTTAAAAGATATTTCTTTCAGATTTTTCCTGTATACGAATTGAATCGCTTTTTTTTGCTTCATATTTTAAAAGCCCGCATCTACATTCTCTTTCATAAGAGAATTCTTTTCCAGTTGCTTTTTACGTGAATCAAATCATGTTATATCTTAATAATAAATTCATCGTAATTAAATCAAAAGTAAGTCCTAAAGAATTGTTTTAGGTGTTCTTTAAATTTTATTCATGACAGCGAAGGATCAAAATTTAACGTTTAGCTTACGGGGCCCATTTTTCTTCCCTCTTTAGAACCCTTTGTAAGAACACCCTTTAAGGGGGTTATATATATGTACATATATATATATATATATATATATATATATATATATATATATATATATATATATATATATATATATATGTTCAGTGGAATCTCGATCGATCGGTTTCCGAATGATCGTTTTCCCGTATGTGTCATTTATTTCACACAGTCCCGACGATCATATTGCTTTGTTATGTTCCCGGATCTATCGTTTTCCCATATTTATCGTTCAGTTCAGTCGGTCTCTTGAAAATCAATAGAACGAGATTCCACTCTCTCTCTATATATATATATGTATGTATGTATGTATGTACGTACGTATATATATATATATATATATATATATATTCATTCTTAGGATAAATGCTATCCTACACCGTAAGGAAAAGGTTAAATAGTTATGGTTTTTTCCTTAATAATTAGGAAAAACAAGAATGAACCAAATCAGTCATTCTTTTCCTTTTAGAGTACAATAAAGTAATAAGAAAGAATATATTTCAGATTTTATTTTCAAGTTACCTTTGACATCTAAAGTTTTTCCTCGTGTATGTTTTTTTTCTAATGGTTACACGGCGAAATTGATTAACGAATCATCTTTATCTTGCTTTCTATGTCACAGGAGATAAATCCCATAAGCTGTCTGGATTTTCATCTTTTTTCTTCCAAATCAGTTTGATAAGTAAGTGAGCTGGTGAACTTGTGACCAGATTTTACAATAATGGATGTTACTATAGAATATACTGCAGCATTTTCATATTACATAGTTTCTTAATTTTAGACGAATATGGGTAACTAACTGAATACCCGTACTTCCCTACGGAATACATTCAAATTAAATACAACTATCAATGTATGCTATTGATGTTATATATATATATATATATATATATATATATATATATATATATATATATATATATATATATATATATATATATATATATATATATATATATATGTATGTATATATTTATAAAAAAATCGTAACGGATATTTTTATAGACAAAATAATGTAGAAGAAAATATTCAAATTAAATTTAATAGAACATGCTAAATAATATAGTGCAGTTAATATAAAACAGTTTAAGGAACATATCTTTTAATGTATTTTAATTTCTTTTGGATAATGTCCAATCGTCTGCCGCATTAGCAATAAAAAAATATTTTTTGTCTATTTCGTTTTTATACACGTGACGCAAAATCAGTTTAAAGTATCACAAAAGAAAAGAATCCACGTGATAAGCATTTAATATATTAAATTCTAAAAATAATCTTAAAAAATTCACCAAAAATCAGAAAATGGAGGTAAAGATTCGAAAATGATTTCCTTTTAAAGAACTTTTTACGATATTTCTCGTGATGTAAATTTTATAACTCTCAGATTATTATTTTGAATTCAAACTTGAAAAAAGTTACAAAATCAGTTTAAAAATTTAATTAAAAAAATCTAAGAAGAATTTTTCAAGAATCTTTCTTAGTGCACCCCTACACTATAAGAAAAATTGCCATGCAAAATTTCTGCCCTTTAGGTCCAGAGGTTTGGTCTGTGCGTTGTCTGTCAGTCAGTCAGTTACGGGTAGGTTTTATATATACAGATTAATCGCGTCATGCGATAACCATATTTGAATCTGTATTCGATTCTTACTGATGGGAAATCAACTGAAATTAGAAACCTTAGCTACGCAGATACCGATTACGAACTCGCGTCTGTTTATATTCATTAAGAATTGTGTTAAAAATATTTTTTAGAAAATAATGAAGGAACTATCGAAGGGCCTGTTCACATAAAATCCGTCAGCGTCAGCGTTAAAGATTCCGTTTGCGCTGATTGGTTAAATGGGTCAGTGTTTGGTATATGATTGGTGAAAACATTTTACGTTGACGCTGACGGATTCTATGTGAACAAGCCTTAAGGCAGGGATTCCCAACGATTTTACGTTTGCGGTACCCATGGGAATGATCTCAGAAATTTGGAACTCCCTTGTTAGAATTTTATAAATTTTTTTAAATTTTAAGTAGTATATATCAGGAACATATTAATTTTATTTTCTAATAAATACTAACTTCATTACTGATTTCATTTACTTATTGAAAGATATAAGTAACAAGCTACACAACACAATAGAATATATTAATGCAATTTAAAATAAAAAATATGGAATTTAGTTCAGTATTACACAAGAGCAGTGGAGCTCAAACTTGCTCGACTGCGACCCTCTTTCTTTCAATGAAAAATCACTCGACCCGAAGGAAACGTTTTTGTTTAAAGCAAATAAAAGGAAAAAATAGAAAACAAAAACAAGAAAATTTTGACAAACTATTTTAAACTCAATGAACTGTATGTAGATTTTGGGTACATATTTACTTAAATAAAGATTTAAAAAAAACTTCAGCATTTGTTTTTAGCCAAATTTCGTTAGACTAAATTTTCCAAATTATGTATTCTTATGCATCTGTGTTTCACTTAGGTACAAATTACCAAAATTTAAAAATAGAACATAATTTCAAATTATAAGCTTCATATTAAAACACTGAAAATTAAAAACTTCATTTATTCGTATAAATGTAAAATAAAAAAAATAATGAGAAGGATAAACCTAAACCTCGGATTAAATATGTTCAATATTTGATAAAACGCTAAAGAGTGCTACTCTCGTATATTGATCGTTGTTTGGGTTTTTATAGCTACGCGTGTTGAAAACCAAGTTTGACAGATTAAAAATATAAATAAAAATATTAAAATATGTAATCATTAAAAATTTAAAGAACACTGAGCGAAGAATGGTCACTTTTACGTACCTTTAAAAGTATCATTTTTAGACCTATGTTCGATTGTATGTACTACTCACGATTTTTGCTTGAAAGTATTTGAGTAACTGTCTATAATGTTGTTTATTATATATATATATATATATATATATATATATATATATATATATATATATATATATATATATATATATATATATATATATATATACAATATAACAAGGTAATTAAAAAATAAATTATTTTTCATGCATAAATGTGAATATTTTTTATTAAATCGAGCATTTTGCAGTCAACTACTGTACGTGTTGTGTCAAAATAAATTATTAAGGTACAGTAATAATTGTTTACTATATATGATTAAAATACTTCAGGCAATAAAATACACCAATGTTTTTTAACCTTAACATATTTAAATTTTTTTAAAGAATTTTTTTATAAGCTTTTACTCAGTTCATTTTGAAATTTCTAATTAAAAATAGCACGTACTAAAATATTTTAATATATTTTAGAATAATGTTGGTGTATATTGTTTCCTGAAGTATTGTAATCACATACAGTAAACAATTATTACTGTACCTTAATAATTTATTTTGACAGAATGCGCACAGCAGTCGACTGCAAAATGCTCTATTTTAAAAAAAATATTCATTTTTATGCGTAAAAAGTTGTTTTATTTTTTAATTGCCTTTAAATATTGTATATACACTGAATTGCCACTGAATTAGGGATACCTACCTAGTAACGAGTTGGGCGTCCTCTGGCCTTGATAACGTCTGCCACACGACGAGGCATAGATTCAACAAGTTTCTAGAAATGTTCCACGGGAATGGCTTGCCAAATATTGGCTAAAGCTGTCCATAATTCAGTAAGGTACTTTGGTGCTGTGTGATGCCCTTTCACGCCTTGTTCCAAAACATCTCAAAGATGCTCAATAGGATTTAAGTCTGGGCTTCTAGGTGGCCAATTCATGACGGAGAAGTCAGAGGAATGCTCATCCAACCAGCCAGTAGCTAACCGCGTCTTGTGAGAGGTACAGTTGTCTTGCTGGAAAACTCCATTACCGTGCGGATAACAGAACAGCATAAACGGATGGAGGTGATCACCCAGCAACTCTACGTACCGAATTGCATTGAGGGAGGTTGGTACACGCACCAAAGATCCCAAACTGTGCCACGAAAAAACACCCCAGACCATGATTGAGCCACCATGCCTTTGTACAGTTCCAGCCAGGCATGCAGGATCCATGGCTTCATGAGCCTGACGCCATATTCTCAGCCTACCGTCGGCGTTAAGTAGTTCGGAATCGAGACTCATCACTCCATGCTACTCGTTTCCAGTCCTCTACACTCCAGTCTCTGTGCTCTCTTGCCCAGGCAAGACATGCAGCCCGATGGCGAGTATAGAGCAATGGTACTCTCGTAGGTCGGCGGCTCCCGAAACTCATACGGTGAAGCGAGCGTTGCACAGTTCGTTTACTGACTGTACGACTGGCACCGTCATTAAACTGGGTGGTAATTTGAGCTAATGTTTGGCTTCGCTGGCTACGTACAATACGCCTGAGCCGTCTCTCACCACGCACTGTCAAGGCTAATTGTCCTTTGCAGTTTGCCCGATCGCTAGTTTTTTTTCCACCATCCATGTATTCTTGGTATACTCTTGACACTGTCGACCTTGAAAATCCTAGCTGTCATGAGTAGTACATATATTCGAACATAGGTCTAAAAAAGATACTTTTAAAGGTACTTAAAAGTGACCACTTCCCAAAATAATTCAATATTATCTAAACTATCAGCTACTCCTCCAATTTTTACCATGTTTTTAATATCTTGCTTTCTTGTTTGTGTGTGTGTGTGTGTTTGTCCAGTACAAATCTTACAATCGATTTTTAACTAACTTCCCGACTAGCTAGACATTTGAATCTTTTAGAATAGCTCATCACACGGTGACAATGCATCTTTTAAATATTTTTAGCCACCTTTAAGCAGAATTAAATTTCAGTTATTTTCAGTTAATTTTGTACAAATCTTGCAATTGATTTTTAACTAACTTCCGTACTAGATAGACATTTGAAACTTTTAGAATAGATCAAAACACGATGACAATGCATTTTTTTAATACTTTTAACCATCTTTAAGCATAATTAAATTAATTTTCAGTTATTTTCAGTTCATTTTGTTTTGTAGACAGGTGCAGCCATCTATTGGCCGGAACGGGAACGAAAAGTTATATCCAATTAACTTCATTTCTTTCAAGTTGGTGGGATAATTCATCAAGAATTTTAAAAAAGCATTTATTAATACATAGAATTGTCAAGTTTATATGTTTCAACAGAAAATTTAAAAACATGGTGTATAAAAAGTTCTTTTTATCTTGTAATTATTTTTCATGACTCCCCTGAAGATCGTGACTCACAATTTGCCCTCCACTGCAGTCATGTAATCGACCCTCTCCCAGCCAGCTTTTTAGCATTGGAAGCGAAGTGAAGAGAGGAGTGATTGTTTCTGAATGCGTTGGTGTAGAGTGCCGGACAGCGTTCAAGTAGATTGATTTTTGGGTCTAGCAGGACTTTCGTAGAAGTCCGAGTTGGAAGCTGATGAAACTATTTTTTGTTTTTAATGTTTAAATGTAAATGTGATGTTTGTAGTGTGTAGTTTGTCCTGTCTAAGAACAATAAAACTGTGTGTTTGATTAAAAATCAGAGTTCGTCAATTCAGTGACATCACAACCGCACTAGAGGACTAAAATGAATATCTACAATGAAAAGCGTTTTTAATGTGAGACTTACAACTGATGCTTAGAGCACAAATGTTTGATATTAGACCAAGAAGTTTACGACGAAACACGCATACCATCTTCAAGGTTTGGCAGTCTATTTCTTGCTTTGCATTTTAGGGTCGCCGTAGGTCTAAAATGGCAAAAGAATGTCTGTTGCTATCTTCACTAGGTTAGGGTGCTCCTGTGCCAGCTTAACCCCCAAAACAGTCACTTTTGGTAAACTTTGAGCGCGTCATCAACGCAGGCATCAATGAATTCACCTCGTTCGCAAACTGAATGCATCGATTTGCACCATAATATGTCGGGTGGAAGAGTAATGTATCCAACTTAATAGTTATTTTAATTAGGCCCTACTGATATCTTTTTTTTTCCAAAATAATTCTCCCGACACCTTAAAGTGCCGCGGCACCCCGGTTGGGAATTACTGATCTAAGTACAATATTATTTCAGCATGAATAATTACAAAAGTATGTTTGAGGGACCATTTATATAACATAATTGGTTTCCTGTAAGAATGTAAGAGATTCAACATTTTAAAGACAGTATCCTTTCTTTACTTATACCCTATAATTATTAAAAAAATACACTGACATAAGGTTTTATTTCGTGCTTTATTTTGGAGGAAAGAAGAAGAGTTCAGGACTGCATAGACAGAAAATTATAGCTATCGAAAAAATTGTCAACAAAAAAAATTCTAAATGATGACATAAAAATGCAACTGCGATGATAGCTTTTATGTAACCTGAGTAAGATCAAAGAATTTTACTGATTCGAAAGGGTAGTTAAAATTGTCTATTTTATTTATTTTTTACTTCAACGAGACGATTTTAATGGATTTCTCTCTCTCTCTCTCTCTCTCTTTTTCATTAGAGGAGTAAAATATGGATCTGTCAAATCTAAAGTCTAGTTTAATCAGATAATGCACTGAAAAATTTTATATAGTAATTGTAATCGATGCTGAAACGGCATTTCACGTTTTTTTTTAACCTTAAAAATAATTCTAACCGTTAATTCTAACTTTTTATAGATTTCTCGCTCTTACTGATTAAAATGTCTCTGTAAAAGTTTGAGATAAATGCCTGATAAAGAAGTTATTTAGTAATGCCTGCGAGTACGGTGCACAAAATTATACGCAATATCCTGCATTGCTATCCATACAAAATTGCACATGTTCAGGAGTTGCTTCCTGCTGACCTGCCAAGAAGACAGACGTTTGCTCTGGAATTTCTCGCTGGCATGGAAGTGGACGATGAATGGCCATGGAACATTTTGTGGACAGATGAAGCCCATTTCCACCTCCACGGGTTTGTCAACACAGAAAATTGCAGTATATAGGCAAAGGAAAACCCATTCGCAACTCAACCAGTACCGATGCATTCCAAAGGGTAATGCATTCCAAAGGTAACTGTGTGGTGCGGGTTGACGGCATCGTGTATGGTAGGGCCATTTTTTGTCGAGGAGATAGGTCCTGTGGGTCCTGTTACCTGTACCGTGAATGGTAAACGGTATGCGAGTCTTTTGCGCAGCCAGGTCATTCCAACACTTCAACAGCGTGCATGTCTGGATAGAATCCTTTTCATGCAAGATGGCTCTTCTCCGCACATCGCAAAGCCAGTCATGCAACTGCTCAAGAGGCATTTCGGAAATAATCGACTTATCAGCCGTCATTGTCCAACAGCCAGGCCTCCAAGATCACCAGACCTCAATCCTTGTGACTTCTGGCAGTGGGGTATCTTAAAAATGTTGTGTACAGTGGCCCCATTGCAAATTTAGCTGAATTGAAGGCATGGATTACGCAACACATTCGCAACGTCACCCCTGAGACACTCCGGTCTGTTGTGAAACATGCTCTTTATCGCTTTCAGCTTGTGGCGGACAATGGTGGAAAGCATGTTGAACCTGTCTGCCGCAAGTCTAGAGATAATTAACAGGCGTTTTCATTGTTGCTTTTTATGCGGTTTCTGCCTCAAGGACAATTAAAAACCAAATCATTATGTGCTTTTTATGCGGTTTTTGGCCCGAGGACAATTAAAACCCAATTTTTCCCATCCAATGTGGTACGACCTTGCCGTGGTAGATGGGCTTTCCACTAACAGTGCCACAACTGTTGACTGACTTGGAAGTGATTTTTTCCGTCAAACGACCCAAACGCACATGCACATTGAACACTACAGTTGGTTTACTGTGCAACTCATGCCAAAGCCGTCGTATTTCCATTCAAAATGTCACTTGTAGCCGAATACACTTTCGTTATGCCGCTTACAGCGCCATCTATTGATACATTTTGGAACTTTTTTATTATGTCAAATCATTTCCCCCTTCTTCCAGTATATTTAGTTCAAATCTGAAGTCATTCTGACCAGTGGTTCTTTTTTGCAGCCTTTTGAAAGTGGGACTTTAATTATGGACACCCTGTGTGTATATATATATATATATACAGTGGCGCTTCTCTAGCTGGCCATTCCTACTTGACAGCCACCCCTCTAACCGGCCATATTTTGTTCAGAACTGATTAAAGACTCCATAGACACAATGATGTGGAAGTAACAGCTTCCTCGGCCCCCTTTTTTTCGGAACCATTTCTGGCCATAGTAGATGGATATCACTGTATGTATGTATATGTATATTGCAATAAACTAGGGTATATCCCTTCACTGCCTATTTCACGAAGTATAGAAGCCTGCCAAGGCTAAATCCGAGTATATCTATCCCTTTTAGAAAAAACTGGACATAGTCGGAGGTAGAGCATTAAAACACTTTTATTAAACATAAAAATGTACAATTATGTATAAAAATCAGTGGAGTTGCACACCTAGTGTGTTTCTGGGCTACAGCCAAAGTAACAACAGTTTATTACCCAGCACTCCGGACCACTCCATCTGGAATTCTCAAAAGGCCAGCCGTGGTATTTAATGACCGACGTCAAAGGAAACCCCACTCTCTTCTTTGTCTGTCCATCTGACCTGGGTCGCGAGTCGGTTCCCTATTTATCGCCTTGTCCAGACGTCTGCTGAACAAAAGCAATCGGTGGTGCAATAAGCACACCATGATCCACGGCTCCTCAATGGCGGTTTATCCCCGGTCCGCCGTGAAGCCAATTGTAGCGATGACATCTTTACCGCCTCTGATGATACGCCCGTCAGGAATCCGGCTCCGAGATGTCTAGTCATTATTGACACCGTGCGTCATTAATTATTGGCGCTGACAACGGTCCTAATCTGACAGAAACGGACCATTAATACCTGGAAGGAATGACTGCTTCACTGGAAAGTAAAATCTTCAGTATTTCTCTCGGGGAACATCAGAGACCGGTCTCTTCACAGAGTGACAGACCCCACACAGAGGCTTCTCCTTGCAATGGCATTCATGGAATTTTTAAAAAGATATTATGTGCCGACATCAGAATATATATATATATATATATATATATATACATAAATATCTATCTATCTATATATATATATATGTATATATATACACTGAAGTGCCACTGAATTAGGGATAGCAAAGCCTATGCAAATTGTGTAGCGATGCGCCTCATGTATGCGCAAGTGAGGGTGCTGTGGTAACTGCAGATATAGCGCGTACTGTGGTTGTTCTGAATTAGTTGTTGGAATTGCCAGTATGGGTAAACTGCCTGATTTAGACGCCTTCGATAGCGGACAAATCGTAGGTGCGCGACGCATGGACCATTCAATTTCCGAAATCGTCAGACAGCTAGGATTTTCAAGGTCGACAGTGTCAAGAGTATACCAAGAATACATGGATGGTGGAAAAAAACTAGCGATCGGGCAAACTACAAAGGACAATTAGACTTGACAATGCGTGGTGAGAGACGGCTCAGGCGTATTGTACGTAGCCAGCGAAGTCAAACATTAGCTCAAATTACCACCATGCCTGGCTGGAACTGTACAAGGGCATGGTTGCTCAATCATGGTCTGGGGTGTTTTTTCATGGCACAGTTTGGGATCTTTGGTGCTTGTACCAACCTCCCTCAATGCAATTCGGTACGTAGAGTTGCTGGGTGATCACCTCCATCCGTTTATGCTGTTCTGTTATCCGCACGGTAATGGAGTTTTCCAGGAAGACAACTGTACCTCTCACAAGTCCGGGTTGCGTACTGGCTGGTTGGATGAGCATTCCTCTGACTTCTCTGTCATGAATTGGCCACCTAGAAGTCCAGACTTAAATCCCATTGAGCATCTTTGGGATGTTTTGGAACAAGGCGTGAAAGGCCATCACACAGCACAAAAAAACCTTACTGAATTATGGACAGCTTTAGCCAATATTTGGCAAGCCATTCCCGTGGAACGTTTCCAGAAACTTGTTGAATCTATGCCTCGTCGTGTGGCAGCCGTTATCAAGGCCAGAGGAGGCCCAACTCGTTACTAGGTAGGTATCCCTAATTCAGTGGCACTTCAGTGTATATATATATATATATATATATATATATAGAAAGATATATATATGTAAATATATATATATATATATAGATATAAATATATATATATAGATATAAATATATATATATATATATATATATATCTAAACTCACGGTGCAACAGCCCGATGTGGACCAGGGACGGCGGTACCCATCTCCGCTTTCTTGACGTTGGGGCTTGGGGTGCCATACAGCATATGTCTCAGTCAGGTGGTCAACCTGACATGGGACCCCAAGAGTTTAGTTCCTAAGCATGTTTGGTCCTCATTTTATCGACCCACTCAAGGGATGAAAGGCTGAGGCGACCTTGCCCAGTCGCAGGGTCGAACCCTGGACCTGTGGGACGGCAGCTTGACGCTTTTAACCACTACGCCACCAGGCGTCTCTCTCTCTATATATATATACAGTCGGACCTCTATTTAACGAAGTCGCTAAATCGCGAAAAAAAGTTCGTTATATGGAAAATTCGTTAAATAGAGATTCACCTTTTAAAATACTTTAAACTAGCAAAACAGATTTTAAATTCATAAACAATAAATATTATTAATAAAAGTAATTGATCACACATTTATTTTGTAAAGTAATGTCTATTTGCTTTATTTATCTTACCCATCAAACAGAAATCTGTAAGGAAAACAAGAATAAAACAAAACATTTTCCGGGAATACACTGTATTTTCAATTTAAAAAATTATATTAAAATTGATGAATTTTAATGACATTATTGCATTTATTAGAAAAAGTAATTTTAAGCATACGTTACCACATGCGTCCTTAAATTTAATTACTGATAAAGTCTATTAATTTTGTCTGAGTTTTTTGTTTCAAAAAGTGATTTCTCTCATAATACGTCTCTCATCTTTACAATGTCACCAAAAACCCCTTCAGGTGTATTTTCTTCAAACTGCAACCAGCGTCGGAATGTGTTAAAAGAAAGTTAATGTGTTAAATGTGTTAAAAGAAAGAATAAGTTTGAAATGTTCAGAAATATTTTGAGAAATATGGAGAAAAAATAATATTGGATCACAAGAAAATGTTCGTTAAATGGAGAATGCACTTCGCTATTTGGAGGTTATTTTACGAAGAAATTCACAAAATGTTCTTGGTTCGAAGGAAAAGTTTGCAAAATAGAGAAAATTCGCAAAATACAGGTTCGTTAAATAGAGGTCCGACTGTATAATATAAACATGTGTAAGTATATGTGAATAATATAAACGTTTATTATTTTGAATGTATATGTTTAAATATATTTTTCATCTTATTACTTTTAACTACTGACTTGGATCTGTGAATTATGTGTTAATGTTATAATTTTCTATTACCTTTTATTTTGTTAGTAAGATATAGCTATAAAGAAATTCTAGTTCCGTATGAACTCTAAACATCTTGGTTCGAATGATAGTGTGTTAATTGTTCCAGATAAAAAAATATTAAGGGAACTAATTAAATACTTTTGATATTAAAATGGAAAACACATATTTTGCCAATATAAAAATATTTCTTTTTATGATAGCCAAATTGTTAAAAAACATTAAATAATTTTTCTAATATTCCCCGAGTAACTTACATGAAAATGTATCAACTCTTTTAAAAGAGTAAAATGAACATTCGATATCTTTTCAAATTTTTCGGCACACAAATATAAGAAATATCAAAAGTTAAGTCAAATAAATGATTATATCTTTTTTTCTTTTAATAAATTCTTTGTTTTGTTAACTTCCGTCTTTATATTTTATGAATAAGCATGCATGAAAATTTTAACTTAATAGAAATAAACTATCATGTTGTAATGTAATAAAGATTTCTCAAAGTGAAATGAATAACAAATTTACAAACAATTTACACCCACGTATTAAATTTTACAAACCGATTTAATTTGTTTACTGTTGGTTCAAAATATGAAATGTTTATAAGTTTTTAGTGTTTAGAAGTCAAAATATTTTTATACGATTTTCATACATTATTCTTTTTGCGCTTAGAGGTTTAAAATAAAAAAAATCTGAAAAGAAAAAAAATCCGTAATATTTTTTCAACTGTAAATTTTATTAACATAATTAATGTATGGCAAAGAAAAATGACAAAGAACTTTTACGGTATGTTAAACCATTATGTATATCTAGCCATTATTCAGAAATATTTAATTTTGTAATTTCCAATGAATAAAAGATATTTGTGAATTGTTTTCATGTCCCATAAATTAAGAAGGAAAGCCAGAAACCATATTCGATCACAAAATAAAGTGAATTCTAATAATTTATTTCACACAGGATTTTTAAATAGATAACAGATATCACAAAATGGATAATACAGTTTATTCATTGGGAGAAGAATATGAAATATAGGAAAATTTATTATAAATTGCCTAAAAGTAATCAGAAAATTAATTCTCTCTAGTTCAGTTAAAAGGCTGCTAAAATATAGCAGTAAATATGATGAACATTATTAGCCAGTAATAGGAATGCAATTAATTTCTATTCAAATTTAAGGAAATCCTTAAATAAATATAAAAGCATTATTTACGCAGAGGAAGGATATCTAATTTTCTGCCATTTGAAAATGACGCTTTTAATTATTACATATTTTAATAATGCCATACCATTTACAACTTAGTAACTGCGGCAGATGGATAGTATTTTGGTATTTTACGGATATCTCAGAAACCAGAAAACTGAACTACTGTATAATTAAAAGATTTTTCGCTTCTGTTAATGAATTTCATTAAAGTCATAATTAAAGAAATAATTGAGTACCTAAGAATACGTTAATCTTATACTAAATTTATGTTATTATGTAGAAGTGATCCCATAACGTAAAATAAAATATATATGTATATTATTGCCTTTATTTTTAGTTTCTAGCTATAATTTTCCTCCGTCCCATTCAAAAACGGATTCATTAAGGCTGTTAATGTAATTTTCTCTTTCAGTAATAAAAAAAATGTGTATTTTAAATTGAGGGAAAATTTTCCTGATCATTATTTTCAACAATGATTAAAATAGTTTATGCGTGCTTTTAATAAAGTTGTCTCGTTACTTTATATAGAATGCTTTTATTTCCCAATTCTATTCAGAAAGTTATAAGGTAAAAGATGTAAATTTAGGGTTATTTATAACACAACCTCAAGTTTAAAAAGAGGTTAAACTCAAAATAATCCACATACATATATTAACAAAATAGTGCACATTTAAAATAATCTGAATTCAATAAAAACTTTTGCTTTACTCCTGAAATAAATTTAGATCAAGATGTACTGTATTTCTCTAGATTTATACATGGCGTAGGCGGTAAGTAATTTTTTTTCTACTTTTTTTTCTATTTTAGAGTATGATACTAAAGTTTGAAATTTAAAAAATGTTTAATAATGTTATTGATGTAGATACTGTCTCAAGACATATAATGTTACTCGTATATTTAATTGTGAATTAAGTCCTATAAAGAATTTGGAACTAAATTTCATAGTTTTACATAACAATACATAAATTTTGTTATATCGTGTAAATCCAATTATTTCGCATTAAAAACTTCTAGTTAAATCAATAAATAGTTACATAAATAAAAAATAAATATATTTAATTGTCTTTTATAAATTACTAGACGGGCGGGACCCACTCCCTTCAGCAGTCATTGTCAGAGAATGGAAATACTAAAACACATCGAATAGTATTTAAATTTTTAGTAAAAAGGTATTTAAATTTTGTGGATACGCATCCCACGTCCTGCAAACAGTCGCAAGCAGAAGAAAAATTCTTCCCCCCTCCCCGCCGGCGAGCCGGCGTTGCTCGGGATTTTAAGAATAAACCAAATCAACAAGTTTACCCAAATCAATTTAAAAACTAAACACAGTATAAATTACATAGTAAAAAAAGGTATGTGAAATGTTATAAACATTAATAAAAGAAAACCCAATATAAAAATAATATAAATTTATAATAAACTCCGCAGAATTCAGCTAGATTTTGCCTTTCATCATTGGAGCAAAAAGCTGAAAAGTAAAACATTGAATGTATACATTTATAATAAACAACTATAAAAAATGGGTGAAATCATTTTCTCGCACCATTAACCTATAAATAAAAGATAGTAATAATTTATAAATAAATAAATTTATAATAAATAAATAAATTTATAATACATAAATAAATAAATTAATCAATTAATTAATATAAACGTATGTATTATAAATATAATATAAATTTCAAACGATTCTTGAAGTCAGGTAACTTTCAAGAACAGCAAAACACTGTTTCAGAGTTTTAACCTGAAACAGTGTTGCCAATCTCTGCATTCTTTAGAGTAAAATAAAAATTTCAAGTATTCAGTATGAAAATAATGCTCGTTCATGAAGTATTTATTTTGATAAAGATACATTTTCCTTTTGAAAAAATAAACATTTACTAAACAAATGAACTTCTAAAATGAAAATGGTAACGAAGATCGTTTGTGTACAATCGTGAATTTGAGTTTGGTATGATTAATAACTTTACTAATTATTGACCGATTTTAATTATTTTAGGCGTATTGTAACTGCCTGGGGGTGGGAAAGAAGAATTTTGAATTTGATTTTACTTTCTTTTAAATTTTTTGGACCTCTATTCTCTGTTACGGCTAATTTTTGTGAGTGAATCACAAATCACAAAACTGTGCTTAAAGTTTAGATTGATTCTTTTTAGTTAAGATACACTAATTTTTATGCTTTTAAAAGTACATCGTGAATTATAAAATTAAGAACAATTTAAATTACAGTATACTAAGCATTCTGAAGTACAAACACAATATGCAATACACCAAATTACAAAATTTCAGAAAGTAAATAGTCGCAAGTTAGCGAGACACATAGGGGTGATTCACGGAAATGTAACAGCTTCCATTTACTGTTTTCACCCTTCAAAATTGTTTTTTTATTAATTAAAAATTATTATAATTATTTTAAAGCTTCCAAACTTATCTCAGAATTATCCTAAGACTTCAAAACAGTATAAGTATACGAAGTTTCAACCAGATTCGTCAAGAAATGTAAATTTGTATACGATATATATATACATACATACATTAGTCGCCCAGTGGCTAAGTGGATAAGGCATCAGCCTGCCACGCCGGGGGTGTGGGTTCGATTCCCGCATAAGACTTGGCTGTATTCTGGGGTACCGGTCAGTCTTCCGCCTGCAATTGGAACCCCGTCTAGAAAGGGGAGCTGCAACCCATCGTCCATCGCCGGTGTCATCGTCTGTCAATAAAATTCTTCTGTGATTGTGTCATTTGTCTGTTTCTATGTCTTATATTCATATGTACACCGGACTGGGGTGTAATGTTGTCATCCCTCAGGGACATTAGCCACACACACATAGAGACACTTTGCTTTATTTATATAGATATCATATAAATTAGTATCTTAGAAACTATAAATTATTCAAGGGACTTCTTTCCTTACAAAAATACTTAAGTGGTAATTTTTTTCCTTATTATTATTTTGCCATATAATGTTAATTAACGGTAATTTATTTAAGTTATCATTATTTAACAAGAAAAAATTCCTCGTTATTCAATATGACACTTGTTTAATAGTGGTTTAGGTATCACAACATCAGATTTTGCATATTTCATGCTTACTTGATCAGAAAAAACCATGCTGGGAACATAGAACAGTTCGAATATGGTCTCTAAAACATGTATATCACAGCTCTTGCGTTATCTTGAAAGAGCAGACATAACCCTCCTCTTCTAGATGCTTTGTTTATGGCTGATATTCTTGAACTTTGCTGCTGACTTCATAAACCCGGTGTAAGGTGTTTTCAAGGTGATTCCTCCCCCCTCAAGGTACGTTTTTTGAAAGACTTACCATCGATTCTAAATACAGTACCGGTGATAAAAGGGAATGCAAACATATGCAGACTTAAACAGGAAAACCAATTTAAATAACGCTTAGTCTTCGGCTTTTTTCAGCTGCCACTAAGTTCGTTGCACTGATGAAGAAGCTCCTTTGTAGCTTCGAAACTGCCGTATGGACAATAATTGCATCTTACTGCTATTTGTGCTTTATTTACGTTGGTTTTCCTGTTTATTCCTCGAGCACAAAGGATTTATCTATTCTTTTCATATACAGACTTATACCCAAATTCATATGTTGTTAGAAAATCCTTTTGAATGGATCATATGATTCACAATAAATTTCATGAAGAGTTAAGTGTTAGCACCATACAAACGTTCAGAGTCTTTTTTTATTTTTACGATCGAATTACGTGTTGCCAAAATGTATGTAGCTTTGACTCATGCTTGTTTTATGAAAGTATTTATTAAAAAAAAATTATGTTATTAATAATTTATAGTTCTCGGAAAAATTTTATTCAAGGAATTTTATATTCTGTTTGTGACGTTAACTGCGTAAAATTATAGTAGTTGAAATTCATTCAAATAAGAGTTATATATTAGGTTCAATTTTCCCAATGCCCGTTCAAAGAGATGGTTTTGGAATTTTTTTAAGTAGAAATACAAAAGATTTTTGAAAAAAATTCATCTTCCTAGCTTCTTTATAATTACCGTAGGACATGTTTCAGATTTTAACAGTGAAATTTGTGTCATTTAAGCTCCTAACTGTGTCGTATTTCTAAAATTTTAAAGCACAAATTTTTAAAACATCAGCAAAGAATATGTTTCTTTGATGTGATCATGAGTGCAAAGTTTTGAGCATTTCATTTTTTTAAATTTTAGACAATATCATTTAAAAATTCTTCGAGTTAGCAAAAAGATCGGGAAATATTAATTTGAATACGTTTTCATCACAAAGAAAAGCAAAAGTCAGGGTAATTTTTTTCAACTTTCCCAAGAAATTTCGGCTGACCTCTTCCCAAAGCATATAGTTTGTATATTTATACACTAAAAGTTAACAGTAACACAGGAAGCATAAAAAAATAATATAATAACATTGAAAAAGTTTTAATAGTTAACTTTAAAAAATGTTTTGGAATTATAGTATAGCATAGGTTATAGATATGACCTTTAGCTGTATTTATTCTTATACATAGGAAACTCTATCGCACATTAAACAACTGCCTTTAATAAAGTATGTCTTACTCATCAAAGAACTTTCCATTAACTCTTCCTAATGGATATTCTGTGTACAGCAGCATTAAACGCACTGCATCCGGGAATTTCGCGCAGTTCATAAAGTTGTGATAGTTACAAATATAATTATATCGTTCATTTAGGAAAGCTTTAACGCTGAAACAATATTTGCTTTACACCGAAACGATAATCTAATTACCATTGTGAAATAATCTATACTCAGTGAAGGAAATTGAATAATTTCCTCCATATAGTTCTGATACCATATAAATAGGCAGTTTTTATGATATTAATGAGAAAAATATTGCGTTAAATAACCATGATAAGGCAATTAGTTTATACAAATTCTACTTCTTTTATGTTGTTTATTCTAACAGTTTCTTTTGCTATTGTGATCTGCATTTTTCTACGAAGAACGATGCTAACTTTGAACGCAAATCATTATTACACTTACTATCGCTTACAGTGATAATTATGCTTAATACAATTTTTTTTAAAAAGCACTTCAAATTTTAATTTAAAATACGTCTGTAGAGTGTCTATAATTGACAAAATTAAAACTGAAATTGTATAAGACATTTATTTATATTATTAATAGTCATCTACCATATGCACAAATTATCAGTTGTTTTCTTATAATTTAATGAAGCTGTTGAAACAAATTTAATTTTATTAAAAAAGTGCTATTCTTTTATTTTTTCTTAAAATAAAGAATGTATTTAATGAGAGATATCACAAAAAATATTTTTAATCAGGAAATATTTTTCAAATTAAAATTTAAATAACAGATAGGGCATTGTTTGTAATTTTCAGTCTAAGTGATGAATTAATCGGTGCTCCACTCGTAATTACTGTTACAACAAAAAAGAATCTTCAAAACGAGTTAATTATCTTCTTGCCTGATATATTTGAAAAGTTTCTATGTGGCAGCTCTTAACACACTTTCGAAATTAATTGATGGTTTTCGGAGTAATGAAAAATATAGTAGATACGGGTATTTATATCTCTAGCTGAGCAATAAACAAAAGGTTAAAAAATGCAACTTTATGAGTTTTGGACTTAGTAATTACCCATTTTTACAAAGGGTCTCTCAAGGCTGAAGGGACTAGTCAGTAGGTGACGAAATACAGGCATTCATTTCACACGGAGAATAGAACAAATAACATAAGTCAAAGTTGTTAAAATCACAGTAAGATAACTGAAATGTGTCTTTTAGTCTGCGAGCTGAGCAGTGGTACAGGCAGGCGTCGTTTTGGACGGATGCATAGCACTCTAGATCTACATCTGGGAAAAAGAGGAGAGATATTGTTATCTGTTCAGAAGTTCGTATTCCAAAATTTACATTCATGAGACAAAAAGCACATCCTGAAAAATCTCAGCTGGAGGACTTCATCGAAAGTAAGGGTATCTAACGCCCAGAGTGGCCACGAGAGTCTCTGGATATGAATCCAAAAAAGAATGTTCGAGATGCACTTCAACAAGACTTGCCATCTGCTTCTTTAATCCTTTCAGGGGCAACAACCTCCACCGTTTTCACGGTGCAGATTTTTTCCCCGAGTTTGTTTAGCCTAAAAAATCTTGAAAAAGTTTCCAATTAAAGGTTGCAAAATGTTTTTACTTCTTTAAACTAATAACAGATGGCAGGACTAGCCATTTTTCTGCTCATTTGACTCAAATACATTGAATGCAAGTTTAAAAAAACTAGATTTAGGCGTTTTCACTGTGCAAACGGTGCTCCTCAAAGGGTTCTAAACGCCACTGAATGAGCACGAATTATTCCAGGTTCATTGTTTCAAGCTATTCCCTAAACTTACAACACGTTAGAATGCGCAAATTAAATATTAATTGCTTTATTACTTATTTATAACATCGTGTATATCATACTTGAAAACATTATGAATAAACATGTTCCTTACTGCAGAGGGAAGCAAAAAGAAATAATTTGAATCGTGATGATTAGTACTGCTTTCATTCAAATACTCTCCAGAGCTGTAATGCAAATACAAATGGCTTCTTTAAGTCATCTTGGTGTACTGCTACAGCTGGTAAACTGTACTTTAGGCCGTGCAGATCAAAAGCTGAGCTTAAAAAGGAGTTTCACAGACGTCTGTAGAAAGTTGACCGGAAGCTGAACCTCGGTAATAGATCTTGACCCAACTGTTGTCATATGTCAACAAGCAACGAACAAAATTAAATATTTGCCACTCCTAAGAAATGTGCCTTATGAGTAGAAAGGTACGATTTTTATTGGCGATAAAAATATCTTTAAGTGATTATCTTCGGTCCGTCTCGTCTTTCACTAATCTTTTTTATCTGTATCCTCTCATATAAATAAGCCTGAAATATAGAAACGTCTTTAAGAAACGTGTGATAGACATTAACTGCAAGCAGGAATTTTGGTGACTTCCTTACTGTATTGGACAGTGTGTTCATATGAATTGTTCTCGCTTTGTCGAGTTTATTTCCACTTGCAAAATTGAGAAAAGGGCGACAAAACACAGTTTTTAATTGGATTCGACAAAAATATGAAATTGATTTAGCAAAACGAATCTAATTATTTGTGAAGAAAGAAATTATTGACATAATGAATGCTTTATTGCGCACTGGAATTAAAAGGCCTAAAAAGGAAAATAACCAGTTATGGTGAAGATCCGGATATTGAAAATAAATATGATTGTAATAAAAAAAGTTAAACTGTGTAGTACTCTTTACAAAAAATACGCAATTTGGACCTATTGTACTTCATCCTACGGCCAATATAGCAAGAAGAAAGAAAATTATGTTATCCCATAACAATTTTTAAAGATAATTCCAATTTTTATAGCAAGAAATGTGCGAAAAGCAGTGAAAGTAATGCTTGGCATCTTTCAGTACATAATACTGTTTCAGTAAAACAAAATAAAATGGGCGTACTTGCATTTTCAACTGTTGAAAAGACTATCGAGTTGGAGAATGAGCGCAAAATACCATAATCAGAAATCATTTTTTGAAATAAAATAAAAAATTAAATAAATAAAAACAAAGTCAGTCTTATAAAATATACGTACAAGCATGCAATATATTTTCGGAAAACATATTTCATAATCGAGGCATTAACGGAAGCATGAAACCATTTATTAAGAGAACTATATTATAGCTCGTATTTTTGCGATTTCAAAGAAATTTAACTGCATGCTTTGAAACTGCTATATCTAGATTTTTGAGACGTCAGAAATAAAATAGAGTTCGTTCTTTGTAATCATTGAGACGAATTCTAGATAATGGTGAATCGATTTCTAAGAGTTTGGAGGAAGAATTGATGTATCATTATCAGAGAGCATTTTGGTCATTAATATAATGTCTGCGTTTAGCAGGCACTGGATAAAAATGCTGCGTGATGGCATTACTTCAAAGAAAATCATTTTTTATCCTTATGTAATAGCTTTAAGTGAAAAGAATTGCTTGATTTATTCCCTTTTTAAAAAATTACTGCTTTCTATTCTTTGTAGACAGGCTTGTCCTGAGTGGAATATTTTATTTTGAGATATGAAAGTATTTTCAGAGGTAATGAATGTTATAAAAGTTTTATGCAACTGGAGATTATTTATTGAAAAGTATCCATAGTTTAAAAAGATTTGCCTAAAATCAGGGGGGGGGGTTAAATTACATTTGTGATGTACTTAGCATGCTTAATATTGCCTAACATCTACTTCTATATACAATTAAATCCTCTTCTATATCAGCTGTTATATTATGGAGGTACAGGAACTTGAAGCTCGACGAAATGACTATAAATATGGTCTAATTCTAACTGCAAAAACTCAAATAATATTACAAAAAGAAAGTTTCTTTCTTTATACATATAAAGTACATATCTTTAAATATGTCATATATAAAAATGAAAATTATAAATCTCCAAATAATTTTCAAATTATTTATAGATTTATAATTTCTATTTTTATGTATTAACATTTTTAAAGATATGTACTTAATAATATGAAAATTATTTATAGATTTATAATTTCTATTTTTATATATGACATATTTAAAGATATGTAATATATAAGTATAAAGAAAAAAAATTTATTTTTCTAATATTATTCGAGATTTTGTGGTTAGAATTAGACCATATTTATAGTCATTTCGTCGGGCTTCAAGGTTCTGTGCCCCCTAAACAGTGCGTCTACTTAAGAAACTGTAATACGCTTTAAGGAGACTTATTATATAGAATATTTGAACTAGAAAGTGTTATATTGTATATTTACATCCTAAGCTAAGTCTATAGAAACAATATATATAGCAAGCTTTATATTATATATCCTGTTTTTCCATTTGTGTTTTAAATTGTCTTTATCGAGACATTTAGACATGTACCTAGGTGACGAGTTACAATAATTTTATACACTGTTTGTATTCAACTACTTTCCTTGGGGAAATATACAGAAACTGATTCAAAACTTGGAAACACGTTGCCTTTACAAGTGAAATAAATGCATTAGATAGCTGTAAATGCTGGAGCTTCATCAGTTGTAACGCCAACTAGCTTCGGAACAGAAATGTTTTTGGAGATAAAGTACTCATTAATGAAGGAGAACACTTTTTCCTCTTGTGTACATCATGTAGCGAAATAGTTTTAAGGTATTCTCTGAAAGTGAAGTCATTAAGAACTATTCTGACAGGCAAGGATATCTGAAGGGTGATATCCGTTTACTTATCAAGTTAGAAAGACAAAAGAAATGCGCGAATGTCGTTCCGACTTTTAAACAAAAAATTATTTTTCCCGTTGTCTCTAATTGCAATTGTGTTAGCCGAATGCTGAATAGAGTGTTTGGCCGACATTAATTCTTTAAGATTTATTTTTAGAAACTTGAAATAAACAGTTTTAACTTCTAAATGTTTCCTTAATGTTCTTCAAAAAAATTTTACGTTAACAAGCGATGTTTATAAAATCCAATGATAGTAGCTGTATCTCATTCACATTCTTTTTACACAGATTAATAGTTAATTATTGACGAAAAATGATCATCTTCTCTATTGTAAATATGTTGTAGCATACCAAACATACACACATCCATGATACATAAAACAAAGTAATTAAGTTCCCACACCAAGTGGAAGTGATCAGTAATCGACTTGTTTTATTTGGATTTTCATTTCAGTACTCTTAGAGTCATAATTATCTACTAATTATGCTTGAAAATTTTCATAAATATTTATATGCCAGAAATTGGGATCAAATTACTCAAGTCACGAAACTAAAGAGCTTTACTCAATTTTAAGTAGATAAAAATGGAATGACCCAGGAATATTGAGTTGTCGTTTCTCGGAATATTGAGTTGTCGTTTGCAATAAAATCGTGGAAAAAGTGTTTCAGCAAGCGACTAAAATTATAGATCGAAAGGTTTTTGACCCCTGCATTACAGGATATTACATATTTCGTTTTAAACTGTTGTAGATGCAATGGCGAATTTTTTTTATTATTTTTGTTCACATTTTTATTGCATCCTTGCTGGTTCGTGAATTGATTCGATACCTCCTGCTTTTCAATGGTATACTTTACCTTTACACCCAACTACCATGTTGTGATGTTATCAAAAAAATCTCGTGCAACCTTTAGTTGATACACTTTCTTTTATTGTTGTTTTTTATTTCATTTATTTTTTAAAACCGTAACTATAATATTTTAAATGCATATATTTACTATCTACGCCCTAGAGAAATTGCGATGAATAATATGGTGTTTGCCGCATATATCTTCTTGGGTGAACTCTGTCCACCTTAGTAATTTGTTTAATTAGGGAAAAACAACTTTATTTATTTGTATGTTACTTTGTTAACAGCATTTATTGATGATTATTTTCAAATTTTGACTTGTAAAATTAAAAACATGTATAAAAGTTGAATTATTTTGCCTTCCCTGTGATTCACACAACCTTCTCATTTTAAATCTTACTTGGCGATAGTATTTTTTTGTTATCCAGTAATATTTTAAGCCACCTGCAGGAAATATAAAGATTCTAAACTATACAAAATTCAAAACATTTCTTGACTGTACGTTTCGTAGCACACTCTGCGGTATGTTTATTTTTTAATCAGAGTTCAACAGTAGCAATCTTGAATTTTAATCAACCTTAACATAGCTTCAGCGAAAATTTTGTAAATAAATTTTAGGTTATCTTGACAGTTGTCAGTTGTAAAAAGAGTTTGTCGCATGAAAAAGGAAAATTATTTTCACCAAGGTATGAAATTTGAAAACGTAATCTTCTTTATATGAAATATATGGCATTGTCTCTGCATATCTGAGCTTCTTCTACTAAAACACTTTTACAGTGTATGCAGTTTATTCTAAATCTTACTTGAATGCGTTTTTCGAATTTTTTTCGAAATGTGGTCACACTTCCAAACTATACCAATAACATAAAATTCAAAATCCAAGGGATTAGAACTTTTCCATAGATAGGTGTGCCTTGAGGTCCCAAAAGATTTCAGGTTTGTATTGAATTTTTCAAACGTC
This sequence comes from Dolomedes plantarius, assembly GCA_907164885.2. Lineage (NCBI taxonomy): Eukaryota > Metazoa > Arthropoda > Arachnida > Araneae > Dolomedidae > Dolomedes > Dolomedes plantarius. Next base: position 161,617,029 of record OU015493.1, on the reverse strand, counting down.
TCAAGCAACGTTTCCTATGAAATCAAATTATTTTATTCCTTGTGATTTATTCTTTCATTTTATCTTAAAAAATGTTATTTCAGATAACTCGCTAGAACATTTATAAATATGAGGAAATAATAGAGATAATTATTTTGTGTATTATAACTAATATGTGTTACTACTGTTATGTCTATTTGGAATGATAAAATAATTTTCAATCAAGGAAATTAACAATTGTCAAAATTGAAAAAAAAATAAAGAAATTGAAATTACTAAATACGCTCATATGCATATTAGTTGGATAAATGGTCTTATAAAAATATTATTGTTAAGTCCCCATATAATATTAAGACTGTTAGATAAGAAAAAATTAAGGACAATATCATAAAATTGCAGTCATAGAATATATTGATCTGATATTTTATAGCTCTGAAATATCCACAACTATGGTTTCTCCGAAATAATAACTCAGTACAAGAACGTGTGAATATGCTGATAACTTGAATATTTTATAATTGTTAAAAATATTTGTAAATATTTTTTTTTTAATAATTCGTTTTGGATAGTACATTTCTGATGGGAATTTCTTTCTTTCTAAATCGATAAGGATGCATATTTTAATTGGTGATAAGGATCACTCAAAAGATTTATTTTCCCCCAAAATTTGATAAGAATAGAGTTTGAAACAATTTTAGCCAACATTTATGACTGATAGAGATGTGTTAGAATCGAATTACCCTAAAGGATTAATTTCATTCATACTCTACGTTTTCATGTGGATACAAGTGAATATAACTTTTACGGAAGAACGTCACCCAGTTTTCGCCAAAGATATAGAAGTAGCTATGTGCATCTTACCGTGCAAAAGATCGGGTATTAGATTTTTTCCCCTACTTTTGTATGCTTAGTAATAGTCCAGTACTGAAAAACCAAGTTTTCCAATTTGAAAGACCTCGGTGGAATTTTCTGTGGACCGAAAACAACGAAGTTTTTTTTACATTTTTTGGTTTTTTTAAATATCTCAACAACGGTTCGTTCTAGAGCTTAGATTACATTACGATTCTAAAGAAGACAAAATTTTGAACAAATCTTATATTTACATCTTTTTTCTAAACCCAATAACAAACGAGCTACAGCGTCAGGAAAATGGGATATTTTAATCAACTTGTCGAGAAAGAGGCAAAACTTACTTCTCTAACACAGTAACTCGTACAATTGCTATATATATATAAAACCATATTTGAGAAATGCACAATATGTGTATTACAACATATATTTTTTTTACTCGCACATACTTGAATAGTATACATATTTATATAATTATCTAGCGAGGCCCCTACACTCCACGTTTATTCTTCTTGTGTTAGACCTATCCGAAGCGCGTTGTATTCTGTTTTTAGAATTCTCCCGTTAGGCCTGTAGGCAGGGGGGGGGGGAAATCACGGATTCAGACATAATTCAAACAAAGGTGGAAACTTTTTAAATTACTTTATTTTAGGTCAAATATAAATATCATGAGTTTTCCCCCTCCTCCGAGGCGAGCGCTGGTAGTTAGGTAAAAAATTTGAGTGACAAAGAGGTATTTTTTCAGTTTTTTCAAAATAAATTAAAACTGGTTCATCCAATGAAAGGAACTGTAATATAAAATTTTTAGAGCATTACATTCTGCGTAAAATGAGTACCAATACATATAAATTACTTTGGTTATAAGGTTACTAGCTTCTCCCACAGTTGCCGTCATTTTTTCAACTTTTGCTAGTAAGTGCGATTTTCGGCATAATTGTGTTTTTCGGGGAAAGTACCTGTTTGAAGAAAAAGTAGATCTAACTAAATGTTGTGAAGCATTTAATTCTGTGTTCAATGAGTACTTTTCAGAGCGCCGAATGGTAAAAAAGCGATTTTCTACAAAATTCTTGTACTCTGTAGGAGTCAGCGTATTCTGCAAGACAAGCATGTCCTCCATGTACAGTGTTACAAAGATTGCATACAAAAATGGCCACTTGCATGGAAGTAAGGCAGCATTCATTTCACACAAAGTACATGACGCTTCCAGTCTACACTTCTCTCTGCTTGGATGAATTGCTTTATCAACGTTACCATTCGAAAATATTGCACCCATAGTTTTGCTGTAGGTCCATTATTTTCAAGTTCTCCTAATTTATGAGTAAACTTCTGCACAATTCTTTGTACAACAGTATCTGATTAAAAAGGAGAATAGTGTACGTCACTGGTGGCATCTCGCTCTTCATCTGAAATCTCAATCTTCGAAAGAATGATCTTTGCAATTGCCAAGTGGCTCATCATATGAGCTTTGACCAATAGCGTACCCAGGAATTAATTTAGAGAGGGGGGGGGCGAGTTGAACGGATAAAATATTTATAATGCATATTCAATATTCATGATGCAATTTATATTTCTTTGGGGGGGTCAGGGCCTCTTGGCCCACCCCCTGGGTGCGCCACTGGCCTTGACAGCTCTCGAATAGGCCTGACCCGTCATCACTTTCTTAATTGACTCCCGACCATAGGCAATGCTCAACAAGTCCTGCAACCCACTGCCATCCATGATGAATCCTACTGCTCCCATGAAGTGTGAAGGTCATAAGATGAAAGCTCCCAAACGGACATTTACGGACCCAATCTCAGATTCTACGGAACTTGAGTAAATGATTTCCCGAGCTTTCCAGTAAAGGGGCTGATCGAAGGTCACAAAACAATGTCTCTGTTCTAATGTCTTACATTCATTGGATGCACAAAAAGAGCACTGCACACGGTGTTATAGTTTGAGGGAGGAGAATCGATGAAAGGAAGAAACATAATTTGTGATTTACAGTACTATTTTTGATATGCAATGTCTTCCATAAAGCCATTCCAACCTGGGGTCCCATCGCATTGCCATTTTTTTATAAATCTACATTAAATCGCTTGGCAAAACTTCAACTGCATAAAGGATTTCACCAAGGTCCTCAATAATAATGCTACTCAGTGTTGTTCTGCTCTGAAAAGGTAACAATGGGATAGCATCAAATTTCCCTATTCAGGGGAAATATTTCTTTTGGCATTGTACAGTCGTGAAATGAGTGCTGAAAATCTCTCGACACACTGCGGTATCAATTATTTATGAAGTCTGGAATAAATTGCAAATTTGATCTCTCTAGGCGACCACCAACTCAAGTTTTTACTCGTCAACATTTCTTACGAGCTTATCACCAAGTACAAACTTGGTTAAGAAAAGTAAAAAACTCAGAAGAGGGGAGGGTATGCACTTCTCATGGCTTGGAGCCTATTGCAATGATCAAAGATCCAGCACCCCAGTCGCTACTCAAAGTTCTTACTTGCTCTTGCAAAAAGGGTTGCACTGGTGCATGTACTTGTCAAAAAGCAGGGTTGAAATGCTCAAATATGTCTAAGTATTACATTGGCCTCACATGTACAAATGTAGTTGAACTGCCTCATGATTTAGAAGAAGAAAATGACGAATTACCAAACATAGAGATGATGACCACCCTAGATCCTAAAATCAGCTAAAAAGATTAGGTATGAAGAATGTTATTTAATTTGAAATATTTCAATTTGAGTAGAGTTATTGCATCATTTATAATTACATAATAATAATAATTATTTTTTATGTAATTTCTTCTATATATTTTTTCACTTCTGCTAGATTTTCTAATTTATAATAATGTATTTAAACGGTTTTTATGGATGTTGAATACTCCGATTTTTGTAATTAATTTCCTATGTATCGACAAATGTGGAGTTTGTGTACATCTATACTTATATATAAAGAGAGAGCGATTTTGTACGTGGAGGGTAATCTCCAGAACCACTGCACCTATTTGAAAAATTCTTTCACTGTTTGAAAGGTACATTATTCCAGATGGACATAGGCTATATATCTATACTTATATATAAAGAGAGAGCGATTTTGTACGTGGAGGGTAATCTCCAGAACCACTGCACCTATTTGAAAAATTCTTTCACTGTTTGAAAGGTACATTATTCCAGATGGACATAGGCTATATATTATGCATATCTGATCAGTAGAAATAAAGTTAGGGACTTAATCCTAACAATCTCAATTGTTACCGCTACTGTCCTCTTCCGCTTTTTGTGCTTAAAATTTTTGTGCTTAAAATTAACTTTAATTAATAACTAACGTAATATTACTTTCAAAACTATTTTAGGTGCTTAAAATAATTTAAAAAAACATTCTTTACTTAAAATCCTTTTTCTTTTTTGAATAAAACTACGGTCTGAAGCACACTTCTTTCTTTTAAAAAATTAACTTTAATTAATAAATAACGTAATATGAATTTGAATATTATTTTAGGTGCTTAAAATAATTAAAAAAAATTCTTTACTTAAAATCCTTTTTTATTTTTGTATTTTTATTTCATCTCTTATTCTAATTTTGGGATACCAATGTGTATCTATACTTCTATAATAATATATAAAGAGAGAGAGCAGATTTTGTATGTGGAGGGTAATGTACAACTCTTGTACATTAAAATGTACCTTACATCTTTTCCTTTGTCAACCGCAGTCAAGTAACCATAGCAACCCCCTTTAGCTTACGGGTCCGTTTTTCGAAATCGCTCTTTACAAAGGGAAAATGTTATCTACTTCCTATCCCCATTTTACGTGGGAGACATTCAGCGTGGGGGTCAGGGGAAAGAGTGGTTAATTGTTGTCTTATTGCTTTCTTACTATTGAAGAAGAATTTCAATAGTAGTTCATCGGCATTCCGTGCCTCGTTCATCTCTCAAAAGGCTGAAAATGGATGAACCGCGGGTGAACCGCCCTTCTGATGTCTCTCGCCTGAAAAGAAATAGCCTCTAGCTAGAACGACAAAAGATTATTATTCAGCCCTTTTCAGCAAGATTCGCCCTCCGTTCCCAGAATGTCACCCAATTGTTCTTTGGGGGCAAAGATGTTAGGAAAGTCACAACGAAGTGGAATTCGAGACTATATCTCTGCCGACATCACACCGTATTTTTCGAGAGTATGTACTTCGGATATATGCTATCCCACGCCGTAAGGAAAAGGTTTAATATTTTTAAGATTCAAGTAGAGGAGGTATTGATAAATACAAAAAGGATTTTTGAAACTGGCTTTGTTAAAGGGTTTATTGAAGAAAACTACATTTGGAACTACGTTTTTTATTGGACATTTAAGGTAAAAAAATATTTACAATTTATTGGCTATCAACTGGAAATTTATTGCTATAATATTTTGTTCAACCCGGACAAAGTCGGGACGGGCCGCTAGTAATTATATAAATATGAACTCTATTCAAGTATGTGCGAGTAAAAAAATATATATGTTGTAATACACATATTGTGCATTTCTCAAATATGGATATATATATAGCAATTGTACGAGTTACTGTGTTAGAGAAGTAAGTTTTGCGTCTTTCTCGACAAGTTGAATAAAATATCCCATTTTCCTGGCGGTGTAGCTCGCTTGTTATTGGGTTTAGAAAAAAGATGAAAATATAAGATTTGTTCAAAATTTTTTCTTCTTTAAGATTGCAACTGTAATCTAAGCTCTAGAACCAACCATTGCCAAGATATTTGAAAAAAAACAACCAAAAAAGTTTTAAAAAAATTCGTTGTTTTCGGGCTACAGAAAATTCCGCCGAGGTCTTTCGAATTGGAAAACTCGGTTTTTCACTACTGGACTAAACATATACAAGTAGGAAAAAAAAATCTAATACCCGATCTTTTGCGCCGTAAGGCCATTTATTTGAATCCAGCTACTGGGCTAATACGACAGTATCATAAATTTTGCTTGGATAGACCATAAATGAACTAGTAGGCCTAATTATTTAAATTAAATGCAGAAACAAGCAGAGAATGTGTATTTGGTGCCATCGTGACGTGTACTTGTAAATCTACGAACGTTGCTAATGAGTGCAAAATAGTCAGAATGACATGACTATGTTTAAATTTTAGCGTGGTCTAAAAATAAAGCCAAAAAGTTTCGAACTGGATTTCAAAGAAAAAAAAAGAATTTTTATCTGCACAATATTAGCTGCATTTTAAGAAAATATTTAGAATTTATGCTATTCATCATAATTTGAAATGTATATCAGCTTTTTAGGTTGTTATCGTTCACTTAATTTATAAAATAATATTTTTCTGATTCATATTCCTTCAAGTCTCTTTAAAATAATTCATAAGTATTTACTAATGTCGGTTCAACTTTATCTGAAAGCGTCGGAAACTTCACTTTGTAACAGATTTAGAATTGTATCACTATATTCTTGAAAAATCTTACATTAAATAGACTCAAACTATTTTTTTCCTTCTTTTCAATTTGAAAAAAATACTACAAATAACCATTTTTGAGTTGCCTAAACTTTCTGAACTTTTGACAATTTCAAAAAACACATTTTAAACAAAAAAAAAAGATTGTGTTTGCATATTTATGCTTGAATAGGACTGACATTAATTTCAATTTCTTCACTTCATTTCTTCGAAATTTTATTTCCGTGGTAATTTTTTCCAACTAACTGTAACCACATTGTCTTCAGATATCGAATTTCGGAGTAGAGTTATAATTACCCCGGAGTAGAGATATAATGATTGTCATATATAGACATATCTATTGATTTTTAGTGGTATGACTTTACAATGGCCCCCATATAAATACTTTAATTTTGTTTCTAACATAAAATGTATCATATTCTCCATAGAAAATATAGTTCCTAAGCCAGTGACATATTAAAGGGGGGGGTTAAATTTGAAAATGACTGATAAGTAAAACCTATGAGGGAATTTCGGTCGCTAAAACAGCTTCAGAGATAAAGATCGGCCTACATAGTCTGCATAGACAGGTGAAAGGACGGAACATCATTCTTCGTTTATATGCACTTTATGTCCGCCCGAAAAAATATAAGGATTACTAAAATGTCGATAATTTTCAAAATGTACTTAAGTTTGAAAAAATAAATAAAGAAAGAAATCCTGTAATTGTTGCATTTCCTGCAATTAAAATCTAAAACCTAATTTTAAATGGTTTAAAACATTTGATGCTATATTTGGCGACAAAATAAATCTCCATTTACATGCCTTTGGTATTATTGGTAAATTTAACTATAAGATTTTTAAGTTCTAAATTGTTACACTGTAGCATTGTTGTAAAGAAAACTATTAATAAGACCCCTCATAACGATATCTATAGGAATATAAAAGTAATATTTGGAAGACTATTTTTATCAAATGATTTTTTTTGGCAAGAAAAATTGAGTTAATCGGATTCTTTTACCAAGAGACTGATAAAAATTTAGCCTTCTTCTATTCGTTAAAATTATGACCAACTAGGTAAATCATCGGAATTTTATAAAATATTATTTTTTTCGTTTTTCCGAGTCAAATTATTTTTTCTTTGTATTAAATTTAAAGAAAAATAAACTCCTTTCAAATTTTATAGCATTTGAATTACTCGCATACCAATATTAATCAAATTTCAATTTTCACAGGTAATAAATACATTATTATCTTTTCCACCAAAATACAGCTACAACCATCGAAATCTAATAAATAGTTATTATTGAAGAATGTAATATCTTTTATTAATCAGATCAGTTTTACAAACTTGCATTTAATTTTAATAAATTCGTACATTTCCAAGTTCATATTGGGAACGAATCAATCACTATGATTGTTTACTCTGAGATAGTAACTACTCTCTCTGTCTGCAGATGTAATTAAAATGTGTTATGCGTACTGGTAATGGATGCAGAAAAGGCACCGCGATATTTAATTGTAGAATGAGTGATTAAAATGCTAAAACGGTAAAGTGGATGTAGTTATCGATTAGAGAATTTCGCTGTTACAAGTTGTACTGAAAATAGCATGGTTATGCGTTTGATATGATTAATAAATACGAAGGACGTTTTGAAAGCGTCCATGATAAACTAAATTGGTTTTGTAGTATATCGAAACATTTTTTAAGACCACCAACATTATTTGTTATTTTGAATTCGAAGCTGTAATAAATAGGTCATGGATATCTTATTCAATGTAAAAAGGAAGAAACAATTTCTTAGCTTTATAGGTTTGAGTATATTCGTTAATACCTTCCGCACTTTCTTTTTGAAAATTATATCAAATACAAGCTCAGCACGCCGATGTATAATGGTTACCATACTTTATCATCATTTTGCTTATAATTCTTGATAGCTTTGGCCATCATTGAAAATATCTCTTTCAAAGATTTTATTGGAAACCTTTTAATAAGAAAATCAATGCATTTTTAAAATCTTAAGTTTGAGGCAATTTGTTTTTACTCTTTGTATATTTCATTGTAGGTTTGTGACAAATAAAAGAATTATTAAAACTCGGCTATTAATACGGAAGATATTTTGAAAATCTTTCCTTGCGGTAACCCTGATTTTTCAAAGTCTGATAATATTTCTAATCATTTCGATCATTTAAAAATAAACTTAACATAGCGCAATAAGAAATTGGAATCAGTTTCACTCTTATAACGCCGAGAGTGAATTGGATTAACTTGATATATTCTTCTTCTTCAATGGCTCTACAGCCCTGGGTGGTCCCTGGCTTTCTACAGAAGTCTTCTCCAGGCACCTCTACTTTTGGCAACTGTTTTCCAGATTTTGACCTTTAGAATGTTTAGGTCATATTCAACACAATCAATCCATCTTAGTGGGGGTCTTCCCGAAGGTCTATTTCCCATGGACTTTGCCAAAAAGATTTTCTTAGAGCAGCGATCTTCATGCATTCTAGCTAGATGACCAGTCCGATTAAGTCTCTGTAATTTGATGAATTTTAATACATCAGGTTGTTTATAAATCCTATAGAGTTCTAGGTTAGATTTTCATTTCCATGATCCATTAACTTGGACCCCACCGAGTATGCAACGCAAAGAATATCTCTCAAAAATCCCCAAAGCCTCTTCATCATGTAAAGTCAATGTCCAGGTCTCTGATGCATAAACTTAGTACATTATTCTACTCTAAATTAAAAGCTACGATATTAAGAAAAATTTCGATAAATTAGGACTTTAAACTGTTTTTATATCTGAACGGAGCATCAAAGACGGTTGCGGTTTATGATTTCTATTGCAATGCGAGCGAGTGCCTTGTAATGACTTACGACCTTTTCCCACGCGTAAATTCCAGAGAACCCACACGGTGGAATCACGCTTATAATTGACTCGATTCATCAGTGAACAGTCACCATGTCAACACAAGGGGGCAGACGCTCGGGCGCCTACTGGACATTTCGGAGGTAGAAATCTTTAGAAATCTTCCCCCTTTTTTCGGACAAAGCCGATCCAGTGACAATTGCCTGGAAGGTCAGCTGGAGCCACGGGACGACTTTGACGTCGGAACCGTAAAGGAGAGGCTTGTTCGACCAACACCCCCCGACCCCCGACCCTCCCGGAAGGAAATAATTGAAGATATACTCTACACCCCGAGCGGTAGTCTTCAGTTGTCCGTTATTTTCTGAGCAGATAGGGAGCCTGAATAGGAGGTACCCGGAGCGGACTCGTGCCCGACCAGAAGGGGAAGAATCAACCGACTCATCGCGACATCTTGAACCCAGAATTTCTTTTAGATAATGTTTAATTTTAATCTTTTGTAAATTAGCCTATATTGATTCTAAAATGACAATAAAGCATTATGTAAATATTAAAGGTTGTCAGTCTTGCTTTAGGGCAAGGTCCTTACAGCCTTGTATACTGTATATACTTGTCTGAGTGCATGCGCTAGGCGGCGTCTGATATGACGTAGGCAAATATTCTTCAGTTGTAGCCAAAACGTTGCTTTGTGTGGATGTCATTCCATGAGCGGGAATTTTCCCCATTTACCTTGTTTAAAATTATTTTCATCAATAAAAAGTTGTTAATTACTAACAACTGGTCCGTCGTCAATGTTTATGGTCTACACATATCTAAATAGTCTATCTTAAAAGACAAGTGTTCCGTCAGATCCGCAGTAGACCAACGACCTATGAAGAAATTAAATAGATTAAAGGGTGCCTTGAAAGGCAATATTACGAAATTGGAACAGTTCTGCAAAACACAAACTGAGGAAGTTAATACTACTCCGAGTTAACTGAGTGTAAAAATGCGTAAAATAGAAAGTCTGCAAACAAAACTGGAAGATTTACGAGAACAATATTGTTCTCTGCTATTAGATGACGCTGATTATGACATAAAGGAAGCTAAAGAGGATTTAAGTGAATCAGAAGACCGCCTGGAGTTATTGGAGGTGAGTTTCAAAACCCTCCTCGATTCAATTAAAAATGCTGTTAGTATTGTTGATAATGTAAAACGAAACAGCGAAACCCAAAGTAACGCTCAGAAAGCAGAAACAAATGTTAAGCTACCAGAAATACCTCTCCCTATTTTTAATGGGAAAATAGAGGACTGGTCAACATTTAAAAGTCAATTTAATGAGCTAATTACTAATAATGAAGTATTAAATGAAACACAAAAATTGTATTATCAACGCGCCTCCCTAAAGGGCGATGGTAAACATATAGAGTCATGTGATGATTCTTTCGATTCGTTGTTTAATGCTTTAACCGAAAGGTTTGAAAACATACGTTTACTATTTGAAACACATGTTCTTGCGATTCTCAATTGCGAGAAACTACAACATCAATCGACTAAAGAACTAAGAGCTTTAATTGATTGTATAAATAAAAACATCAGAGCATTGAGTGTTTTGAAATACGAGAAAAATGATTTATCGGAAATATTTTTAGTCGGTGTTATACTTCAAAAACTTGATCGGGAAACACGAAGATTATTTGAAACAGATCTAAATTCCAAGGAAGTTCCCAAATTTGATACATTAATATCTTTTTTGGAAAAAGGAAGCTTAGTACTAGAAGGCATAAATCGCACGCCCTTGCAAAGAATACAAAGTTTCTTCCCCCTGTAACAAAACAAAATCTTTAATGATTAACGCTAATGAAAAATATAAATCTAAATAATGTGTTTTATGTAAACATCCACATTATTTGAACAAATGTAGCGTATGCCAGGGAATGGATGCACATAGAAGATTTGAAACGGTAAAGGAAGAAAAATTATGCATCAACTGTCTGAATAAAAACCAAACTTTTAATTTTTGCAAGTCTAAATATTCTTGTGTAATCTGTGGTAGAAGACACCATACGATGTTACATCACGAACAAGTCACTGAACCTGAAAAAAAGAGCAAAAACAGCAGGTGCAATTTCCGGTGGTTTCAACCGTCCTGCGGAAACAAAAACAGAACCAAAACAGCAAAAATTAGAGTTTCAAACTTTGAGTATTTCGGAAAAAGAAAACAAATCGATTTTGTTAAGCACAGCGTATATTTATATTGAATATTCTACCGGAAACAAGAAAAGAGTTAGGTGTATTTTAGATAACGGGTCGAATACAAATTGTTTAACGAATGAGTGTGCTTATATTTTGGGGATTAAAAAGAAATGTGTAAATGCGCCAGTGTCTGGTTTAAATGGATCTATTCATGCAATAAAGTCAAAAGTTGATACTACAATTTCGAATGCAGATGAGAGCTTCCAGGAAAGTGTTGAATTTTTTATTATTCCAAAAATAACTGATTTAACTCCTTCACATTATTTGGATATTTCAGATGTAAAATTACCTGACTTTATTGAACTTGCAGACCCTACATATTTTAGACAAAGAAAAATTCATGCTCTTATTGGAGCTGAACTGTTTTTCAAGATTAATAAAAATGATTCCTTTAAAGTTGCTGATAAATTGTTTATGAAAGATTCAGTATTTGGCTGGATAACTACTGGGTCTCTGAAGGAAATCTAAACTCAAAATAAAATGCATTGTTATTTAATTCAAAACTGTGATACGATAGATAACACTCTAAAGTCGTTTGGGGAATTGGAATATATTGGTATAATACATGATGACCCAAAATTAACGGAACAAGATCAGGCCATTAAAATATTTAATGAAACTACTACGTTTCACAATGGTCGTTACGAAGTAGAACTGCCATGTAAAAGAGATTTTAAAGATTTAGGGGATAACTTTAAAGTTTCAAAACAAAGATTACATTTCTTTACAACGAAAATTTTATCGCAACCCAGAATTGCATGCACCATACAAATAAATTATTGATGACTATTTAAAGAATGGAATCATTGAAAGGGTGGAAGAAACTAAAAATCAGGACGTGGTGGAAAAACCACTTTATTACTTGCCACATCAATCTGTTTAGAAAGAAGACCGACATACTACTAAAACTCGTGTAGTTTTTTATGCTAGATCGCATGACATTGGTCATCTTTCCTTTGAAAAAACTGAACACAATACTAAAACTGAAGACAATACTAATATGTATTGGAAGCACTTGAGTAAAAAAAAAATTGCAGACGGGAAGGGCTTTCCTGCTGAACCATACTGAAATAAATGTATGTTTCTGCTGCTGGTTCAGTAATTTATTAATTCTATTAAATGCTAAAAAATGTAAAGTGCAATTTCATCTAATATGAAAGCCTTATGTAGAAACTCGTAGTTACTTTTTGACACATTGACAAAGGTTTCAGTAACTTTTGAACTATACGTAAATTAAATACTGAGAAGTTTATATAATGTGTTTTAATTGTATTCAACTTGTAATGGTCTTAATAGTTGCACATAAAAAACTAATATTTATTGATTTTTTAAGATAATATTTAAATTCAGTTTACTATTACAAAATCAGATATCATGAGTAACAACTACTTTCAATATTAATTTATTTCTTCTAAAAGTTTATTTTTATCTGATCCAGACTGACAACCTCTATTATTAAATCCTAAATATCCCGCTTTAAATTCAGCATGTTTCTTTATTCAATTTTAAATGCATTTAACGCCCTCGTGATGCTTCGACATTTTGAAACTGAATTTACTTAATGCTTTATTTACCCTTTTTACGGCTCACATTCTATGCTTTTACGGCTACATTACCACAAAAAATTCCATTTCGGAGCCTCGAATTCCCATCGCAAATGATTTTTGTGGGCGTCTCAAATCTGTCTATCCACTCCAGTTAACAAATATAAAAGAAATGTAGTGTCCCTTGACATCCATCAAAAGCCTTTAACAAGGTCAGGAGTCCATAAGAAAATCAATACTCGAAGTTCCTTCAGTGCTAAGTGCGGTTTGTTTTAGTCGTCTGACCGAGGAGAGCCAATAAAGGATATTATTGGGTGCCTCTGCTAACATTTCAACGGCAAATAAACGGAAAACGAATCATGTAAGAAACGTAAATATTTGTATAATTATATTAAAAGCGAAGAAATGAAATTGAAATGGCAAAATATATAAAGTATCACATAAGTAAAGAGCTAATGTTACGCTTCAGTTCAAATTAGTATAGATAAGATATTTTGTGTTATTAAAATTGTATTTGAATTCTTAAAACAAAACCCCAAAGTTATTTTAAAATGGGATATCTTATTTACACAAATGAGGTACTGTCTTGTTTATTATTCTTTCTCTTTTTCAATACAAAATTTTAAAACAATAAATGATTATTAAAGTTATTGGAGAAGGAGTTTGGTGAATAGTATACGCAAAGTGATATTTTAATGTTTCTCTCAAACTCAGGTAGACGAAGTTTTGTTGGTTGTTTTTGTTGTGCTGTTGTTAGTTAGTTCTAATCCTTCCAGGTTTAGCGGCGTTAGACCAGGTCCATGAGCCCCAAAATCCTCACGAGGTCCATTAATAGGTGAGGATCGGTAATAAAGTCCTCCCTACATAAATTTAAGCAAGTTAGGATTTGAGCAGGAGTAACCTGCTCATTATTACGCTTTTTACAAGTGGGAAAAGTTTTGTTTTGTCCATCAAATTTTAGGAACCTCAAGTGGCCACTGGAGTTTTGTTGGCAAATTGGGGGATTAGAAACAGTTATGAAAAGCTGTTTCAAATATAATTTTCATCCCTGCTGACCCTAACCTTCCCCGTCCCCCATCCCCCCTCCATTACTGATAATAGGCTCATCGGAATGCAAGGAGGAAACGATGTCTCGAACGAGTCAGTGAGTGGTTGAAAAATGTCAAAGTAGTTGATGTTAGAATGCAATAGTGTGTTCCTGTAACTACTTGATAATTGTGAGTGTTCGTAAAATATGTGATCGACTGTTGTGTTAGTGTATTTTTATGTCAAGATGCCCTGTGAAATAAAGTTCATGTTCAGCTAGCCTCATTTATTGACAAAAAATAAGGTTATTGTCTCATATCTCCAAAATCTTACAATTTTAAGATAAGAGTTTCCAAAATTTCATAACAAATCAGAATTTTCAAATTTATTGGGGCAATATTTCAGGTGGACAAAGAATCGTAAACACCTTATATATCGAAGCTTATATTTTATTATCATTCCCTATTTTCAAACACAGGCTGAAGAAGTATAGTTGATAAAATAATTGGTTAAAAACAGTTGATTAACACTCTAAAATCTTGCAAATGTATGACACGTGTTTATTATTTTGACTTTGGAATGAAAAAAAAGACATTTCGAGAGAATTTATAAATTGATAAGGAATCAATTTTCTTTTTTAAATATTTTATTGACGATAGTAATTTTTTCTACGTTTGTCATAGTTTTGGGGCATTATTCATTCATTTATTGATGTCAAGAAAGAGGTTATGTCAAATGTTAGCATCTAGAACAGTGATTCCTAACCGGTGTCTCGCGGTACTTTAGGACAGTGGTGCGCAAACTGTGGGTCGCGGATAGTCTGAAGTAAATTTATATCACATTGAGTTAATAAATTAAAAAACATGCTTTGAATTTTCTATAATTGCACATTATTTTTTTAATTTTATATGTTAAAGAATAGGATATGGTATTGTTAAATAAGGGGTCGAGTGATTTTTTATTTAAAGAAAGTGGGTTGCGGTCGAAAAAGGTTTGCGCACCACTGCTTTAGGAAACTGCAAAATCGGCTAGGGGTGCCGCAAACTTTTTTTGGGATTATACAAAAAAATATTGGTATGGCCTTTTGAAAATAATTATTAAGTTGATATCAAACATTTGTTCTCTAAGCACCAATCGCAAGTCTCACAATAGTAAAGCCAAAACACTATTCCTAGTGATTTCCATTGCAGTCCTCTAGTGTAATACTACACTGAATCTCATGGCTATATTTGAAGCTGTGTTAGTATACTCTATTCTCGTATTTGTTACTTATAGCTTTCAAGAAATAAATAAAATCAGCAATGGAGTCAGTATTTATTTAAACTTAAATTTGACAAGTTCCTGATATAAATTCTGCTTTGATTTAATATTGAAAAAAAATTAAAAATAATAATAGTCTGACAAGGATGCCCCGAGTTTCTAATCACATTACCAAAGGTGCGGCAAACAAAAAAAAAAAAGGTTGCGAATCCTCGATATAGAATAAAGATTTATGCCATATACTAATATTTTCCTTATACATTTTTCCATATCCCATTTCAGTTTCTTCAATGATAAATCTTAATAGCGTAGCTCGATTCTGAGTCAATCAACTTAATTTATAAGAGTGTACTACATATGTATATTTAGAGCCACATACTTTAACCTTAGCAGATATACATCCACGTTCAGTGAAAATTCAGCCGAAGTCGGAATATAAACCATATGTCGGGATATTAACCATAGTTTACATTTTAATGGTTCGGTTGGTTTGAATTTTTTTTTCTTGTTGCAAGGTCCAGAAAAGACAAGCTGCACCAAACACAATCTTACAGGTTCAGAGGTGAAGGGGGAAAAGTTAATGCGATACAAAGCCATCCGTTCATACGGAAATACGTATGAACTTCACACACGCTGATATACAAAGATGTTTTTAACCCTTCAGCGGATTTTTGGAACATCAGCAGGCGCACTTTGCACAAAGTGCAACGTCTCTTTCGACCTCGATTATTCTTCTTGTAATAAACTTTTTTTTTCAAATTCAAAATAGCAATTGTACGTTTTATGACAAGATATAAACTGTTGATAATATTGAGATATATTTATAATTAAAGGCCAAAGAATGAAGATACAATCGCCTTATTTCGAAACTGTCTGGTTTAATGCCTCTTAAGGACAACTTGAGAATCGATTCCTGTTATGTACAAAAACATAAAAATCAACGAGATTCTCCATCTTCGAGATATGCGGGATACCGTGTAAAAGCTGCACATTTGATCTACTTCATCAACTCATAATTTTGTCGTATTGCAATCCAGTATAATTGCTGGTTTACCACGGTTAAATCACGACTAACAATGAATGGAAAGGAATACAAGGGTCAGAATATCAGACCTGAATTAGAAAGGGTTTAGCTATAAATAGAAACTACTTAAAACATTCAAACCTTACATGTAAAAACAAACCATCCAAAATTACGAAAATGTTGCACTCTGTAGACGGGCGCGCCCGCTAAATGGTTAAAGGAAGAAAAAATCTCAAATTCTATAATAAAAAAAAAATAAATATTGATACTGAATAAAAGGGAGGATTTCATCCAAACATATTTATAAACTGAATACGGATTACAGAATCAGAAAAGTCTGTTCCGCTTCTTCTATTTTGTTGTTAATTTATACCTGATTATAAGTTGAGAAAGCCAAAACTGAAGATAACGACTCTCTACAACTTATCCCTTCTTACAGTTCCCACATTTATGTTTTTTTTTCAAATGCATGTAATATTATACAAATTTTCCTAATAAGTTTTTAACATTTATGTACTTTTTGAAAAGATAAGTATAAAAAATTCACAAACGTTTCTTAGCTTGATATTTAGTTTAGTTGAAAAATATGAATGAAAACTATTGAATTCCTGCAACAGACTATATTAGAATATATTAGTTCCCAACAAAACATTTTTGTCTGATGTGCTTTTAATGGGGGTCCAGTACACAATATCTTATTTTATATTTTTTCTGACGCATATGCCTTTAGATGCATAGCATTAAATGTGTATATATATATATATATATATATATATATATATATATATATATATATATATATATATATATATATATATATATATATGTGTGTGTGTGTGTGTGTGTGTATAACTACTAAACAATAATAAAATTTGCTCAAAAATAAAAAATCTACATATATTTACCTAACCCGTAGTTTTTTTCATTTGCTTTGTTTGTTTTTTCGTGCTTTGGATTGATCTTAAAATAATTTTCTTCAATATTGATGAGAACTTTGTGTCTAAAATCTTAAACCACTTTGCAAGGAAATAAAATCCTTTTTACGGGAATTTGAGCTTCAATGAAAGTACTTTCAGAAGTTTAACCCTAACTCAAAAATCCTGAAGAGAGTTTAATGACAGCAGAATAAAGTAACCATGTAAAATATTTTGTATTGATACTCTAGAGGGAGTTTTGGTTATAACATTCTCAACATGTCAAATCACGAAAAATCTCATTTTAAGATGAATAGAATTAGGGAACAGGTATTCAGCAGGGTATGTACAGACAGTACAATATAAAAATATTGCACTTGCCTAAGTAATCTATATATATAAAAGAGTTCCGTAACCGACTTACTGACTGACTCACTGACATACAACGCACAGACCAAACCGCTGGACCTAAAGGGCTGGAATTTTGCATGGCGATTTTTTTTATAGTGTAGGGGTGCACTAAGAAAGATTTTTGAAAAATTCTTCTTAGATTTTTTTAAATTAAATTTTTAGGCGCTTTTAGTAGATTTTTTTAAGTTTGCATTTAAAATAATAATTTCAGGGTTATAAAATTTATATCACGAGAAAGATCATATAAATTCCTTTAAAATGAGATCTTTTTCGAATCTTTACCTCCATTTTCTGATTTTTGGAGAATTTTTAAAGATTCATTTTTAGAATTTAATTTATTAAATGTTGTTCACGTGATTTCTTTTTCTGGTACTTTAAATAAATTTATCGTCACGTGTATAACAACTAAAAATAGATAAAAAAAAATTTCTTCTTGCTAATGCGGCAGACGATTGGACATTATCTAAAAATTATTAAAATTCAGTAAAAGATCATATGTTCCTCAAACTGTACTATATTAACTGTACTATATTCTTTAGTATGTCCTATTAGATTGAATTTGAATATTTTCTTCTACATTATTTTGTCTATAAAAATATCCCTTAAGATTTTATATCAATATTTTTTTTTTCGTTTTTTTACATCAATTGTATACATTGATCGTCGTATTTATTATAAATATATATATTTATTTATCAGTTTGGCATTAATTGCATACATTGACCGTTGTACTTAATTTGAATGTACTCCGTGCGGATTTTCAGCAAGTAATTTTATAACACTAGAAAGATGGGAATTTTTTCTTACTAAAAAGACTGAACGCCGTCATTTTGACAGTTAAAAATAAAATTAATTTAAAATATTTAATGTTTCCTTTTTTTAAATGGTTAAATACTGTAAATTTTGAACGATTTCATACCAATATATAATAAATTAGTATATATTTAGATATATTTTTATGCAGGTATGCCAATCTGACAACCTGGTATGGTTTATTCGTAAAAATATATGCAAGGTTTGGGCAGTCCTTATTTTTCAACACCAATATTTTCGAAGAGCCAATAATTTTTTTATTTGCAAAAGGGAGAAAAGACGAAAAGTAACTAACATTTTTTTCCGTTATTACTTTAAAGATTTCTGCCTGTTTTCTATACTGTTGTCAAATTGACGGTTTTCAGTCTTAGTAGGTATACAACACATTTTCTTCCCCTCTTTACTATCGAATATAATTTTGTAAATGTGTGGGCATATTTCGCGTAAAATTAGAAGAAGTCATAAAATTTCAGAAGTTTGAGGACATAAATGCAGACATAGCGCTCAATAGTATGTGTGAAAATGTCAAAATGACGGCAGCAGTCTTTCTAGTGATAAATAGGGGATGTTTGATTTCAAAAGTTCTGTAGTAAGTGTCGTAAGAAAAAATTATAATGAGCTTTTTGCAGGATGATGGGAGTTGGGATTATTCCATCTTATGATAAAGCAAAACTGAAATTTTATGAACATAATAAATATGCAGTATTTTAGTGAATTTTTTTTTTTACCATTTTTAAGCAATAAACAAAAACAAGATAAAAAGTGAAACGAAGAAGGAAACAGGACAAATTTCTCAATGCTCTTGCCACCGATTATCGGCTACAGAGATCCCGAGCCGACAGTGAGTCATAGGTCTGGAGGTGGGAAATGACCATAACTTGTGGTTTATCACATAGTGCAGAAAGGGCTCTGTAGAATTCTCAAGCTGCTCAGATGTTTAGCTAAGCAGTCATGACCAGCAAACAGCCGGAACATGGCGACCAAATACTTCCTTGGAAAATTTGGAATGAATGAACTATTAACAACCGATAACATATCAGAATTTTTATCTATTAATTCTTAAGGAGATGGTGGACATTAGAAAGCAATTTTTGAAATTTTTACCTCAGCCATATGCAATTTTGCATATATATTCATTAAAATATAACTATATCAAACACCTTATAAAATTTTATAAATATTTAATTTTTTTTTATATTTAAAGAATTGAATTTTTTATTATGTGTTTTAAAAGGCTTCTCACGATCCAATTTTCAATTTCTCCCCCTTAATTTTGTATTCATATTGCTTATAAATACATTTTGAACAGATGTATATTTGTTATTTTGTGCTTTCCTTGAATAGTTCATTTTTAGGAAATATTTTTATGCTTGTACTCTGAATTTTCCAGAATTTTTTCTACTTTTCTACACTTAAGTTAAACTTTGATAATCTTAATAATGTCAAAACCTGAATTGTATACATAAATTTATTTCAATGTATAAGAGAATTCTATAGAAAAAACACAACAGAATTGAAAAAAATGATTCTTTAGTACTTATAACAGTGTTAAGATGAATTATCAGATTATTTATTTTTCTATAATTACCTTCTACATCTATATATTAAGGTTTGAATGATCTAAGCAGTTTCTATTTATAGCTACATCCTTTCTAATGCAGGTCTGATTTTGTGACCTTTGTATTCCTTTCCATTTATTATTAGTCGTGATTTAACTATAGTAAACCAGTGATTATACTGGATTAAAATTCGACAAAAGCAGGAGTTAATGTAGTTGATCAAACGTGCAGCTATTACACGGTATCCCACATATCACAAAGAGGGACAATCTCATTGTTGTTTAGGTTTTTGCACATAATAGGAATCAATTCGCAAGTTGTCCTTAGATCCAATAAACCGTATAGTTTTGAAATAAGGCGATTGTATCTGATTACTTTGGCGTTTATTCTTAAATATATCTCAGTATTATCAACATTATATATCTTGTCATAGAACGCAGAACTGCTATTTTCAATTTTAAAAAAAAAGTTTTTTTACAAAAGGATTAATCAAGGTTGAACGAGACGTTGAACTTCGTGCCACGCGCGCCTGCTGGTGTTCCAAAAGTTGGCGCGCACACTGAAGGGTTAAGTTGCTAAGCCGATTCTTTGGGCAGTCCGCGAGAAAAACTACTGCACCAGTTTACTTCATTTTGGTCTTAAACGAAAGATTTTAATCTATAGATTTGTCAAATTTGGATTTTGTAACTGCAATTTCTATTATTTAGCAATAATTTCCAGTTAAAAATTGCCTTCTGCGCATGCTCAGAGACATTTTTAAGTCTAGCTTTAGATACTCTCTAAGCACGAGGCCACATAAACAAGTTAATTTGTTTTTGCGCATACTCAGTAATATGTTTAAATCGGGCTTTAGATGCTTACTAAGCACAAACCACATAAACACGTTAATTTGTTTATTCCAGAGAATCTCTGTATCTTCCACTTTAATTTTTAATAATGTTTGTGAGGTATAGAATTAAACCTGACGGAAATTGTTTATTTAGGGCTGTTAAATAACCCTATTTCTTTTTATTTGATTCATTAGTAATTTTTTTAAAGTGTATTTCTCTATTCTTAATATTATGATTTTCAACATCTGGCAATGATAAACATAATTTGTGTATTAGTACATTTATTTACTATCCAGCCGTCATGTTTTGACGGGTACCAACTAGTATATATTTATTCACTAACCCTTAAAAGTAAAAGTATATGAGATTTTCCTTTAAAGAAATCTTTAACATAAATCCTGAATGTAATTTATTAATGATTATTTTAATATTTAGTAAATACGAAAGCCAAAGAAACTTGTATTTGAAACAGATCCCTACGTTTTCTTCAAGTAATTTTTTAAACCACCTTTGAAGTCCTCTTTGTTTTGTGATACCGAAAAAAATACAAAAAAGTGTTATAAATGATGAGAGAAACATAACAGTAAACTGTATTTCCTATCTTTCTAACATAATCTATTACAGTTCTTTTTTTTTTTTTGATTTCTTTTACTTTTGTAGAAATGTAGAAAACTAAAAAACATTATTGAGGCTTATATGATAAGAATTTTTTTATTATCGTTCGGGTTCCTTTTTGGAGCTGAAGTGTAATCACATTGCGTTGTCCTGATTCTAAACTGTTTACTGAATCTTTATATTTTTCGTTCACACTTTTCTTCCAGCATGTTCCAACCTATTATTTTGCTCTAGCACATGGATGAAAGAGAAAAGGAAAGCTGAATGTTATGAAACTTTTACTGTTCTTTTTAACAAATTAATTATTTTGTTATGTTTGTGACCTAGATACAGGAAGTTCAATTAAATGAAAATGTTTTATTCTGTATATTTTAGATGAAACCCCAAAAGGTACTTTTGCATGGAGTATACTACCCTGTGTATAACTTCATACACTCGAATGAAATTATATAATGTGACACAAGCATGCATTAGTATTTGTACAGAGAGGTCTATTGTACGCACTGCATTCGTTTCAACATCGCTACATATAATACTACTGCCAACCTACATTTAGGATAAATATGGGCATGGACCATGCTGCTGAAAAATTATGAAAAACAGTTACGTGAGATCTAAAAGATCAGAATTAGAATTTTTTAAAAGAGTAACGCCCTTTGTTTGAGCGCATAAAATCATCCTTAGCAGTGAGCCAATCGCGAACTGGTAGTAGGGTTAACTTGTAAGGTATACACAAGATTCGATTCACAAGAATCGAACTTTTGAGTGAATTAAAGAAGCTGCTTTAGATATGCTAATTTCGGCATACGCGCTTAGTATAAATACCACGCAGCGTCATTAATGAAAAAGGGGAGGTTGTTAAGGTTGAAAAGGTGTTATCCTGCGCTAGTGCTTAGCGGGCCAGAAGTTTACATGGCAGTACTGCTGGTTTGACTTACTGTTCGTGAGTATAAAAATATATTGTTCTTGAAAGCTGTGTTTATACATTCCGTACAAGTAGTACGCATGCTTATTGCTGTAAAGCCAATTATATGTGCAACGAATTCAATAAACATTGTTTCATGTATAAACACTGTTTGTATAAGATACAAATAGAGTACCCCCTAAGTAGAAACTCTATACTGGCGCCCGAAATTATATATACCCTGGTAGTTAGCGTTACATTTGTAACGAACAACATAATTGAAATTAAAAACTGTGTACTGTGAACTTATATTGATAAAATTGTTGCAAGTACTTATATACTATTTAAAAAAATGAGTGTTGTAGAACAAAATCCTGCTGGAAATTTTCCTCGGGTAATTATGGTTCAGCATTTTGCGCCATTCGAAGCCACCTTCAATGGCGGCCCCTCAAGCCAATTCCTAAAGAAAATTGAGCATTACTTTCAGCAACAATGCACCCCAGATGGGGATAAACTTAAAATTGCTCTAGCCGCTTTAAGAGGTAGTGCATATCAGTGGTACACGTGTATGCAAAGCAGTAATCTGATTTTTGACTATTTGTCATTCAAGCAACAGTTTCTTAGTGTTTTTCCAAAGACCTATAATCAAAGTGAAATTGAAGCGGAAATTTATTCGCTAAGGCAACGTGAAGGTCAGTCTGCGTTAGATTTTGCTACGGAAAAGATTTCCAAGTGTGAGGAATGTTTAGAAGGGGTAACGGAAGCGGTAATCTTAAAAATAGTTATCCAACGTTTGAAGCCAAGTGTTCAAGATTTTTTAGATAATCAAACAATTACAAGCAAGGTTACCCTCCTTCAAGCTTTAGCTAAATATGACAATAGACATTTCTTCGTTACCCCTCACCGTCATTCAGGTACGAGAAGTTTTATACAGCCGCGCCAAAATTTTTCGCGAGTTTCAAACCAGCAGCGTAAGCAGTACCGCAGGCAAAATAATAGAAGCGCACGGCGTTATAATGAAATTAGTGCACTTAAAGAAAATAATATGCAAGCACCTTACTTGCACTGGCAAGTTGATTCACATGATATGGTTCAACCTGTTGAAACTGTTTGGTCAAATGTATTATTTTGTCCGAGTAGTAATCATTATTTTGAGAATAGTGAAAGTCAGGGTATTTTTGTGGCTTATAAAGAAAGTGAGTCTAGCTGGAATAATGCGGTAATTCCAGTACAAATTTCTGAAAATAGTGCCGATACTAATGCTAGTGGTTTAGAAAATAAATCATCTGACACTTCTATTGATGCTATACCTGATATTTTAGATGATATTCACACATCTGTTAATGAAGGAAATTTAGTAGATGACGAAGTATGCGTTACGGAAGTTAGTGAATACTTATTAGTTGACGACAATAAAAATTCTTTAAACGATAGTAGGAACTCGCTAGGTAATGATGATATTATTTCAAGTTTCCATCCGAATGAGGATGCTGTAGGCCAGGTTGATAATATGGTTTTAAATAATGTACATGAAAACCATACTGAGAGTCAGGATGAAAAGTTGACACAGAGTTATACTGTAAGTAGTTTAGCTGATGCTTCGGAAGTTATAGACGCATGTTGCATTAAAACGCACCAGTACGAAAAGCTTAATCTTCCTAAAACTGAAGCAGTGTTAAAGAATTTAAATGATAACGATTCTGATATCGCAAGTTTCAAAGAGACTTTTTCGTCAAAAGAGGATAAAACTAAAGTTAAGGGGGATAAAAAACGTGAAAAAGCGCCTTCAGGTTCCAGCATTAAAACTGCAAATACTGAAGTAATTAAGGCGGTAAACAAGAAGTTGCATAAGCACCAATACCAAAAACAGAGTCAGTTTGTTGAAAAACATGACACAAGTAGAGAGATAAAGCCAGTAACTAAACACGTTGGTGCGGTGTATAAATGTGACAAAATAGAATATGCATTAAAATTTAATGCCTATACTCTAAAAAGTACGGAGAAAAGTAAAGTGTGCACTACAAAACCTCCATCTAAGGATGAACGTGGCACACATAAGGTACACAAGGTTATCAAAAGGAAGAATGACAATTTTAAAGCTCCTTTGCATAAGTACAGGAAGCGCAAGATTTCTGCCGCCCAGCAAGGTTGGCCTCCTCCCAAGAGACCTCCTGTCCATCGTCAAGCCGGACCAGCGCCTCAGGACCTACGACCTGCTGCACGAAGGATGCCCACACGGTCAACGAACCCCTTTACTAGGACTGCGACCATCAAGAGAGGTTCCACGGATTGGACAGACTGGTGCAAGGAAGTTGCTGCATTCATGAGGAACAAGTCTTGTATCAATTCTCTTATTCTAACTCCCACCCTTTAATAAAACCGAACCAAATTGGTTTGAAGTTCCCCAGTGTATATACTGTGTAAACATTTTGAGGGGAAGGGGTGAGCCACTGAAAAAAAAACGGCATACTGTTGTTTTATAAATTTTTGAAGGGGGCATGTAGGGAATAGAAAAAAAATACATACTGCATAATATAATAATTAACCACTAATATACTAACTTCCCAAAACATAACACATGTGCATTATTAATTGGGGGAGAGCAGATACAGTCAAGAAATGTCATGCTGTGCAATTGTGTTGTCACTTTTAATTAAAATAGATATTTTAGGGCGCAGTTGGCAGCCCAGTATCCGCAACTCTGCAAATCCACTGTTTGATGGTGTCACCTGGACTCTTCGGGGTTAGTTTTGTAAAATGGTAGTGGCGTTTTTCCTCCACACAACGTGTGGAAGGTTTTTTGGCTTTGCCACCCATTATGTAAAAAGTCAGACCAGCACGCGTTTTCAATTAGTTAACTGAAGCCGTTCAGACCTCAGTTACCTAATTTTTTTTTTCGAGGGAGGCCAGTGTAAGGTATACACAAGATTCGATTCACAAGAATCGAACTTTTGAGTGAATTAAAGAAGCTGCTTTAGATATGCTAATTTCGGCATACGCGCTTAGTATAAATACCACGCAGCGTCATTAATGAAAAAGGGGAGGTTGTTAAGGTTGAAAAGGTGTTATCCTGCGCTAGTGCTTAGCGGGCCAGAAGTTTACATGGCAGTACTGCTGGTTTGACTTACTGTTCGTGAGTATAAAAATATATTGTTCTTGAAAGCTGTGTTTATACATTCCGTACAAGTAGTACGCATGCTTATTGCTGTAAAGCCAATTATATGTGCAACGAATTCAATAAACATTGTTTCATGTATAAACTGTGTTTGCTTCGAATTCAAATAGAGTGCCACTTCAAATTATATACACCCAAGTCTGGGTAGAAGTGAGCATAGTTTCTCTATAAACTACATTTAGATTTATAATATTTATCATTTTTCCTGTTTTGTATATATTTTACCATAATAGCTAATTTATACACCTAATCTTTTTTTCACACAGAAGAAACTTTCTAGACTATGTCGTTTAAACAAAAAGTGTAAAAAAAATACATAGGGTACATGGTAAAATTATGGGTATGATCACCGACATGTTTTTGCTTATAAAATATATATGGAAAATAAAACAAATTAATAGATAATTGAAGAATTAAAGAACATTATTTATTTATTTCGATATTGTGCAAATTTTATGCATTAACTAGCCACTATGTGACCAGCATGGTCGCTTTTAGTTTTATATTTTCTTTTGCTAAACAACTCAACTGAAAGTAACATATGTAAGAAATGTTACCATTACCTGTCATCATAAATATACGTTGCTAAGGAGTAGTGGAAGCTGATTAAAAAATGTAACTCAGTTTTGAAGTGTTTCCATTACTTCAGAGCATAGTTGAAGATAAGACTGAGAAACCCAACACCAATGATTTTAAAATTACATCCATCTTTGTATGTATAATTTTTCAAAATTAAGATATCTACACTTTATCATTACATCAAATAAGAAATTGTTGGGGAACATTCTTTTCACGTAAAAAATGGAGTGGAAACTCAGAAAGTACTAAAATTAAGTGTGGATTACATCACTCTCTGTAAGTACAATTGTTCACAATTCAGATATCTACACTTAATCATATCAAATAATAAATTGTTGGGAAAATTTCTTCACTTATAAAATGGAGTAAAGATTCAGCAAGTACTAAAATATAGTGTGGATTACAGCTATGATATTCATAAAACTTCTTGATATACATAGTTGAGTATTTCAGAAGTAGAAGATACTACAGTGACAGAATCAAAAAAGAACGGACTCTAGATAAACCTACATACAACTGTCCATGACTAAACACTGAATTTGATAGGTCTAAACATATTTTGTCGGAAGATCAGCGGTTGTAACAAATGTCGCCACTACACACACGCGGTTTTAAACTGCGGACGGCCGCTAATGTTTACATCCGGTAGTTGCAGCCGTTGCCATTCGGAGTGTACAGATATCGTCGATTTTTGTGCCGCATACCTACGCGTTTTATATATATAGATTATAAATTATTCTTAACATTATCTTAAAAGAAGGAAAAAATGTAAGGTCATGAAATTAAAATTTATCAAAGCTTTATTTTAAATTTTTACAAAAAATCACAAATTCAGGAACAAAAAATGTATATATACGATTAAAGTCTTCATTATTCGGATTCGCTTTCTACGACAAATTGCATCCTTTTGTGTTGCGTTGGTGTGGAATCGCTTTCATCCGATGAAATTTGCCAAAAGTTATCGTATTTTCAGGCAGAACTTCTGATGTCTGAGATTGGATACTTCATGTGGATATACAGTGGACGCTCGTTAATTCGAACTCAAAGGTTCTCGGCAAAGAGTTCGAATTATCCGATGTTAAGAGAAAATATATAACTTTAAAAGTGTATCACTGAGGAAGAAAAATCTCCTAGTATGTATAACCCCAGAAAATATATTATACTATGTTATCTAAAATTAACATATTAAAAAGCAATACAGACTTGCCGTAATCATAAAATGAAGCAGAAGATATGCAGTAGAAAGTAAACTTTAATTAAAAATCCGAATTAAACTTTGGGAAAAAACTGTAAAGTGGATGTTTGGTTTTGTTTATGATGCCTACATTGTTCAGCCAACTTCTGGATTTGAAGTAAACATTTCAATTCATTTTCAGAGGAAGGTTCCATCTGAATAAATGCTTTCAGAGTTTTAATAGAGTCCATTATGGCTTTGTCCATTATGGCCGCATTAAAAATATCTTTCATCAGGTAAGTAGAGAAAAGCCCTGGCAGTTTCTTACCGAAATTAGTGCATACGTCTTCGTTTACATCAGAGCTTTGGCCACATACAGTTTGATAAGAAATATTGTACCTTGACTTAAATAGAGAGAGCCATCCATCACTGCATTTAAAATCTTCAATACCCATTGGACTTGCCAATTCATCAGCCTTCGTCAGCACTAGTTACGTTTGCAGTGGGCACGTCAACATGTCCACTACAATAGAGGGTTTTTCTCTTTACGGATGAGTCCAGGTTTAACCTTCGAAAGCGATAGTAGGCGTATTTTGATTTGGAGAGAACCCGGAGCTCGTTTTCATCCATCACACATCCATAAAAGAGATGCATACGGATCAGGCAGTGTCTGTGTTTGGGGTGGTATCTCTTTGGGTGGATGCACAGACCTCCATGTCTTTCCTCGTGGAAATGTGAATGCTCACACCTGTAGAGATGACATCCTTGTTGCTTATATGTGCCTTTATGCCGGGGCAATAGGTGATGCTTTCGTGCTACAGAAAGATAACGTGAGACCGCACAGATCTCGCATCGTGGATGCTTATCTTGAGCAGGAAACACTTCAGCGCATGGAGTGGCCAGCTCAATCATCGGACCTGAATCCTATCGAACATGTTAAGGACGCTTTAGGACGACGTATAGCTGCTCTCAATCCTCCTCCTAGGACCCTAGCCACGCTTTCAACTGCTTTGCAAGAGCAATGGCTCTCACTTCCTACCGAACTCATAGACCGCATAATTGACAGTAACACACATCGCTGTATGTGCTGTATTGCTTCTCGGGGGGATCATATCCATATTAAAGGCACTTTTCCTTTACCAAACTGACACATCCGATGTGTTCATTGTATATATATGCTAGTTTCTATAACACCATAATTGTCTGGCGATTTCTTTTTATGATATTTTATACCTACCTATGTGTTGTATAATATGAATAAGTTTCATTAAATTCTACGCTTAACTTTTTGAGTAATCGCTATTTTTATGTTTTTTCCTTAATTTTTGATAACCAGTGTATATATGTATATACTATATAAACCTGTGAATAAAAGCTTTCCTCGAATTATTCGTTCTACTTGACAAAAAAGAAATAAATAATTTTAGCTATATATATATCTCCAGGGAACATTGAAACTTTGAGAAGCGACTTTTGATATTAAATCTGTGTTAGATAAGCAAGCTACAGGTTTTTCACTTTTCAGCGGATAGATATTTACATATATTTTTTCCGTGTTATCTAATGATATAACTTATTTAAGGTTTCTTAAACGAGATAATGTGAAAAAGTAACGACCAGTGCGCAGCAGAGATAGCGATTTATTACGACCATTACTTTCATCCCCCGGAGTACCAGTGGTGGATGTAATTTCAGGAAGACGCAATCGATGTTTTTACACCTCACGTAAAATTAATGCTAACAGCTGCTTTTACGATAAACTATTCGAGCTTTTATTATACTGAAATATATGTGCCAATGTTCTTGTTCAGAGTTTATTAGTTTAGGGAAAAGTAAATGAAGGACTCTTTTCCCTATAAAAAATAAACAATGGATTTTTAAGGAATCTTCAACATTTTGGTTTCTCTACAAGTCTGATTAAACAAAATGCGCATATTACTATTCACATTATTTGCGAAACGAATTGATTTGAAATATTTTAAAATTCATACTGTGCAAGAAATTTTCTCCATCACATAAAATTTCGTTTCAAAACAACACTATAGTATCTCAAGTATTTGTCTAGAATATGAGATGTCTAGATATACTTTCGGAAGACAAAATCCGAGCAATATCCAGACCTGGTCTATCAGGGATTGAAATGTGTCCCTATGGTTAAACAAGTCACATCTAATAAACATAGAAGGTTACACAACCTTTTCCATTGAAATGATCCAATAATTCATGAAAGTTGATATATTACGTTAGACTCGCATTTCACAAAATTGAAATAAAGCAATACTATTATCGATAGATTTAATTTACGCAAATAGGGTATCCTAAACTCAATAACTATATGTTTGTATAAAAATTCTTATAGATGACTAATAGTATAATTTTTATAAGAATTCTTATACGAACATAACAATAATTTTACTTAAAATTTATAAATTCAATAACTTTGTTATGGTTTATATGCATCGGAAAGAAAAGTATTTCGCAAACTTATGCTATCATGGCATTTTAATTTTCTTAAGATACATTTTTGTATACGTGATAAGGTCTTCACTCCAAGATAGTAAAACTTTTTTCCACTTAGATCACAAATCTCTGACTATAAGAGTTATTCCTTTTGCACCAGGGAAAAATAATATTTTTTAAAATCTCGTAGGGAACATAAAAACTAAAGATTGATCTTTCTGTAATGATAAACATCCGGAAGAAAGCTAAATATACGAGAGAGAGAGAGAGCAAGTGTATATGTGTACATGCAAGAACTAATAAATTTACAGACTTTATTTTAAGATGCTTTTAAATGCGTAAAATTGAACTTATTACTGTTGACACCAAAGCTTCACTTGTTGACGTAATCTTTTGACGGAGAATAGGTCTTTTAAAGCGGTCCTGTATGGGGTGGAATCCTGAAGTTGAAGGTGTAACGAAATTAGTGGTAATTTATTACAGCTATAAATCAGCGACAAATCAGCGGATATTAAGGCCGTCCGCACACGGAGCGACTCAAAGGTAACTCAACTGGTTAGCGACTGAAATTGCTTATCGGTTATAAACTCGTTAGTGATGCGGCTCCGCACACGGGCCGACTCAAAAGTGATTCAAATCAATAGTTTGCGACCTGTCATGGAAGGAAGAACATCATTATTCCGGGCATTTTTTTTAGTTAAATTATTATCAGAAATTAATTTATTTTAAAAAGTTGTCAAAATAGATTGTCTTTGATCAATCGTTTAAAAAAGGACTGTATATATGGGCGCACATATTCCATACAACAAAAAACGTTAGAATTTCATTTCATAGCTAGGCAGAAGTCACGTGACTCTCGTGTTTGTGATTTGGCAGCTTGCCAAAAGAGCGGCTGTAACATAGATTGTGTAATAACACGCACAAAGCAAGAGAAACTGGCGACTGAAGGTGCTAGCGACTCGACACGTTGAGTTGCCTGCGACTGATTACAAACGCGTTGCTGACGGGTTTGTAACCAGTTGCGCCGTGTGCATGGCTCCATTCAATTACATAGGTTACGACTCATCACGGACGTTTGTGATTGGAGTCGGTTATCAGTTTCTTTTGAGTTGCTCCCTGTGCGGACGGCCTTAGAAGTGATATTCCGTTTGAAACCATAAGTCCAAAGTTATAAACAGGACAGCGTGTGCTTGTAGGAAGTCGTTGGCTCGCGAGGAGGAGGGGGTGACGTAGAATTAGCCCGAATCCCGTCAGTCTACGAATTCAGACGCCCGTAACGCACGAACTACGTATTGGAGCTACACAACTGATGTGTCGACGGCAACAAGGTCTGTGTACAGCAATTGAATTCGGGAAGATCTGTTACGATTTCTTAAATATATAGCCGTTAGAAGTATTTAAAGAGACCTCTGCTCGACTATGTTAGCAGTTAAGGAATGTATATGCTATCAAAACCAGGCGATACGGAAAAAACTGAAGTGAGTTGGGTCTGAGAAATTCGAAAAAGTGCCACGCACCGCCGTAGAACGTATGAGGAATATGAGTAAACATCGAAAATTGGCTGACGAGCAAACAGCCAGTACATAAGTAGCGCCATCTAGCGGTAACTCTGAAGAAACTGCGTCAACCCTGACAAGAACAAGCAATGAAGCTTCTGAAAATGTATATAATATATATTCTGTAATACCCAACAACATTAACTTGCCAAGGAATTGTCCTTAACAGCGATCTACTACGGCTATGAAAGATTTTCCAGTCTAAACATATTTGTTTCCACCATATATGAGGACACTTCTCAATAATCTCATGCTGACTTTGTAGCTTTGGAAATAAATAAATTAGGCCACTGAATATAACGTAGTTTCATTTCTGAACCATCCGCCTTTTTTTTTAAATGGCTGAAAGGCACGGGAGGATTTGCATGTATCGATCATGAAGCTAAGATGTGGCTAGCATTGGAATCTTGATCATATGTAAGAGAGGAATCTAATAACTTTCAAGCTACAGAGATGCTTTATTAGAGGTCTTTGTGGAACAGGGAGACACTGTGCGAAACGTAGAGACTAATTCCAAAATAAATTTTGGGGATAAATTACTTCTTTTAATGGGTCTTCGTGGTTAAGTAATATTTCACTAAAATGCTTTAAGAAAATCTACATATATAACCCGTTCTGAAAGTGTTGTTAAACTCATTCCATTTATTCTATGCTTCTGTGATCTTACGTCTATTATTCACTCAACTTGCCTAACTATAAGTAATAATGTAATGCATGAATAAAAAAGCATAAGTATCAAGTTTTATTAATGCGTATCATTTTAAACCTCATTCAAAAATGAATCTGTTAAGGAACTCTAAGTTTAAAAAGACATTTTATCACTTTTAAACTGTACCTCAAAAGCCCCCCTGTGTTGAGAATACGGTCTAAATACCGTTACTTTATTTCTGCCCTGCAATGTTACCTTAAAATGTGTAAAAGAATCGGAAGTGGTTCATTGTTATTAGGAAAAGTAAAATAAAATCGGGTATAACCTGATTCTTACAAAGAACCTTCGAAATTTCGACTTTATGAGAATATTATATTTGGATACTGACTAAATATATGAAAATTAAAACAGTTTGCATCTTTTAATTATTATTACAATAAAATCGCTTTCAGAAAATATATAAATTTAACTGATAAAACGAATTTTAAAAAATTCAAGTAATAAACATATCATTACTATTTGGTGAATGAACGTGCAATAGACGTAAAAAATTGGTAATATTTATTGCTTTCAGACTGTACTGCAGTAGTAAAACCCATGCTTTGTGTACACCAAGGAAGTAGCTTCTCATTATAATCTGTTTTCCAATAATAAATTCTGGTATTGGAATTCGGTAAAAATGCTCGACAAAATATTCCGCCTGAAAAACAAATGCAACTGGCAAACGCAAACAAAAAAAACGTATTTTTTGATAAGTAAATTGTGTTTGACATTATAAATCACGAATGCAATTTACCGGGGAAACAAGATATAAAGGTAAGGCTCGGAATATTGAAACCAGATACTCTTACAATGCAAGGTGAATATTTTTGCTTAGGGATATGAAATTGAAATGGAATGCATTTGAATAATATTTAATATTCGCTGCAACATGCAATCGCACTCGAAATATAAGCATGAATATTTATTATTTTCGAATAAACATACAAATTGTTTCTGCTATGTGCACAGCAAAATGCATTTTTCTGTTCAATAAAATACATAGAATTCAATTGGAGGATTCAAAAACTGCAGGCGTGATTGGAAGAACGCGATATGAAATTTTTTATAATGTATCTGAAAAATGCTGCTATTTCAGAAAAATAAGGAGAAAATAAGTAACATATATTTATGATTTAATTTATATTTATTATTTATATATAATTTAAGGACGTGATGTCATGGGTATATTATATATATGTAATATACCCATTACATCACGTCCTTAAATTATAACCTGAAAGGGAAAACTAGCTCATATTTACATGGCTGGAGTTAGACTCAGCCTGAAAGGAATAAAAATCAAATTTGGAAGCAGTCGGCCCGAATCGTTTATTAGAGCAACAAAAGTACATCCGTTCATTCCAGAAGAACACCTCGGAATGATGTCACGTTTCAACATTAAATGTGAGGGCGAGGTAGGCATGTGACTATTATTTGTAGGGTAAGCAGCTTTTGGGGCTCGCGATGCTAACCCACTCCTGAATCCGAACATATACACGTGTAGATATGTAAAGGGTTGCGATTCATGGGAAGTTCTTTTGGTAAGAGTTTTAAAGCGATAAATCAATATAACTAGGGATTGGATTTAGATAAAGGAGTTTAAATTCTAGAATGGAGGGCATAGCATTTAAGATATGATATATATATATATATATATATATATATATATATATATATATATATATATATATATATATATATATATATATATATATATATATATATATATATATATATACATACATACATATATATATATATATACATACATACATATATATATATTTATATATATATATATATATATATATATATATATATATATATATATATATATATATATATATATATATATATACATACATACATATATATATATATATACATACATACATATATATATATATATATATATATATATATATATATATATATATATATATATATACATACACACACACACACATATATATATATATATATATATATATATATAATTTTATAAACAGTTATATGGAAAGAAATTTGTAGTTTCTATCCAGGATTACATGTCTAAAATATTCATTAACAATTTAAAAGAGTTTATTTTACAACCTAAAATTAACAGTGCAGTTAGCACATCTATACTTGATAATTACTCCCTGGGAGTAGAGACTGTCAGCTTATTAATTACTTCCCCCTAAATTCATGGGGAAAGCGTAATTAGCCCTTGTGTAGCAAAAGATGACCCTAACGCTTTCAACCAACTCAGTTCAACTCATAAGAAAGTGACTAAGGCCAATTAGAGAGCTAGGTGTGTGTGCACCGAGTTATCCTTAAAGCTATTGCTCACAATTCTTTCAGTGGTATGTAAACGGCAAGCTGCATGAGGTGCGGTTTTTTCCCTCATCCTATGAGCCAATAACAATGCCTCGTATTGAATTCGAATTTTATTTTATTTGTGACCATCCTAAGTTTTACTAAATGTATTTTTTGCTGATATTGGAAATCTTTGTGAGCTCACGTTACTAAGCATCCTGGACAATAACATATGTCCAATATATATACAGTATATTGTATAATGAATGTTCTCATAGGTACGAGCGTATAACTTCTGTTTCAGGAAAGGAAAGTGGCTGTGTCCGATCCCGAGTTCACATAATGGTAGAATTCCTAAAATAAAATTAACTTCAAAATTTTAAGTAAAAGCAATTTTATATTTGGAAAAATTAAATTTTTTAAGTAATGATTCGAAAACCCTTTTTGCATTTAAATTTTGAAAATTGCAAAAATCAGATTGCTGAGTAAGAAGAATGAAAAATTAACTAATTTAAACCCTATTCTGGCCGGGACAGCCTCAAAAAATAAAAAACTGAGGCCGGAATTTTTAGTACAATAATTTAAATTGTCTGTATGATTTTAGTTCACTTTTACTCTCATTTTGATAAAATAGTTGCAATGAATTAATTTTGCAATTAATTCATTGATCAGGGAGAAGATAAACTGATCGAAATCTAGAAATTATACCCTTATTAAAATCACGGCAAATGTGATTACGTAACTAGGGTAAACGGTCACGTTCAGTGGTACTCAAACTGTGGGTCGAATCATTATTTCAAACTATGATGTTGTTATATAAGGTGACAAAAAGGTGTTCAAGGCTGTACTTACATTGTTTCTAAACTATTAATAAAGACATCAAATAAAGCACGCTAAGTCTGAAATTAAATCAATCAATTCTATTTTATTTTTTTTACATACTACAAACTGATTCCATAATAAAATTTATATAAAACCGATACAAAAACTTAATTTGATTAGAATCTAAAAAAATCTAAACATTGCAACTGCAAATTTGATTTTCATTTTTTGACATATCATTGTTGCATGTTTTAAGCCAGGGGTAGGCAATTGTTTAGGCTCGGGGGCCACTTTGTGGAAGCGGAGGTTAGCGGAGGGCCGCACCTTTTAAAATTATTGCATTTGTTAGTTAACTTTGCATTTTTGAAAAGGTATAATCCAAAAGCAATACCGGCCGTGCCCGAAGGTATACAGTAAGTAATGACTGACGACAAGACATGCGATGGCTTGCAAACTTCAACAATTAAATTACATTTCTTACATAATTCAAAACAGCAAAGTTCAAAAGCCTCACAGCTCAATACACGTCTGAACAACAGAGTCTGAACAACATCACGGCACTGTAAACTGAAAACTGTTTTCGAGGTAACGGGTCCATGGTGAAAAAGAAACTAACACGAGTGATAACCTTGGGTCTATGAGGCCCAGACTGCTTTTTGAGATTTGTTTGTCACATCAATTTTGGAAAGAAACTAAACCTAAGTGTCCACTTGTGACAAAACAGTCTCGAGAGTAGTCTCGACACTAGACTCACAAATGGATAGGGGCCTGAGAGCAGTCTCGGCGACAAGCAGGTGCAAGTATCAGAGATTGCAGCTGTCACAAGTGGACATGCTCATTTCTGCTCTCGAGACTTAGTCTCCAGTCTTCTGTCGTTGTTTGAAGATTTTTGTCAGATCTGAGACTATGGGAGGCGTTACAAATTTCGTTGCTAATCGTTTGGAGGTTTGTCATTGGTCAAATATATTTCAATACTTTAACGCTTCCGCTATCGGACTCCTATGTGAACAGGCCCTTGTTTTCCCGCGCTTTTATTTATTCATTTTTTATTTCGCAATAAATCGGCAAATAATATTATTCTTTACATGTTCCTTTAAAAATGAGTGAAAAGAAGGTTTTACCCGATAAATGAGAGTGGACAGACGATGAAGTGTTTGAGTTAATCCATCTGTATGAGGAAGAGGAGTTTTTATGGAATGTTACAGATAAATTTTACAGGAATCGGGAAAAAAAATAAGCGTGTTCGAAGAATTTGCAAGAAAATTTAAAAATTGTGATGGGAATGAAGTACAGCGGAAGATTCATAACTTACGTAACCAGGTATGTATATTTATCAAATTGAACTAACCCAAATTCGCTGCCACTTAACTGATTAATTAAATTTACTGTCACTCTTAACTTTTTAGGTATCACACGAAATGCAAAAAATGAAAAGGCTGAAGAGTGGTGATGGTGCAGATGACAGATACGATAGTAAATGGAAGTTTTTCTCTGCATTAAAGTTCATTGTGCCTAGCTTCACACCAACAAAATCTACTTCAAACGTTGTGAGTATATTTATTAATTTAATTCAATGTTTTTCACTCTTAATGAATTGGTTTAATATTTCCTAAATAATCAACCTATGGAATCGGCCAAAAAATTATTTAATAAGCCGTACGAAAGATTGTTAAATACGCTATAACTTCGGTAATACTGGTCGTATTGAGATGGGATTTTTTTTATTTTGTAGATCTCAATTTCTTCTTTAAAACGATATAAAATTCATAACTGCTGAAGTGGAAAAAAAAAGTCGAGAAAAATTTAATCTTTCTCATGATAAATATGCCGTAAGTATTATTACAAATTTTGTATTGTATTGTAATGTAATGTTTTGTTAAATAAACAGAATTATTCAATTATTTAATTAATTATTTTATTTACCATAAAATTATAACAAAAATTATATATGAATAATAAAAAAATAAAAATTATATATTAAAAAATAATTATTATTATTCAAGCGATTAATCGATATTGCCAGCGAACTTCACCAGCAGTTGTCATAAAATATTCTCTAAATTCGTCTCTCACATCTTTTTGAGAGACTGAATAATTTCCCTGATGGCCCTTTCGTATTGGAAACAATGATACTTTTGGTGGAGGTTCATTCCGCCATTCGCCATTTACAATTTCATGTGTACCAGGATCTTCAAAATCAACTGAACCAGGGCACAAATAATATTTCTTAGGGGAAATCAAAAAGTTATGCAATGCACATATTGCCAGAGTAACATCTTTTACTTTATTAAGTGCTAAATTTATTGGTTTTCGGATAACTCTGAATTTACTAGACATAATGCCAAATACATTTTCTATAATACGACGAGCCCTGCTTAGTCGGTAATTAAAAATTCTGTTTGGTGCAGGTTGATTTCGGTACCCATAGGGCTTTAACATGTATGATGTCATCGCAAAGGCATCGTCAGCTACCATTATGTACGGAACTGGCAAACATCTTTGGGGTAATGCTTCTGGTTCAGGAAGCGGTAACTGCTTGCTTTCCAAAGCATCGTGTAGGGAGCAGTTAGTAAAGACACCTCCATCAGAAATTCTACCGTTGCAACCAACATCAACATAAATTAATTTATAATTGGCATCTGCGACTCCCATCAAAACAATGCTGTGTGTCTGCTTATAGTTGTAGTAAAGGCTTCCACAGTTCGCAGGTGCAACCATTGTAATATGCTTCCCATCAATAGCTCCGAAGCAATGTGGAAATTGCCATTTTAATGCAAATTGATCTGCGTATTCCTTCAATTCTTCAGCAGTTGAAGGTGGCTGAAAAAAAATTAAACGACTTTATTTAGATATGATTACCTTATTATTGCTAGAAACATTAATTATTTTAAACTAATTTTGAGACTAAGTTTTTGTTTGATCTTCTACATTAATTATTTTGATTTGAAAACAAATAATTTTATTTTTCTACCAGAAAATGAGAAATATTTTTTTCTCCAATTTTTACGGGTAAAAATTAGAGAAAAATTTTTTCTCATTTTTCTGGTAGAAAAACAAAATAAATAATTTATTTTCGAATCAAAATAAAGATTTTATTGTTCACACCTGCTATATTGTGTTCTTAATTTTTCAGAATAACACCCTGGACAACTCGGAAATTTTGGAGGATGATCAAATAGAAAGTGAGCCAAGAAAAATCAAAAGAAAAATCCCTTGCAAAAAAAAAAATCACAAACTCAAGATGAGGATGACATTGTAAAGGAAGCAATAGAAATTATGAAAAAGCCGAAAGACGATTTTGATCACTTTGGAGAATACGTAGCGTTGGAATTGAAAAATTTAAAATCAGATTATTACAGAAGGCAATTAACAAGTGTTATTCGTAAATCGATAGCACTTATTTCTGATATGGATGAAAGAAGCTACTGGTCCACAGTATCATCCTCTTCAAATGCAAATGCTTCATCCTCCGAAAAAAAAACTGGTCCAATGTGCCATCCTCTTCAAATTCAAGTACTACACCTTCCCTAATTGCATCACTAACTATCGCTGTTGACAAGAACCTTCCTCCATCAAGTGCTGAGACTCAAGCAATCCAAGAATTTTTCATTTCATTTTGTGCTAGTTTATTATAAAGTGTAAATATTTATGTTTCTGTTTTGTAGTTTCATAATAAAAATAAAGTAACTTTTTAATTTATAATTTGCTCACTAATACTTTTTACACATACCTTCAAATATTCTTCCTTTAAATTATCATAAATAGCTTCACATACTTCAGGAACTATTCTTCCAATTGTACAAGGAGGAAGGCGGAAAAGGTACAGCAGACTACAATAAGCATCTCCTGAAAATTCATAGTTATGTATACTCACTATTCAAAAAATCAAATATTCAAGAGGTGAGTACAATAGAGTCCCGGTAATCGGAACCCCGATGATCCGGACATCCGGTTAATCCGAACGGTATTAAAAAAAATACTAATTAAAACTTAGTAAATTAAAAATTTAATCTACTAAAACTTGCATCTACGTATGCAGTTTGTAGTATTGATAATAAAATTAAGCTGAAGGAAAAGATGTATTCATAAAAAAAGAAAAAAAGTCATAAAAAAAGTATTCATTAAAAAAATAGCTAAAATATGTAGCGGGAATCTACTGTACTTGACTATTCGCTTGAATATGCTTACCTGAAGCAAGAAAACGAAGGGTTACCATCAATCTGTCATGTACAGGAATTGCATTGCGTAATTTTGTGTCTTGCTTCACAATCTGGTGTTTTACCAAATTTAGTGGCAGTTCAAATTGCACTGCAGACATCCGAATAAAATTTTTGAACTGCTGTGCGTCTTCCAACCGCAACTCATTTACTAGTGTAGAACAAGCTCCTAATTCATTTCTTCTATCCACCCATTTTCTCACCCAACACTCCTTTTTTTTTTCACTTTCCGCTTTTTCGCAATTTTATAGGCAATTACAAAAGCAAGGGCCTGACGTGAATCCATTTTGAAAGAAGAAAAACAAACAAACTGCGATCAAATCACTGAACTGACTGCGAGTTCACTCTCAAGTCGACACGAAATGTTCCCGCTCTCGAGACTGCAGTGACCATCGAGTCTCACGAATCTGTCTCGAGAGCGTGAGTGATCTCAAATGGACAACCCCCTGAGATTAATCTCGAGACTTTCTCTCGAGATTTTCTCTCAAGTGGACACTTAACTTAAGGTAGGATCAAGGAATGCCATCTAAAGGATTTGATAGGAGGGTTCTCTAGTGGTGAACTAGTTAACTAGTTTCTATATATCAGATAATACAAAAACTGTTGTTTCCTGGGCCTCATATACCCAGGGATACCACTGAAGGGTTAAATTTATGTTCAACTTTGGTCCTCTCAAAAACAGTGATTAAAGATTTACAAGCATATAGAGAAAATAACAAGAATTTTTTATTGCCACTTGTTAATGCTCGAAAACCTCCCCAACCCAGGTGATAAATCGCCAAAAGCAATGGTTCTTCTTAAGAATTGGCGGCGTTCACGTGCTTGTGTTTTAAGTCTACCTGTGGCACTGTTCGAAGGTGGTTGGTAGTTCTTGTGAGCTATCGTGCTCGCTTTTATTATCGACCCTTGATGCACCATTTTAATGTATAAGACGAAAATGTTTGATGTATAATAAATTTTAATTACAGTCCACGTTTGAGGGATTATTTGAAAGTCCCTAACACCACTCACCTATAGCGTGGGTTAAATTTAATATACTGCTCTCCGACATGCAAAATATATA
This sequence comes from Dolomedes plantarius, assembly GCA_907164885.2. Lineage (NCBI taxonomy): Eukaryota > Metazoa > Arthropoda > Arachnida > Araneae > Dolomedidae > Dolomedes > Dolomedes plantarius. The sequence goes on along the minus strand of OU015493.1, from coordinate 161,576,764 downwards.
TCCAATAGAAGAGTTCAGAAAATTTAGCTCCATTTGAAAAGAATCGAAATTTTTATCAAAGAAATGGGCTTTTAATCTTCATGTATTCGGTGAAAGGTGAATTATTAATTAATTTTTAATGTATTGTGAGTAATACCTTTTAATGCATTATAAAAATGTTTTTATATATTATTATTTTTATGAATTAAAAATGTATCTCAATGATTTTCTTTTGATGTTTTAACAGCTTATTTCAAACTAAAAATTTTCAAAACAGAGCTGAAGAACTTCAAATTTTAAAGTAATCGCATTTACTTTATCGTTCATTTAACGGTCTTTGAGAAATATTGGCTTGTTAATGCATTTTTAAAAGAGAATAAAATATACTCATGCCTTATATTTTCTTGAATGATGAGTAATTTGCCGATGAATTTTCTTCCATGTCTGTAAAAAGTCTAAAATGATTTCTAACTTCTTTTTTAAAGTAAATACAACCGCTTTTCAAAATGCTTTAGAAATAAAAATGCTAGTCCTTTCTTCCGAATATATGCCTTTTTTTTAAATTTTCCACTTAAAATTTATCTTTTATAATATATTTCATTGAGTTTTTCTTATTTTTCTTCTTTGTGCCTGAGAACAAATTCTTTAGAACGACACACAAAGCCTTCTCTTATTTGACTATTAATTTTTCCCCTCAAAAAATGCTCCCTATCTGTTATTCAGAAGGTATTATTTAAATTAAGTAATGCATTACATATTTATAAGATTTTCAAAAGGAATAAAAAGAAGGTTACATTTTTCTTGTATTTCTGAAATCCATTGTTTCTTTCACTAGAATCAGGAAGATTATCTTAAACGCTAAATTTGTAATATATTTCTTTAATGTAACGTAAACAATCCATTTACCAATTAAATTGAAAAAGATACTTAAACCATTTAAGATTTATTTGTGCAGAAAACACGTCTCTTAGTTTAATTAAATTTTAATGAAGAAATAATTCTTAAATTCATTTGGCATGAACGTTTCGCTGAAAGAAAATATTTCTACAGAAATAACTCCAGGCACTTTGGGGCATTTATTTAAACTACTTCCTCTTCATGCTTTTTTAAATTAAAAGGGTTGAATGTCAACGTAGACTAAACAGTTGATTACTGTAGCAATAATCTACGTTAATAATTGTTTTCTCTGGGGTGCATAGAATGAATTCTACTTAAGAAGGTGTTCAAATAATTTTATTGTTTTTGGGTTTGTATATTATTCAATGTTTGACCTTGTTTTTAAGAATACTCAGTTTATTTATAAAGAGATAATTTTTTCAAACCCAACTTATCTGTCTGGCTATGTCTAAGGTCCCTGGGTTAGAAATGAGATCTATAAATCAAGCTAATTTAACTGATTGCTCTTCTTTTTAAGTGTGCAACTAAAACCCCCTCTTAACCTGTAAGTGGTAACATCTGTCTGACTCACTCTACCGGTAATATCCGTCCATGAGTCTAAGCTGGATTTCGTAGCTCATTACTTATGTAATTTTCCAATTTTCATTTAATTTTAGCTCTGTATTTGAGATATTATTGATTTATAAAAATATTTACTCCTGGTTTTAATTTTAATATAACTTTGTACATTTTTTAGGCATATACGAAAAGGGCATCTACCCCCTAACTGGTATGAGAGTTTCATCTACACGCGTGAGCTCGTATGGATTACACTTCCTGGCAGTTCGAAATAAATAGATTAAGGCGACAATGGACCCTGAAAAACTTTTTATTTATTTATCAGCCAATTGCTATGAAATTTTGTATACTTATACAGTGTTGCTTAGAGATGAAAATGCTAAATGTAAAAAAAAATCAGAATGTAATTAATTAAGATATTAATTAAAATCAGTTTGTTAATTACTCTATTTAAAAATGCTCCATGCGCATCAATTTTTGTCTCAGATATCTAATTTTCTTTCTTAAGCTAGCCATATATAGTTATAATAAAAGTTAGTAGCAATATATTTGATTTACAGTCATATTTATAAAAACTTGAAAAGAAATCGATAAAAATAGGTCATTTCATGCAAAATTTTATAAAAATTTTTTTTTTGATTGCAAACATTTTAAGTTGTTTTAAAATAGTATAATGAATTTATTACTAAGATTTATTCTAACATATATAAATAATCCATTATGAAATTTTATGAAAATTCAAGAAAAATTATGACGCATGGAACATTTTGAATTTACCGAAACGACATGAAAACTTATTTTGAGAAAATAGCATTTAAAGTTTTAATTTAACGTAACATTTCCATTGTTTACGTTTGAAAAAATACTTATAACTCGGTTAATAATGATCGGATCAACGTAGTTTTTTTTAAAATTTAAAGCTGGTGGGTTGCAGAAAGAAAAAAAATCGTTTCTGGGACATATTTTTGTCAATCTGAAGGTCCATTGTCGCCTTAAATATACAAAAAATAAATATATTAAATGTTTAAACAAACATAACCAAGGTGATGAAATAACTGAAGCATAGCTCGAATATGAAGGTTTCGAATCGATAATTACGCACTCTAGCGGGAAAAGTATGAACTCTACCCGTCCGAGAGACGGATATTACCATTTACGTGTTAAGCGTAGAGCAAAATATGAAAGGTCTGTAGCTTACAAATTTCTAACCACACCGCACCCATACCTTTTAAATATGAACTCCCTTTTACGCACTAAATTTTACGTCGTAATGCCTATGCGTAACACAAATAATTCTCTCTAAATTTAGTTCACTTGATTGTTCTTGCTGGGCCTTTTCTATCCTTTTATTATTTAACATGGTTTGGGTTTATACTGGTCGGTGATTAAGATCAATTCAATTACCATTAACGCTTATTAATAGTTTTTTCAGCGTCTGTGTCATATTTCCTAAATCAGCATTTTTTGGGGAGCTTCTACTGGCGCTTTCGGTAGATTGGTGTTCGAAAAACATGGAGCCAAGATGTTCGGCGACAGTTCGACAAAACTAACTTAAAAATTTTCAAAACAGGTCTGAAGAACTTCAAATTTTAAAATAATCGCATTTACTTTATCGTTCTTTTAAATTTTTAATTTTAATGGTTTCGTAATAGAAAATGAAACTCTTATACTTCACATGTTGAATCCCCGAAAAAATAGTTTCTGAAATCGTCAAGGTCAGTTCACATAGGAGTCCGGTAGCAGAAGCGTGAAAGGAAAGATGGCGCTGAGACGGAAATAAACCAATCATAGGCTTTCAAAATTTCGTTGCTAATTGTTTGGAGGGCTGTCATTGGTAAATATATTTTAATACTTTAACGCTTCCACTACCGGACTTCTATGTGAACAAGCTCTTAGTCTTTAATTCATCAATCGTAACATATGGTGTGCATAAATATACTTTTTGAAAAGGATATTATGTTTTTCTTTAAATTTGCTGCCCTAAGAACTTCTTAAAAAGAATCTCTTAAGAACTTCTTAAAAAGTATTTTACATACCTAGAGAGTTTTACATTTTACGTCAGTGCAGATTATTTAGATGGGGTTGTGTTCATAGCACGATTTTTTGACTATGAAAAATTCTTTGTTAAGAGGAATTGAATGTACAATAAAGGAAAATTATGATATGCAGGATACCTCTTGTCAAACGTTTCAGACATTTTCCATTATCGAACTGTAGTGGTACAGGATTTTAATCTTCGGCATAATTCAATTCCAAAACATCTAACCTAGTTAAAGAAAATAAAGAACAGCACAACATTTATACATACTGAAGAACTTAATTAATCTGATTTTTTCCATTCTCAGTTTAATGATATCCTGAATGTTGTTCTCCACCATTTTTTAATCAATTTTGTTTCCATTCTTTTAAAACTAAATTTGTTTAAGTCTCTTTTTTCCGTTCTAAAAGTTAAAATCTTCACCACATAACTAAGCTCATAATAAAATCAAGTTAATAAAATAATATAAAATATAGTTCTACACAAGAACAGTATTGCCTATTTATTATTTTTTTGGTGTTAGTCTAAAAAAACTCCTTTCTCATGAGTGGTAAGTGAAGTTCCAAGTTATAATTTAAGAAACTTTAAAAAATACATTCTTTTAGGAACGAAAAATAAATTTAGCTATTCCCTTTAGTAAATTGAATATATTTTCTCACACTTTTGATTTGATATCTCAAGTTTATAAATATTTGAACAATTTGCTTTCTGAATGCCAAATGATGTCTATATTATGATTTCAACGAATACGTTAAGCACACCAATATGGGTCTACAAACCTTTTACATGTTTTCGGGGCTACTCTGAACGAAAACATGCAATAGAAATACAAATTGTACTAGAGTATTTAAATTGCATTTAAACTAATGCTGAATACAAAACAAAAGGACTCTAAAGTGATATTTATCCACAATGTACTTCAATATTATCAGACAAAAACACATTAGAATTTCAATTTAATAGCAGACTATGCGCATGAAATATAAACTAAACAGTAAAAGTAAACTTTATTTTTTTTTCTTTATGTCTACTGTCTCTAAAAATATTATTTTACAAGTATGGCTCTTTTAGTATTATTTGAACTTCCAGTCGAAATTATTTGAGATGGTAAATGTACAGTTTTACATTTGTATTTTAAACATTCGGATAATGGTTTTCAAAACTAAGTGTGGTGGCCGTATAATTTAAACTGGTGAAAGGTTCATTAAATGACACATACTATTCACAAACGTATCTGTAACAATCGAGTTCGATCGTTAGAATCAGTTTCAGGAAAAAATATCATGATTTTTTAAAAAATTTCTTTTGTAATTTCTGCACTGAATGAGAGCAGAGCTCATTTTCAACATTTGTATTTAAAATTTTTTAAAAAATTACCCATTTTACATTTGTTTCCGTTTACCATTTCAGTGATTAGAAAATCAACATTTGAAATTACTACAACATTTAAATTTTTCCCATGTTCCAAGTTGAGATGCAATTAAACTTTGAATATTGAAATTCAGATAACCCTCCAATAACACGGTAGATAAGTTCCTATAAAATGCCGTGTTCTTGGAAACCGTGTTATATAAGACCCAGAGACAGTTCAAAAAAGGGGGGTTACGTTCTGAAAACTTATCAAAAACAAACATTTTTTTAAATTCCATATAAGCAACTTAATTTGTATTAAAATATAAATGTAAGTATAACAGAAAACGGAAAGAAACAAAAAAAATATTATTTTTATTTAATGCGACCTTAATTTAATGAATTCCTTCCTCATCACTGCTCAGTATAATCAAACGAGAACGTATTTTCGATTGAACGATATCAGCTTCACTTTCAGAACCTTTTTCTTCATTTAGATATTTTGCACCTTCTACCCTCTATTGTCTATCCTCTTTAAAAAATCTGTAATTTTGGTATATTTGCTAGTTCTTACAAGGTCATTGTATATTCACGTGTATGGAGATATGCAATTTTGCAGCTCCTTTTGAATTTTCGGCTTCTTTCAGCAGAACGGTCTGTATTCAGGAAAAATGATTCGAGATTTTCAGCTAAGCTAAGGTCTTCTTGTAATTCTATAGAGTTATAAATGAATAAATTATAATTTGTTTATAAATTTTCATGTAAAGCCACTGTAGTTCATTATTCCTTCCCGTCATTATTTTAAGGTAATTTAGTATTTAAATGTATTAAACAAAAATCATGTTATCTAGTGCTGTAGAAGTACAGTGTTGTACAAAGGTTTAAATTTTTTTTTTCGTGTTAGAGCCAAACTGTGTTACAGGTTGTAGTGTTATACGAGGGTTCCAGCAATTTATCTTATCATGTTATAGCGAAATCGTTTTGTAAGATGCCGTGCTTTTGGAGGGCTACTGTACGCCCTTAGATATGATAAGATACATATATTGTTAAAGATAAAACTGATGTTTAAAACATGACGTGTTTTACTTAGTAAAGAGGTTATTTTAATTTGAATGAAACGAGTAATTTTGTGCTCCTTTAAGTTTACATTTTTTTATTTTAAAAGAGTTAAATTATATGTTGCAATACATCCGAAATTTATAACTGCAACACATCTTAACTTTCCAGTGGAATTGTTTTTCCCTATCAAACTGAATAGCAAGTTATGTTTCAGTTTGACGGTGTTATCTACAATAAGTATTCGCGAAAAAGGAGAAAAACTATGAAGTGTTATCATTGGGGCTTCCAGACTTGGGTTTTTAAACCCAGATCTGGGCTTTTTAATGACCATGTTGTTTTATGGTTTATTTTCTGAAGTATCTCGAAATCAGGATAACATTAATCCCTTCTAAGGTAAAGCAAAAAATAAGTTAAAATATAGAAAAATTATATTTATTTCTGATTATAAGCATAATTTAAATACATTAACCCTTCAGCGAGCGCGCCAGTGTACAAAGTGCAACATTTTCATAATTTTGAATGGTTTGTTTTTACATGTAAGGTTTGAATGTTCTAAGCAGTTTCTATTTATAGATACATTCTTTTTAATGCGGGTCTGATTTTCTTACCCTTGTATTCCTTTCCATTCGTTTTTAGTCGTGATTTAACAGTGATAAACCAGTGATTATACTGGATTAGAATATGACAAAAGCAGGAGTTGATGTAGTCGATCAAATATGCAGCTATTACACGGTATCCCGCATACCATGAAGATGGACAATCCCATTGTTTTCTAGGTTTTTGGACATAACAGGAATCCATTCGCAAGTTGTCCTTAGATCCAATAAACTGGACAGTTATGAAATATGGCGATTGTATCTGCATTCTTTGGCCTTTAATTATAAATATATCTCAATATTGTCAACATTTTACATCTTGTCATAAAACGAAGAATTATTATTTTCATTTAAAAAAAATAAGTTTATTACAAAAGTAATAATCAAGTTTGAAAGAGACGTTGCACTTTGTGCCACGCGCGCCTGCTGGTGTTCCCAAAAATTGGCACGCCCGCTGAAGGGTTAAGGTAGTTTTGAATAATACAGCTTACAATAACATTAGAGGGCATTTGAATGTAAAATTATTAAATTGGACATCATTTTGATTGAATCGTGATACATCTCAATAATAAAAAGCCATTCTTGAATTGTGGTATCTGTTACATCGTATCAAAGATGTAACAGATACCAAATATGATATCTTCTAAAACTTCTTGACCCATTTAACAATTTAACTCACTCATCTGAGTGTGTAGAGACAGTTTTTTCACAGGGCAATAGAATCAAAACAAAGGACACAAATTCTCATAAGCTGAAACTGTAAAAGATAGCATAAAGTAAAACAGCAATAAATAGTAATTAAAACTGTCATACCTGAATACCTAAGACAGAATAGGGGAAAACATACTAGCATGCTACAGAAGATAAGAAGCACGTATTTAAAAAAAATCAGAAAATTATTTTGGAGGTGAATGATGAAATGGATTAAATTTGACGACAATTAAATAAAAAAGCCTTAGTTTAACTTCAAGTAATCATAGAAAATAGGGTGTGTATTATCGTATTTGTATTTTTTTATCATTTCTAATAAAAAAATATGTACTTTGAAAAACTGGGGAATTTTTTCAGGACAATTTGGGATTTTTTAGGTGCAATCTGGGTTGATTATATTTTTCTCACTGAGAGTCTTGGTTATAATATTTTACTGTTCTTTATTAAGTATTTAGTCTGAAAGAATGCGTATTACAAATTAATTAGTTAATTAATAAGTAATCTTTTAGTTAGTTATTAATTTCTTCCAAAAGGCATTGAAAGCACACCAAGAGGACACTTTTATATATTAACATCCATAATCTTATCCAAATCTTATGAATGACAAGGAAGTATGTTGACGACCGCAGTAGCCCTCCTCCCCCCACTGAGGGGTGCTCAGTTATCTTCCTTCGGGTGTAGATTTCTTTGCTAAATCTTTATTTATTGAATTCCAGTTGCAAAATCATGGTTAAAAACTGATTTATATGAAAGAATTACTTTTCTTCATAGTGTTTTATATTGTGATGCTTAATCCAGGGTTTTAAGCAATCAATAAGTTACTTGAAATGCTGTGACAAGCAAAAAGTAAATAATTCAACAGACAAAGTTTTTTACGAACAGCAAGAAAGAAGACAAAATGAACAGAAATCCTGTACTTAGAGCTAAACGCATCATCATTGCAAGATTCTGTTTCAGTAAAAAGAACTAAACTATATGATGAGAGAACCGGCCGGTCTCTTCATCAGGAGGCTTAACCGAATCCGTTAGCTCAAGGGGGAAATTTCTGAATAGGATGCAGGTCCAACCAAAAAACATCCCAAGGCCCCGAGCTCCTCATAGACACAGATCAAATGCGTTTTGCTCCAAGTGCAGGATTTCTTTTCATTTTGTCTGATTTCTTCCTGTTAGTAAATATCTCTCTCCGTTGAATTATTTACCTGTTATAGTTGTCTTTTTTTAGTATGAGGATTTCTTGCAATCCAAATGCTATGGATTTTTTTTTTTGAAAAGTTAAAATTTTTCAACGCTAGGGTAGGTTCTCGATTAATTTGTTCGACTGTCTATGCCCTCTTTATGCATATTGTTTTGTGTTGAATTATTTGCATTGTTTGAGTTACTTAAAACACCATAGTAGACTTTTCAAGAACTGATTCGATTTTATAAGATAAGAAGAAAACAGAGTACTCTTGCTATTTTGTATAAAACCAAGTTGAATATCTGCTATAGAGAGAAAATAAAACAAGAACTAAGACAGCACTGCTCTGAATTCAAAAGATTAATTCTCTAAGTTGCGTAGTGAATAAATTGTTTTCTTAAAAATTTAGCCTTCATGCTGGAAAAAAAATTTAACGGTAAAATGGTGTAGAAAATTTAAACTATTAATAAAAATTCTTGGAAACTAGTTTAATTATTAAATATTTAAAAGGGATACCATTTTAATATTTCGCAAAACAATATAATGATTTATAAACCCGACCAAAGAGAAAAAATCAACAACGCTAGACGAAGCTCCTCAGAAGCACAATGTAAAGGTTTTCAGGCGTGTGGAGCTTTCAAAGAAATCTGGTTTTTCACGGGAGTTGAAAAATAAACAAACTTTCGGGAAATTTTTAAAGTCGCCTCTTTTCTATAGAATTTATTTTAAGATTTTTTATCCTTTTTTCAAAACTGATGGGTAAAAGGTATTTTTTAACCGTTAGGTAAAACTGGTCTAGGCTCATTAAAGGATGCGGCACATGCTGCGCCATTAAATTTTAATTTCGTAGTCTGGCGACCTGATTCTGGAATGCAAAAGGAACCATATCTGTCATAGCCAGAAGAAGAGGAAAACGCAAGTGATGAATTCAAGAGGATAACTGAATTATAAATGCACATAAGAGGTATTTTGTACTAACACTCTACAAGCCAAAATCAAAGCTGCGCCACGGGTTTATCAAGAGAATGTTAAATTAGTGATCCAAATATTTTTCAAGTCTTTCAAGACTGCTGCTGTAAAGGCTGCTTAAGTGAAATAGCTTTTTATGTGCTTTTATTTTAATTCCTTTTACATCTGTTACATCACATCATTATTTTTCGCATATTCAAAGATTTTTTTTTGGTCAGCTTTACTTCTTGTTGTATTTTGGAATTCTAATAGCAGAAACAGATCAAAAAGTAAAAACATATTAATGTATAAAAGTAATGAAAATAATGGTACAAAACATTATGTGGCTATTGTGTGTGTGTGTACGGGGGGGGGGGGGTACATTGGGATCTTGTTATTGAATTATTGAAGAAACCAGTCTTAACCTAAACTTCTAAAGGGTTGTTTTACAGATTTAAACACTCAGATTAAAATTAAGTTTTGCTGAAATGAGATTTCTATTTTTCGTTCGTCAGATCCTAATAAGTATTTTTTGTCAAACTGATTCGATATTTTGGTTCTTAGGTGGATAAAAAATAATACCCTTTCTGAAATAGCTGAAGCTACAGCGCATGAAAAAGAGCACTGTTACTGGTAGGATAAATATTCCCTTTTAAATCATCAAGCCTTCCGAAATATCAAAAATATAATTTTATTTACAAGGTTAAATACATGTTCAATCTAGCCCGTTTACTAGCCATGTTAGCCCGAGTGCTAACGTCATTCTGATAAGCTGGTAGAGAGTACATTTTCACGTACAGAAAATGACGTCATACAGACAACACCGCCTACATTCATAAACTTTCCCCACAGTAGCTTCGACCATTATTTTACATTTTCATTCAAACTTTCCGAATAGTTATAAACAGTAACCCTAAATTGAAATCCAACTGAAGTGTTTCAAAATCATATTTTAGCCAGCTGAATGAGTCACAAAAACTTTTTGTTCGCTTTTACTAAAGCACTATCTTTCATTACTTTTCTGTGACATTTTCTTGACAATCGCTTGCCTGTGGCCGATTGGAAAGTTAGCCGACGTTAAAGTCACATCGCTATTGTTTTATTACTGCATCTGAAGTGAGTCACCGCTGTTCGATCATTGCAGGATAATCGTCACAGCTGTGAATTCACAAGCAGTCGTATTTTGACGTCGCCCGCTAATTATAGCCCGCTAATATCGTCATCTTTAATTCCTCTAGAGAATTCCTCTGTAATTTACTAAGAGATGTCATCGTCTGGTCACAGAGCTGTAAGGGGAGCCAGTTGAAATTTATCGTATTCTATAAAGCCATCAGTGATATTTATTGGAATGTAAATACATTAGGCAAACAGATAAACAGAAAGAGTCTATAATAATGGAGAACAAACATTTTTCTGTTCTTGAAGTGGATTAATTTGTGGAAGCATGTTGGATTCTTTTAAAATACTGAAGATATATATATATATATATATATATATATATATATCACACCATTCAACAACGTCACATCTCAAAAATCCGCGATTTTTAGTTATGCTTGTTTTCAGAATGCCCTGAAAGAGTTAGTATATCCCTGCAAGATCGTTATTTCTCACCGCTCAATATTTTGCCAATAGAGAGCAGATTTAAAATTTATTTTCAATACATTTCAATGTACTTTTAAATTTTCAAATCACTCTCCTGAAATATCTCGTTTTTTGAGTTATGACGATTTTGAAAGGATCGAGTGATATACACTGAAGTGCCACTGAATTAGGGATACCTACCTAGTAACGAGTTGGGCCTCCTCTGGCCTTGATAATGGCTGCGACACGACGAGGCATAGATTCAACAAGTTTCTGGAAACGTTCCACGGGAATGGCTTGCCAAATATTGGCTAAAGCTGTCCAAAATTCAGTAAGGTTCTTTGGTGCTGTGTGATGGCCTTTCACGCCTTGTTCCAAAACATCCCAAAGATGCTCAATAGGATTTCAGTCTGGGCTTCTAGGTGGCCAATTCATGACAGAGAAGTCAGAGGAATGCTCATCCAACCAGTCAGTAGCCAACCGGGACTTGTGAGAGGTACAGTTGTCTTCCTGGAAAACTCCATTACCGTGCGGATAACAGAACACCATAAACGGATGGAGGTGATCACCCAGCAACTCTACGTACTGAATTGCATTGAGGGAGGTTGGTACACGCACCAAAGATCCCAAACTGTGCCATGAAAAAACACCCCAGACCATGATTAAGCCACCATGCCCTTGTACAGTTCCAACCAGTCATGCAGGATCCATGGCTTCATGAGCCTGACGCCATATTCTCAGCCTCCCGTCGGCGTTAAGTAGTCGGAATCGAGACTCATCACTCCATGCTACTCGTTTCCAGTCCTCTACACTCCAGTCTCTGTGCTCTCTTGCCCAGGCAAGACGTGCAGCCCGATGGCGAGTATAGAACAATGGCCTTCTCGTAGGTCGACGGCTCCCGAAACCCATACGGTGAAACGAGCGTTGCACAGTCCGTTTACTAACTGTACGACTGGCACCGTCATTAAACTGGGTGGTAATTTGAGCTAATGTTTGGCTTCGCTGGCTACGTACAATACGCCTGAGCCGTCTCTCACCACGCACTGTCAAGGCTAATTGTCCTTTGCAGTTTGCCCGATCGCTAGTTTTTTTTCCACCATCCATGTATTCTTGGTATACTCTTGACACTGTCGACCTTGAAAATCCTAGCTGTCTCACGATTTCGGAAATAGAATGGCCCATGCGTCGCGCACCTACGATTTGTCCGCTATCGAAGGCGTCTAAATCAGGCAGTTTACCCATACTGGCAATTCTAACAACTAATTCAGAACAACCACAGTACGCGCTATATATGCAGTTACCACAGCGCCCTCACTTGCTCTTACATGATGTGCAGCGCTACACAATTTGCATAGGCTTTGCTATCCCTAATTCAGTGTCACTTCAGTGTATATATATATGTGTGTGTGTGTGTGTGTATATATATATATATATATATATATATATATATATATATATATATATATATATATATATATATTAAGTTTTATATTCATCAAATTTATCCTTAATTTATTTTTAATCGGAAAATATTTTAGTGCTTAAATGATCGAGTTTTTTAAAATTAATTTATAAACTAACACTGCAGATTATTTTATAACACTAATTTATATCACTGGAAATAGAGATATATATACTCGAAGTTTTATATTTTTCAAATTTTTCTTTAATTTATTTTTAATCGTAAATTCTTTTAGTGCTTAAAAAATAGAGTTTATTTTAACTAATTTATACAAACACGGATAAAATCTGCATCTTAAATGAATTATGAATTATTGCTGAGGAAAGTGAATATTTAATTCAGAATTTTTGGTAAACGAGAGTTTACTTATCCGTTCAAAAGTCTCTAATCATAATTTCACGGAAATTAATTGATATTTTATGTCTGGATAAATAACAAAATAATTTACTGTTATGATTTCGGTATTCAATTTATCTTTGATGAAACACTTTCTACCTTTTAAACTACGCATTGAACCTGAATGCAAATTTAAATCAAAATCAGATATGGAAGCAAAACATTTTAAGCAAGTACGATGGCTGAAAGCTTTTAAACAAATTAACCGTTTATATTTATCTGTCCAAAAAAACGCTAAAGGTTTACGGAATTTATTGATAGAAGCATAATTAAAATTCTTGAATTAATGGAATTGATTATATCCTGGAATCGTTCAATAAATTAAGTATTGTGTAATAATTTAGGTAAAGATTGATTTCTATCTCTCGTCCAGTTGCAAAAATAAAATTGCTATTTTTTTAAGTTTTAGTATTGCTAAATTCCACTTAAAAACACACACGCAAATTATAGCGTATTTAAGTACCTAAATTATAGATTATTATTAAGATATCCCTAAGATATCAGTTTATTGGGCCAACTGTCTGACTTTTAAAATATAAAAGTAATGACAAAATTATATGCCAAGAATTTAGAATCTAACACCTTTTTATAATACATGCATTTGAAGTATCTCGCGAATTTGTGGAATGTTGTTTATAGGGTTTATGCTGTAGAGAAATAATATGTCAAGAGATGGCGCTGTAAGCCCATCGGTTTGATTTTATTCTGAAATGTTTAGAATTCGCTTGTTCTTGTCTTAAGATAGAGAGTGTTGAATCGGTTGTTAGAATGTAGATTTCTTTGAAAGGGATTAAGATCCCATAATATGTCTATTCTTTCGAATTTAGTTAATGTAGAGGCTTTCCAGCCTATTATTATCTTCTTGTAAATATGTAAATATATTAAATTCATTAAAAAATATGTAAAGATGATTTAAACTTTGCACCACTTTCGTTTTGAAGATTTCTCACTCCTTTGTTTAGTTTCTAGTAGAATATAGTAGTTAAATTTCTTCATGGTGCATCGGTCTCGGGAACCTAATAGTTTAGTATAGAGTAAAAATATTTAGTAATCGTTGTGTGTTCGTGATATTTTCAAGCAATTGGATAGCATTTTATGCGAAAACTGCCAAAGGTAAAGTTTTTGATACTTTATTTATTATGGATGTCAAGGCGTTAAACAAAAGAAGAGCTACTTTACGTTCTTCCATCACGAATATCGTTAAAAATGTTGATAAATTGATTGAAGACCAGGATAAATCAGGATTGGATGATTGTTTTGAACTTTTAAGTTCGAAAGAGATAGAAATTCGGGATTTAGATGAAAAAATCCAAAGTTTGATTAAAAATGAGGATGGTAAATTAGAATTAGATATTGTAACTTCCATGGAATATAGTGATACAATAATAATAACGAAATCAAAAATCAAACGTTATTTCAAGAACGTCGAATCTCAAAAATTGAACTTAAATATTTCTAGCGACTCGCATTCAGAAATCGGAAGTAAAAAAGAAAAAGAATCTGAAAGTAATGTTAAATTACCCAAAATGTCGATACAAAAGTTTTATGGCGATTGTAATGAATGGAGCAACTTTTGGAATTCATTTAAAATTACAATTCATGAAAATACAACGCTTTCAAAAGTAGAGAAGTTCAACTATTTAAAATCGTATTTAGGTGGAAATGCAGCAAGTTCTATTGATGGATTTTCGATTTCAGAATCCAATTATGATTCGGCTGTAGAGATTCTTACCAATAGATTTGGTCAAAGCCAGTTGATAATCAATATGCATATGTCAAATCTCTTGAATTTAAACCCTGTACAAAACTCGAATGATGTAACAAAATTAAGAAAATTGTATGACACAATAAATGTTCAAATTAGAAGTCTTTCCTCTCTCGATGTAAAACAAGAATCCTATTCTAACATGTTAATTCCGGTTTTGTTGAAAACCATTCCCAACGATATTGCTTTGGAGTTCCATCGTACTAATATAGATAGTCGAACTTTTAATTTAGACAATTTTCTCAAATTTTTACGGACTGAGATAGAATCCCGGGAAAAAATCTCCTGTTTGTCGCTTTCTCACAAATCAAAACAACTTCTGGAATCCAAGAACACATATAACAAATTTGACTCAAAGTATACGTGGAATTCTAATGTTAAAAGAAAAGACTTTAACAAATATTCAAAACAAAAACCGTCGGTTACCACACATGAATTTATTGCGACAACATTACCAAACCGGAAGTGTATTTTTTGTTCTCAGGAACACTTATCGGAAAACTGCGGAGTGTTTACAGTAAATGAAAAAAGAGACATTTTAAAGCAGAGCAATAGATGTTTTTTGTGCACGTCTTTGAAACATAAAATTGCATTTTGCCCTTATCGACAAACAAAGGCTTGTAGGATCTGTGGGGGCAAACACTATGAAGGTATATGTTTTAAATCAAACACGGCAGTCAAAAATTCGGAAGCTGATAAATGTGAGGTTTCTTCAATTTCAAAAATTGAAACACAAGTTGAACCACGAAGTGAAAAAATTGTTTCCGCCGTTTCGCATGTTAACAATGTGATACTTCTGCAGACCTGCACGATAAAAATTAAAGCAGGAAAAGAAAAAATGTTTGCCAGGCTCCTTCTTGATACGGGTAGCATGAAAAGTTTCGTCACACGCGAATTAGCTAACAAATTAAATCTCGAAGTAACTAGGAAAGAAAAATTAACTGTTTACACCTTTGGGAACACCACACCTATTCAAAGAAATTATGACGTGGTTAAATTGAGTTTGGAACATAAAAGTTCTTCTGACTCTAGAATAGAAGTTGAATTATTAGTAACGGATCAAATTTCAGGCTCAAACGTTCCGACTCCTAGATTAGAAGAAATTAGACAAATTCGACAACTAAAGAATTTGATACTCGCAGATTCCCTCGATAGTGAAGAATCAATTGGCATTTTAATCGGAGCAGACTATTATTATGATATTGTCATGGGACACATTAAGCGTTTGAATAAAAATCTTGTCGCAGTAGAGACTATTTTCGGTTGGTGTTTACAAGGAAGGGAGAGTCAGAATGAAGTCTCTCTATCATTCAATGTTATTGTAGGGGAAGATCTAATTTCTAAACAAATAACAAAATTTTGGAGTCTAGAAAATTCAGGACTTATTAGTGAAAAAGAAAATTTAGATTCAACCGAAAATGAAGCACTTAAACATTTCGAATCCAATATAACATACGAAAATTCTCGCTACAAAGTTAGATTACCTTGGAAACATGACACTTCAGATTTGAATGATAACTGGGAAATCGCAGAACAAAGGTTCGATCGACTTAGAAAACGGTTTAAAAGAAATCCAGATCTATTTTTTGAATATCAAAATGTAATACAAGATTACTTAAATCAAAATATCATAGAACGAGTAACAGATGTTCAAGGTGAAGAAAACGTTACATTTTACTTGCCACATAGGGAAGTTATACGCGAGAATCGAACCACGAGCAAAATACGTATTGTTTTTGATGCGTCATCGCATCCCCCAGGCTCGAATTCTTTAAATGACTGTCTTCATGTAGGACCCAATTTGTACCCTGAGATATTCGACATCCTATTAAGGTTTAGATATAATCCTATTGCATTCACTGCAGACATCAGACAGGCCTTTCTACAAATTCTCATAGATGAAAGAGACCGAGATGTAACTAGATTTCTATTCTCCGAAATTCCCTCTGATGAAACCATCCCCCCTAATATATATAGATTTACTCGAGTGTTATTTGGGATGAACTGTTCTCCGTTTCTGTTGGCAGCGACTATTAGATACCACCTGAAAAAATATAGAGAAGTCTATCCTACAACTGTGGACCTTTTAGATGACAATATTTACGTAGATGACGCAATCGGAAGTCAGCTGACAGTCAGAGAAACTTTGACTACGACTCTAGAATCGATCAAAATTTTCAAAGAAGCTAGTATGCATTTGCATAAGTTTCGTACTAACTCGAAAGAATTACATGAACTGTGGATAAAGGAAGGTATCGTTTCAGATGAAGATCCCGAAACTTTTGATAAAGAAAATCTCCCATTTAAAGTCCTAGGTATGGCGTGGGATAATTCTAACGATCTGTTGTATTTTGATGTTCGAAGTCTATTGTCATTTTTGTCTAAACCTATAGAAACAAAAAGATTTATCCTACAGGTGTTGGGTCGGATTTTCGACCCTCTAGGAATTTTAGGACCCTTCACTGTTAGAATAAAGTGTTTGATACAAAGGATCTGGTCATCGCGTATAGATTGGGATGAACCACTGCCAGAAGATTTAACCTCCCAATGGAGAAACTGGTGTGAGGAGATTCCTCAAATGGCCGAATTTTCTATCCCTCGTCATTACTTTTTCAAATTCTCGAACTTTGATGTCCAAAATATCGAATTACATTGTTTCTCAGACGCAAGCTCGAAAGCCTATGGTACAGTTGCCTACTTACGTTTCACAACAAACAATAATGAAATTAAAACTGCCTTCGTTGCTTCTAAAAATAGGGTAGCTCCACTAAAAGCTCTCACTTTGCCTAGATTGGAGTTGATGGGAGCACTATTGTCAGCAAAGTTAAGTAACAATATTTTGAAATCGATAAAGTTAAATATACCTTGCTTTTTTTGGACAGACTCGACAATTGTTTATTTTTGGATCAGAAAACAACCGGCAACTTTCAAACCCTTCGTAAAGAATCGTGTCGAGGAAATTCAAAAATTTACCCCGCCTCAAAATTGGCATTACTGTCCAGGGGTGGACAATCCTGCAGATCTCGTATCTCGGGGAACGAAAATATCTAAATTAACGAATGAACCCATTTGGACCCAAGGTCCACGGTGGCTTCAGCTCTCTCCTGATCTTTGGCCAAAATTAGACCTTACAGACACAATTGACGAAACCAAACTTGAATATCGGAAAAAATCTACTGATGTACATCAGCTTGAATGTACTACCGTAAATATTGATGACCTCTTTGACTTATCAAAATATAGTAATTTAGAGAAACTGTTGAGGGTCACCGCTTGGATAAAACGCTTCGTTTCAAAATTGAGAAAATGTAGTAGTGTTGAGGGAACTCTAAAAACAGAAGAACTATTAGAAGCCGAAAATTTCTGGATTCGGTCTGAACAAAAAACGTTTTTTGCCGAAGAATATAAATCCTTAATAGAAGGTAAACCGATTGACAAGAACTCCCCTCTGTACAACTTTGTCCCATATATTGATGAAAAGGGAATCATGAGATTAGGAGGAAGATTAGAATTTTCTGACTTTACACTAGGTAATAAGCATCCAATAATTCTGCCTAAATTTCTAGATTGACCTATTTAATTGTACGTAAACAACACGAGAAGACAATGCATGGAGGGACTGCTGCAACTTTGGCTAAAGTTAGATCTCGCTTCTGGGTCCCGAAAGGACGTCAGTTAGTCAAAAAGACTATAAAAAGTTGTTTAATTTGCCAAAGATATTCAGCCAAACCTGCAGACCAGATGACAGCGCCCTTACCTAAAGACAGAATCCTTGAATCACCCCCATTTGCTGTTTGTGGAGTTGATTTTGCTGGACCGGTTTACGTAAAGAATTCAAAGGATACTCAAAAATCATACATCACATTATTCACATGTGCTGTAACCCGAGCTATACACCTGGAACTAGTTTCAAACATGTCGACAGAATCATTTTTACTTGCATTTCGCAGATTTTTGAGTAGAAGGGGAAACTGTAAAATCATTTATTCTGATAACGCAAAAACCTTCAAGAAGGCTAAAAAAGAAGTTGAGAACTTTTCTAGAATTTTAGAAGATGATGTGTTTAAAAATTTCATTGCCAAAGAGAGAACTCAGTGGAAGTTTATCATCGAGCGAGCCGCATGGTGGGGAGGGTTTTATGAAAGACTCGTAAGATCCGTCAAAAACTGTTTGAGAAAAGTTATAGGAAAAGCGTTGTTGACCTTCGAAGAAATGTCTACTCTACTCGTCGAGGTAGAAACTGTTCTTAATTCACGACCTTTGAGCTACGTTTATAATGAAAATGATGAGCCACAACCCTTGACTCCAATGTGTTTCCTGAACTTTGGACGAACTGATCCTACGTACCCTTTGACTTTCGCTGAAATCATCGGTATCGAAACAACAAGAAAGACTCTCTTAAAAAGAAAACGCTATCAAGAATTGCTGTTAAAACAGTTGTGGAGTAAATGGAAACAGCAATATTTGTTAGACCTTAGAACCGCCCATTCTTTAAAAAATCCTGACTTTCAACCCGAACTAAAATTAGGAGATGTTGTGCTGATTCAAGGAGATAGCAAAAACAAACTGTTATGGAAACTAGGTAAAATCATTAAAGCCGTTCCTGGACGTGACGGTAAAGTTCGATCTTATGAATTAAAAACTGGAAATGGGACTTTGAAACGAACTGCACAACACTTATATCCTCTTGAACTATATTGAACTCTAACGTTTATATATCCTTTTTTATTTTACTTAAATATTGAATTGAATAATTTGAAATGTTCTTTAGTTTATTATTCTTTTAAGTTTGAAGTTTCAAACTTCACTATTTGAATTGTTTAATAATAATTTTCTTTATATTTGCATTTATTTTAATAATAATTCCTATTACTTTTTAATTTGTTAAACGCTTTCCTATTTTATTTTAGATAGAACTTTATGCCTATTATATACTCTAGATATTGAAAAGTATTGTTGATATTGATGTGATTTAATTCAAGTATTAACCTATTGTTTATTCTCTCTTTTTTGCACTGTATTTTTGAAAAATCTGATTGATTAGAAATTTTGCTTTTTAGAAATGGGAATTTTTTGTTCATGATTGTATTGGAGTAGATGAACTCCTATCAGAGTTCAGGTGGGGAGTGTGTAGAGAAATAATATGTCAAGAGATGGCGCTGTAAGCCCATCGGTTTGATTTTATTCTGAAATGTTTAGAATTCGCTTGTTCTTGTCTTAAGATAGAGAGTGTTGAATCGGTTGTTAGAATGTAGATTTCTTTGAAAGGGATTAAGATCCCATAATATGTCTATTCTTTCGAATTTAGTTAATGTAGAGGCTTTCCAGCCTATTATTATCTTCTTGTAAATATGTAAATATATTAAATTCATTAAAAAATATGTAAAGATGATTTAAACTTTGCACCACTTTCGTTTTGAAGATTTCTCACTCCTTTGTTTAGTTTCTAGTAGAATATAGTAGTTAAATTTCTTCAATGCATATTCTTCTACAAGGGGTTTTAACATTTGCCTAGTTATTAATTTCTCACTTCTTAATTTCTCTCTTGAAATTATAATTGAGCCCTTTGGATAACGGTAAAATAATGCAAGACTCAATAATCATTCTTTCTTCTCAAAAATTTCTCTCTCAGAGAGAAATTTCCCCCCTACGAGGGCCTTCTCTCCAAGATTATTAGTCAGAACCATATGTTCTTATGTCAGACATCGCAATCTGTATCTTTTTTTTTGTATTTCTATTAGTTATAATAAAACTACAAGTTTCTATAAGTTAACTTCTTAATCCTTCAGCGATTGCGCCCGGGTATAGAGTACAACATTGTCATAATTTTGAATGGTTTGTTTTTACATGTAAGTTTTAAATTTTCAAAGCAGTTTCTATTTATAGCTACACACTGTCTAACACAGGTCTGATATTTTTACCGTTGTATTCCTTTCCATTCATTGTTAGTCGTGATTAAACCGTGGTGAACCAGCGATTATACCGGATTACAATACGACAAAAGCAGGAGTTCATGTAGTAGATCAAATGTGCAGCTATTGCACGGTATCCCACAAATCACAAAGCTGGACAATCTTATTTTTTTTAAGTTTTTGGACATAATAGGAATCAATTCGCAAGTTGTCTTTAGACATAATAACCCGGACATTTTTCAAATAAGGCGATTGTTTCTGCATTCTTTGGCCTTTAATTATAGCTATATATCAATATTATGAATATTTTATATCTTGTCATAAAACTCAGAATTATTATTTTAAATTTGAAAAAAAAAATTTTTAGAAAAGGTTAATCAAAGTTAAAAGAGACGTTGCACTTTGTGCCACGCGCGCCTGCTGGAGTTCCAAATATTGGCGCGCCCGCTGAAGGTTTAATATATACAGAGGGTGTTCACACATTTTTGTAACGATTTTGAAAAAAAGGAATATACGTATAAACAAAGATAAGAATTTTGTTTTCTAATATGGTCGATCTGATAGCCCTGTTGTTGAACTATCTATCATATTGCATCTTGATTTCTAAGGTAAAAGATCTTTTTAGAAAATATCAAGGTTGATTTTGTTCCTCCTCTGGATCACAATCTTCTAGAGTTCATACAAGGTTTTGGGATGCCCCTTATAAAGAGTTTGTTTTAAATGTACAGTAATACATGAGAGACACGTCGAGGACTCTTGGGTGGGATGCATTTAAATGGAATATCCTCAAATATGGATTAATTTGTCACTTTTCCTAAAAATATAGCAGTGGATTTAGAGGTATGGCTGGTAGCCTTATCCTGATGGAACTTAACACAATGAAGACTATGGTAAAGTAATGGAATTATTTGGGTAAAGTGATGGAATGTCTTTTTTGAAAACAGATGTTAAAACATATTTCTGATAATAATCCGAGTTAACTTTCACAGTGAAATGTAAACTTTGTCGTTTCTTCCCTTTTTTTATTAATTATGCCACTTATTTTACGTGTCGAAATAATAAAACCATGCTTTTCACACCGTTTTAAATAGTAAGTTCGAATAAGAGTGTTTCTCTTCGGAAAGTTCAAATACATAGCCTTCGATCAATAGTTTATTTTCCGGCGGCATTTTAAAGCAAAGAATGTTCTCAATGATGCAGGCGATAATTAAACTCTATTCCGAATTGATGCCAGCTAGGTTTTAATTTTGTTCATTTAAATTTAAATCATAGAGAAAGTCAAAATCATTACAGAAATGTGTGAATACCCTCTGTGTATGTATATATATATATATATATATATATATATATATATATATATATATATATATATAACAGGCTGGTTTCTTTCAGTATGAATCGGCTCCATGCCCTCCGTCGAGCTTTGTCGAGATCTGGAAACTTACTCCTACGTACTCCCTAAGATGTAAACACAGATGTCGATTGTGGAATGTTTCTAAAAGTTTCAAGTTACTTGCCAAATATGACCCAGCTGGTAACTTTCATGTTAACAAATTTCAGCTTACAAACGGTCACGTTGTAAAATACCTTTCTCTGCAAACCTAGGATGAGTTCATCAGTCAACTCAGGGATCAGATCACCACAGTTATCCTTCCAAAAATTGCGAAGGTCAAATATTTTGCTATTATGTTTGATAGCTCTCCTGTTTGTTTGATATTTCTCACGCTGACTAAATGCCCCAAGTGGTTCAATATGTGTACAACAAAGAAACAGAAGTCAGCATTGTAGAGACTTTCTCTAACTTTATTCAGTTACATGGGGAATCAGTTGATGTCATTAAAAATACATATTTGTGACACATTGGAAGTAGATGGCTTTAAGTTGGAGCACTGCTACTGTGAAGGATACGAAAAATGCCGCAACTAAATCTGGAAATAGTGATGTACGGGAATGTATTTCGGATATTAATCTTAAAACAGTGCTTGGGCCCTATAACAATCACTTACCCAATATTTTAGGTGTGCATGCAGTTAGTAATGAGCCACAATCTGGGACTTTCTCTGACACCGTGGAAAATGTGTTTATAATTTTTTTAAGCTCCATAGGTGGGATATTTTTAAGGAACATGAACCAATTACCTAAATAGCGATCGTGTGACACCAAATGGTGCTTGAAGAGTGAAGATGTACATATACTTGCTGAGCCCGCAGAGAATATAATAGGTGCTTTAGAAGTATTAGCATGTTCCTGAAGAAACGTTAATACCGAGGGAATTTAGGAAGTATGTTAGATTCTACCATGAATTATTTTATTTATCATTCTTGCATTTTTAAATGCCTTTTCTAAACGAAGATAATACACCTCAGGTCTGTGTGCAAGATGGACATGCGTTTGATAAATGAGTGAAAAATTAAAAAGTCTGGAAAACGAAAAAGTCTAATGTCAAAGGAAACTGAGAGAGCACAGCAGACGTTTTTTACTGCTCTTGTACTCTTAAAAACTCACTACTTGAAGTAATAAACTGTAAATTTTTCATTCGATGACGTTTTTTGGCTGTTTAATATTACTAGAATTAAAAATTAATACAGCTGATAGTCACTATTCGGAAATATGTAAAGTTAAAACGGATAAATTATTATTTTTTTTACATTTATTATAATATTTCGATGCTACATTTATCAATCTATTTCATGCCTATGAATTTACTACTCACTTTATGTAAAAACAAATAGTTTTAGCAACTCCAAAATATACCTAATCTAAATAAATATTGAACAAAATTTTGAGACTGAATTTATCTCTGAAATAGAAAATATCTTACCCAAGCAAAAGACCCAACTAGTTTATATGCTTTTTCTGTCTGCTTCATCTTCTCCCTACTTTTCGAAGTCTGTGGACCATGACTAAAGGGAGTTTGGTGTATCGTAAAATGCATTATTGATTTTATCCGATTCTTAGCACTGTTTATGCCTGATGATCAAACTTAAATTTGTTAGTTATCTGATCAGATTCAAGGATGCTGTTAATGTCTCCGAGTAAGGTATTAGAGATTATACATTCGAGAAAAAAGAATCGATACCTCTTCTCAAATGATTTCTGTAATTCGTTACAGTATATTTCAAATAATGGCATTTTTTTACACGAGAAGAATTCAATATGATTTTGAGGAGTAGAAAACACATTGTATGAAGCAGTTCACCAGACAACCAAATCATAATTTGAGAAAAAAATGTTTTTCTGAAGGGAAAAAACGAGAACTCATATTTTTATCACATATTAAATGTGCTGAAATTATTAAAATTTGGTCAAAACGTTGAATAAAATAAATTGTTAGTTGGAAGTAAGGTTATTCCTATTCTATGCCTATTTAAAATATGAAAGTAGAATGATAATGCTTTCAAAATTATGTAGCTGTGATGAATATATTACTCCAGGGCTTAGAAAAAATTATTTTCATAATGTTACGATGTTACGTAATTCACTTACTTTTCCACAAATACTCTATGTTTATTATTTCATTGATTCAGCAGATAAATACAATTATAAAAACATACTGTATCCGCGGTTATTATAAAGTATTATAGCAGCGAGGCACAACGACGTGGGAGAAGGTACTCTCATAATAAATAACCATCAAAAATCCAGTCAGTGTTTAGGAGGGATATATTCAATAAACAATCAGAGAAAAAAAGCTTTTTAAATATTTGCAAATAATTAAGGAATCGTTGATGAGCTTGTAAGATGTGGGATAGTAGTTTCATAAATGTGGAAAACGACGCTTTTGATTTTTTTTAATAAATTATGTAGAATTAAAGGGAGATAGACTTAATTTTAGGCGTCTTAATATTTTTGTTATTTTTAATTCTATAACACAATTAAACGTCTCTCTCTCTCTCTCTCTTTCTCTCTCTCTTTCTCTCTCTACATATATATATATATATATATATATATATATATATATATATATATATATATATATATATACAGTCGAACCTCCATATATCGAACTTCCCTATATCGAAATTTTCTATATATTGAACTCTTAGCAAATCTCCATGTTCATTACATAGAAAAATTGTTTCTATATATCGAAAAAATCTCTCTATATCGAAATTTTTTTCAAGACAAATTGGGAGATTTTATTCCACTTTAGAATAAAATCTCCCAATTTTTGGCATTTGAAACAATACATCGTGGACTTCCATTCGCGGAAAATGTCCCTGATAAAGTTTTTAGTGGACTGAATAAATACGAACATTTCTTTGAACTTTCCGCAAAACTAACTGTTCAGCAAGATATTCGTAATTTTTTTTAAAGAATGTAACTGTGATCATTGTAACCACTGTCTGGATTATTGTTTTTTTAAGGTATGTAGTAATCAATAAATCTTTTATATTAATTCATTTTTTAGTTATTAACTTTCACTTAATGGGATTCGTATATAAATTAGAAGTGGAGTTTCGTATACGACAATTAGCTTTAACTTTTTTTTAGGAGAATTATGATAAAACTAAGCTCAATTCTATATATCGAATTTTTTTCGCGCAATTTGCTACTTCGATATATGGAGGTTCGACTGTATATATATATATATTTGCGATACTCAGAACAGTAATTATTGAACTTTCAGGTAAAGAAACACTATACATCTACAAAATTTTTCTTTTAAAATATTATACATATGAAATCAATAATTAAATATATAATTGCATAAAACTGCGTGTTTACAACTGTTGCACACTAACGCATTTAGATCCATACAGTAGTCAATACTGATGTCGTGCCCGGCACTCTGTACGAGAGAAGGAACGACGCCGTGAGGATCCTATGCGGGGAAAACCCAGGGTGGTTGGTCAGTGTTGGGGAGTTGGAGAAAACAGTGCGTGGGAATGTAATCCCGAAAACGCACTGAGGGTTTTTTTTTTTTTTTTTTTTTTTTTTTTTTTCTCTCAGTCAGTCAGATGACTGAGGTGGAGATAATGAATGTAAATATTGTAAATTAGTTCTGTGAGGTCAAATAAGTTGAATATTGTGTTTGTTCATTAGTCATGTGAATAAAATATTTTGAATATTCATCTAAGTGTTTTAAATTCGTGACCTTTAACGTCGCCTATCAGAGAAAGACCGAGGAAGGACGATATTTGACCTAAAATATTCATTCTGTCAATACAGTAATATATATTCTGATAATGTTTGTATATTATAAAACTCCTTTTTGAAAACGCATATTTCCCTTTCGTAATTTTATGACTGGTTCATTACCTCTTACTTTATCAGTCATACTTAGCCAATAAATACTATCGAAGTTTCCAAGTCAGAATATTTAATCGACTATTTAAGTATGCGTCTAGATATGGAAATCTTCAAAGGAAGAAAACTTTACCGTAACATATAGCCTACCTAGAAAAGCATCTCCGTAGCAAAAATTGTAATGTAGCTCATCTCACTAATTATGGATGGTAAAGTCCCAAAGAGCAATTAAGAGAGTTACTTGATTGTTTAATTAATCGCTTTCCTATCCCAGTATTGACTAATTAATTAATGGCATAGATTGTCTCATTTTAAATGGCTTCGATTCTTTAGACGTTAATTCCTAATAAAATGAAGTATAAGTTGCGATTTCAATTTTATGGGTCTATAAACCTTTGATTATTTTATGAGTTTAGTTGAGTTATTTGCGAGTGCTACGGTCATCTTTTTTCGAGTCTTTTATACAATTTACTGTCATTTTAAGAGAAACCAATATTCTTTTAAACAGTTTTAATGAATAATTTTAGATAAATTTAGAAATATCATATCTAATTAGATTGCGAAAAGCTTAATTTTGACAACAGTATCAATTTGGGCGTTAAAATATTCTTTACTTATTATTATCTCTCTAGTTTGTAAATATTTGACTAAAAATTTCGGAAATTCTCGAATAGCATACTGAAATAAAAACTGCTGAAACGTAAAAAGGTGTATCCGTTGAATAAATAAATAAATAAATAAATAAATAAAAATAAATTGTGGGCGTCCTAAATTTCCTTGTTTGAAATAAGAACTTAGCAGCACAAAAGATTCATCGTGAAGCCATTAAACAGGAAACATATCCTTTAATACGTACACATCACTGTAGGACAGCTTATTAACTACTAACAAACGGAATACAATTACATGTTGATTCTTCGAGATCAACTACTACACTCCGGTGATACAAAAGATTTTCAACGAACAACATAAAATCATAACGACTTCATAATGGGTTCATAACGGCTCGACAGAACTTCCGATGTGTGGCAGAGAGAAAAAAGTCCACGTGGTATAATATGCAACAGCCATTGGCTGCACCACGAAATATTCAAACTCGGGCAGTTACAAAATAAATTGAAATCAAGTGTTCTAATGTTTAGAACTATTGTACATTCAAGGAAAAAATTAAATTATTTTCATACCAAAAGCCGTAAGTTGTGTTCACTGCTCAGCCATTAACACGTATATCCCTCAATGTACTTCTATGACTGCGTGTTTTAAACTTCTGTGATTCAAGTTTTCTCATGTGAAGCAATTGTACAGTGTGTCTCCAAAGTAAAGGTGGGGGTTTCAAATGGCTATAGCTATGCAACAAATCCTGTTGCAGACACGAGTCATGCTTTAAATGAAAGACAAACTATCCAAGTTTATGTGAGGAAAAAGCTTACGTGCTGTCTCCATCAGACTTCGGGATGAAGGGCCAGAAAATTCCGAAGAATTCCATTTTGCAGTAAGATGGAGCTCCTCGACATTTTGCTACAATCGTGAGGGAATTTCTTAACGAAACATTTCCTCAGCGATGTGTCGGACGAGAAGGGTGAACTGCCTGGCCCCCACGGTATCCAAAACTTATACCCGTGGATTTTTATTTTTGGGGTTATATAAAAGTACCAGTGTATTCCATTCATGTCCGAAATCTGGACCATTCAAAAGAAAGGATCATTGAACTCTTTTGTCTATCCCGCCGCATGTTCTCTGCGGTGTATGGGAAGAGACTGAATATCGTCTTGACGTCTGCAGGCAACTAAGGGAGCACACATCGAAGTCTGCTGTACAGATAAGAAACGTGGATATTTTCTCTTCAATTTGACGTATATTTCATCTCTCTACAATGCTTTGTTCTGAAGCTATATCCATTTAAAACCCCACCATTATTTTTGGGACACACTTTATTATAAGAATATGTTAACATTTTCAATCTTTGTTTCTATATAGTTTATGAGTACAAAAGCATACTGCCAAGGGAAACGTAGAACTTTATATTCGGATTTTACTCAAGTTATACAACTGCGTCGGACCGACATCGGTTTACGGAGGCTATCCGAAGCCATGTCCGAGAACCCAATTGTCGGGCTGACGCCAGTTGCAACGGTGGACCTACCACTGCGCCAACGGATTCGTCGGTGAACCGACGTCGCCATACGTAACTAGACCGACGACGACAGAAAACAGCAGCTTTGTGTGATTCCTAATGTCACAAATTATGTTTTTTAAATAAAACCGGAAATCTAAAACAAGGTATCAAACAATCACAATAAAATATAAATACTATCTTAAACTTATCGAAGGTTTCAATAATGGGTAATATCCCTAATCTCGTATCTCATCATTTACACCGATTTTTTAAATATAAAAACACTACCAAAGAAAACAATTCTCAATTTTTTTCAATAATACAACGAATGAAAAGAAACTTACCATTTTGAAAATATTATGAAAAGTACCTTTTTGGGTAGAAGAGAAGTGAAATTCGATGCGGCTCACTGACGTCGGCATAGAATCGGAAAACGACATCTGGCCTACAGTCGGTTTCACGTCCGACGCTGTCATTTGACTGATCTTTCTGACGTTGGGAAGTAGTGTTGGTCGACGTACTTGTGCTACTTGGGTAGTATTTAGGAGTCTTCTAGATTGAGATTGAGTCACCCGGAAGTGGGAGGATCTGTTTTAGGTTTCTGGTGGTACCTCCTGTACAGCATTGCGTCTTTCTCTTGGACACTATTTAACTCTTTGTATACTCTCAACATAATACAACAGCATAGTAATGAATTAACTCATTGTTCAAAGTAGACAGTTGTATTATGTCCCTCTCCTGCGAAAATATTTTGTCAAAGACATACGTCCAAGATCTATGAGTGCGACAGTTTTGAAACTAGCCACCTATGGGATATTTTGCCTCTGACAGCCTTTAAGCAAAATATTTTTAATTATAAACGAAAAATGAACACCTCAATCAGCCAGAAAATACCAGGAAAATGTAAACGAAGGTTACTTATTGAGTTCCTTTCCAGTAGTATAAATGAGGAAATGTTTACTATTTCTTAATAGGGAAGATGTTAAGTTGCAATATCAGATAAAATATTTCTAAAAACTCAGAGCAATTTTCTTACAATACCGATTTGAAAATTTTGTCTTTTTTGTTATGCGTTACGTACTTCCGTCTGTCATTTTACATTTGAGTTGCCATAAAAACGCTGAATGCATAGTATAAAAGTGACTTTCGTATAAAACTAAGCTAAAATACTATAGATTGTATTTTTCTATTCATCTACTTTTGCAAAAAAGATGACGCCACCCCCCTCCCGGTAGAGTAAAGGAATTCCATAGCAATACGTATATTCGCAGAGCGTCCGTTAGCTAGTTTTTCTCTGCATAATTTGCATATTTTAAATGACTGAACTGTTGAACAAAAAGGGGAAGAAAATTTCCTCAAGTATCTTCACATTGTTATAGGTGATAGAATTTTCAACATTAAGCGCAAAGGTTCATATTTATAACCTATGTAATCTCCAAATGTACAGCTTGTAGGATCACAGTCTACAAGCCCGGCTCATCGTTTCTTCGACGCCAAGGGGGTAGTCCACTACGAATTTGTACCTGAGGGGCAGACAGTGAAGGTGCTTTTCACCTAGAAGTGCTAAGAAGACTGAAGGGAAGGGTCAACCGGGTGAGGCCAGCCATCACTGGAAATTCGGAACTGCATCACGACAATGCACCCAGCCACACCTGCTCCAGGTTCACCGACTACCTGACGATAAACGGAATCGCAACGATTCCCCAACCGCTTTACAGTCCCAACTTAGGACCAGCAGACTATTTCCTATTCCCAAAAGTGAAATTATCTCTCAAAGGACACCACCATGGGACCCTAAGTGCCGCCAAAGAAGCTTGCATCCGTATCCTAAGGACGTTCCGGAATCCGCCGACCTGGGAACCTCCGAGTCGTGGAAAAGCCGCTGGCAAAAGTGCGTCGACGCTCCAGGGGTGTATTTTGAAGACTTTTGAGGTATTGTAGCAGTATCTCAAATAAATCTATTTTTCCGAAACTTTTTCCCCTCTCTTTTTATACAAACCCTGTATGTAAGTATGTTATCACCTCATTCATTTTGCAGTTTGCGAAATTTCTGTCGTTTATCACTGTGAGCAGAGAAATGACAAATCTTGTGTCCAAAGAAAAATTCCGAGGAGAGGTTTTAAAGCACATTTCCTTCTTCTCACCGCGTTGACAAATATCATTTCATACAACACATTAATGTATTTTACCTCTTTCTTAAGATGGTAGAAATGAATCTGTGATCCAGAACAGGTAGCCTTAGTGGAGCAATTATCAATCTGTTCTAATGGTCCTGATGATCAGGTTAATCATAATTTTAACACGAGACTTTAGCAAGAGAGAAATAATTCCAAAGTTGATACATAGTAATTTTAAATTGCAATTATATCTTCTCTTGATCCGTCTAGGGGATTTTGCACAATATATTTCTATACACCGATACGAACTAAAAATTGAATAGATTCTTTCAAGAAAAAGTCGTCAAGTGTTCTAGTTCAAAACATTAAAGTAAAATTCATTAAAGGTGTCTGTACAGCTAGCTAAACTAGCTGTACAGATAAAGTCTAAAGAAAGTCTAAAAAAGTTAATAAAGAAAAGATTAATTAATAAAGTCTTTTCATCTGGCATAAAATTTAAAAAAATTCTAATATTTATGACGAAAATATATATCAATAAAAACAGTCTTAGATTAATCTCAGAGTGATAAAATTAGTTTTCATTCTGCATCCTATAAAAGAAATAAGCTAAAATTGAACATATTAAAATGTTATCCAATGTAGATAATTTTTTTCAATATTAATTATTTTAAACAATTTTAATATGAATATTAAATCACTTGAGAATACAACATAATATATTTCTTTAACTAACATAGATATCTTTTAAAATTGGCAAATGATTTTATTTTCGAAATATTAATCGATACTATTTTCTTCTTCGAATAATCTTTGAATTATTTGATAAGAGTCCCCTAATAGATTTTCCGAAGAAGATAATAAAGAAAAAACTCATAGTCATTAATTTTATTCTGAAAATTAATCTGTCACAAGAAGGACTTTTCTTTCATTAAACATAATAGTCAAAATTGAACATCAGCAAAAAATGAAGAAAAGCAATTACTTACACGAATGTTTATGATTTATTTCATAACAATTAATCACTATCATTTTTACCGTTTATTGCAGAAGGCATGTTAATTTTGTTATTACTTCCTGATACACAAGCACCAAAATATTTGTTTACTGTATTAGCGATATGTCCAACAAAATTTTTCTTCAAACTATTTTAAAGAATTTTTCATTTATTCAGCGTTTAGCTCATTTGAGCTTTTTTCTTTATCTTATTTACAGATCTTGAAAAATCTTCTCGATAAAGGAAGAATATATCAATGTCTTTACATTAAGGAAAACTGAGGAGATGCCCGGTTTGTGAGGTATTATATTAATATTTTCTATTTGAAAACCTGGTTTTTTTTTACTTTTCTATCAACTGGAGTCAAGCTCTTCAATGACTAAATACTCCAGTCTTTCTCTCAATGCGAACTCAAGATGCAAGTCCGCATACACAATTAGTTGATTGAGATTGCAAAGGTCGGGTTTCGTATATAGCAACACAGCGAGCTAGAGTGCCGCTGTCCATTCAAGCATCCCATTTCCGGAAAGATTCTACAGTATTATAATTCTCTTTCCTACTGTCTTGCCCGATGCTGGATCACTTCGGTGATTCCAGCTGAAGGCATTGAACTCGAAGATCCTGAGCGCTCCAATCACTTTTCTTCTTTCTCTAATTTCTGTCCAATCATGGTTCCCCGCTGCTTACTTTCTGAAAGCCTGCACTTGAGGGCGTGGCCCAGGTAGTGCAGTTAGACCAATCTTCCTATGGTCCTATGGAGTGCCGCTGTCCATTCAAGCGGTGAACGCATCAGATATGAAGCTTGGATGGAAGACGGCGATAACATTTGTCGCAGATTGTCAAGCCAGCAAGGTATGTGAATCAGAGAACCATGAATTGATCACAGGAAGTTAGAGCGCATTGTGAGACATAGAAGTTTAACGTTAGGTTTTATGTGAAGTAAGTTTCAAGTAGGAGCTTTTGGTACATTTCTTTTCTTTAATTTGTTGAAAATTCAAGACTTGATATAAAGTATTTGTTTTTGGATTTGTGACTTAAAACATCTTTGAAATGATTGTATGATATACAGCCCCATACTTCATAACACCTTTCTCCAACATTCTCGGTGACTGATACGAGACCGAATCCTCTTTTCAGCTGAAAGTTGCAGTTACCTGTTTGGCGGTTTGATAAAAAGAATATTTCATTCCTCAAGCTTACCTCCATAGTTCGTTTAATTTTTGATTCTTCTGCAACGTGAACTCTCAGAGAAAGAAACTAAAGCTGTCATTTTAAGTATTGTTATGTTTTTCTTAACATTCGTAACATCCGAAGTTATGATCCTTGAAAACCCACTCAATTTTAGGAGCATATCTGACGACATGCAATAATGAGACTTTTAAAAATATTTTCCTATTTTGAAACTGAGTAAGAACACAAATGAAGAAATCTTATCCACGTTTTAGAAATTTCCCTTCTACATAGAAAATCTATAATAAGAAAATATTTTTCTTAGCTATAACTCTGGTATTATATATCAACATAACTGATTTTTTTTTCCAAAATGCTAAAACTGAGCAGGTTACAGAACCCAAAGATATAAATATTAGAATTTTCAGAATCGTAGATAAAAGTGTGCTTTAAAATATACTAGTTCAAGTTGCAATGAATTTAAATGCCTTTATTTAAATGAAAAATCATTTCGATATTTGAAGCAGGGTGTGTTTGTGTTGACATCCATAACTTCTATAAACAATAGTAACGTGAATATAAACCAAGTAATTATTCTTGCAAAGCGAGAAGTTTTTTCGGGAATAGTACAATGAAAGCGAAATACCTTTTACAGTAGAAGTACTTTGTAAAGTTATTTCTTATTTTAAGATTTAAAGAGTACAGCTCAACCTAATCGTTATTGTATGTGTTAGCAATCTCATTTATGACTCAATATTATTGACAGTATAATGATGAAAATGAAACAAACAATTATAAAAAGAGCGCAAAGAAATTGTCAAAAGCAAAATAAGTGTTGTTAATACTTCATTTGCCTCGAACTGAACTGTCAATGTATGTTTCTAACGTGTCAGATACAATTCTATTTCTCAAAACACAAAATTTACGACATTACGACATTACGATAAAAAAAATAGCTGCCAGGCTTGCAAATTGAAACATTTTGACAATGTCTAGACACTTTAGAGATATATTTTTAGTGATAAGTTGTGAAAGTAAACGAAAATAAAACTTTTCTGTCAACGCCAGATAGCTAATTTGGAAAATTTCCGTCCCGAGATTGGCGTGTACGGTTTCTCGTGCAAGTAAAGCATCATTATGAAGTTTAGAAATATGAAGGCTGTAACGACCGACAGACAGCTTAGGTCACATCAGTCAAACCATCTGTCCTCCCTGATGTGCAGATAGGTACAGCATCCATTTTTTAACGCAGTTTAGGATGTGAAGAAGTACTTTGCTCCCAAGGTTTCTTTGTATAAATGTATTAAATATGCTTTTTCTCCCGCTAACTTTGACTGGAGAGTTTTTATAAGCCAAGTAATATTGCAGAAAAGAAAAGCTAATGAAATTCAGCAAACATAAATTTTCTTCTTAAAATGTTATTAATGAAAAAGTTTTAAAAATTTCTGGTATAGCTATACTATAAGATTGCTTGCAGTTCAACGTAGTAAACACGTAAGAATACGATACGCCCAAATGGAAATATATATATATATATATATATATATATATATATATATATATATATATATATATATATATATATATATATATATATAGCCGTTTTAAAGCCGTGGTTCCAATTCAGTGCTATTTGCACTTGTTTCTCCCGAAACCCCAATGGATAGGAGTCATTTAGGGACCATGATTAAAAAGAAAGAATGCAAAGGTTTCAATTAAAATGATTCAAAGGATTTGGAGAGAAATCGCGTTAAAAATGAATGAAATAAGCGTCCGTAAATCGGAAGCACAAACACTTTATAGTATTTCTTAGTTTGTTAGTAAGTTAAGACGGAAGATGGATTTATCCAAAACATATCACAGACTAAAAATAGGTATTTTGGACGAAATTTGTCTGTGTCATTTAATTACGGAAAGTCTCTTTCACTTTCCGAAATATAAAGTGGCTCTCTCCAAGTAAAATAATTAACATGTTTTGAATAGATATACTCAGCATGGACTAGAGACATCTTATATTATACAGAAATAATTAATTCGAATTCATGAACTATGACTAAAACGAAAGGATCGAAATATCTATTGAAAATTATCTCAAAATAAACTATAATTACTGTGAAATCAGTTTGAATTCTATAAAAACAACGAGTCACTTAACAGGTGGCTGATGTATAGTATATTATGAATATGAAAAGAAATTCTGGAGTGAATGTTTAATTTCTACTTAAATAGACATGCGAATATTTTAAAAGATATATTCCTGTGCAGAGATTTATTTAAAAGCAAATGATGATATGAAATATCTTTCCGTGCGATCATTTTACGTCTGTGAGTCGTTAACCGTATATAATGACAGACAGAAGATATCAGAGCTTAATAAATTTGTAGCAATACTTAGCTTGAACTGTGAACTAACTCAAACTAATGAGGTCACTGGAAGCAGAATGTATCAGAAGTTCAGATCCCGGTATAAAGATAAATGTTGGGGAGGATTAAACGCCTCCCCGAAGAATTTCCGAGATGATTATTAGCTTCATTAACGTAGGAAATAATGATATTGCCTTCTGGACAAACCTCTAATTAATAGGAATAATTTTGATAAAATTTATCTCTCCGTGTAAGGAAATATTGGCGAATATGTAAACAGTTGGTAAAGATTTCCTTTGCAGCATTGGGTAACATTTATATGCAGATATTTTTTCAATGAACGAGTATCATACATTAAAATGTCATGCTAATAAACTTCTGAACATACATATTTATGTATTTAATGTGTTGATAGAAGTTAAAGTATAGATACGACCACGAAGAATAATTTTACTATCAAATAAATTATTATATGTGATGTAATTAATGAGTATCTTCATTATAAAGCTATGTATTTGTCTATGTTTAGATTATCCCTTTTAGAATATAGCCATATGCCCACCTGAAACATTTTGTAAAATGACGTTATTTGAAAACTTCCTCACTACCTTATACTCTTAGATCCATCAAAGGTTCCTAATAAACTCGACCGAAATATTCGTCCCTTCCTCCAGAAATTATCTTAGAGATGATTAATAGGTTGGCTTTGAAGTCAAGATGCGATTAGCCACCGCAAATCTTCATAATAAGGTCGTGTAAGGTAAAAAACAATATTTTGAGCTTATCAGTTAAATCTTTTTATTTGGTTAACTTCTAAACAATATTTCCTAAAATCTCAAGTGAAGTCTGTATCACTGTTTATAGATAATAACACATTTTTGGTGTTAACATTGTGAAAATATAGAGTTCAAACATGATGTAATTTTTCAGTTAAAAGTAGGGATGAGATTTTATGCTTCCCTATATTGCAGGCTTTAGAGTCCGAGTCTCTTAAAATATACATTGACTATTGCAAAACATCCATTAAACTTAACCCTCAAACGGTACGGTGGTGGTCGGATCCGACCCAAGGGTGTGTTTTCCCCCTCCCGTACTCTCCCCTCTCATTTCAAGAGATCGAGTTGACAAGGAACCCTACCATATAGACCTACTAGACCACCCTACTAGATATAGGAATAAGTAAATACAAGTGTCTTTGTTGAAAAACATCATTCATGATCACTAGTCATTTTAATTTTTTTTGCAATTTTAGATTTAAAAAAATAATTTATTTAAATTTTGCATGCCAAAAATCGCATCAGTATATATTATTTTATACATTTTTGGGCTCGGAGAGTTGGTTTCACTAACTTCTAAAACTATGCAGATTTTATTACATATTAGACCTAATATAATACACAACATTCTAAGTAAATGCCAAAGAGATTTTCTTTGTTTAGCAAAATTGCAATTCGTTGGTCATTTTTCTACAAAAAGGGTTTTATTTCATGTAAAATATTATCAATAAATGTTATCATACAACAAAAATGCATATTGTGTACTATATGCATTCTATTTCTACCAAAAAACCTCATCAAAAAAGATATCGTAAATCTAGTCTTCTTTTTCACTTGCATTCAATGTATTCCAGTTAAATGAGTAGAAAAATGGTTAATACTGCCATCTGTTATCAGCTTAAAGATGTAAAAACATTTTGCAACCTTTAACTGGAAAAATTTTCACTCTTCGTTAGGTTAAATAAAATGGGGGGGGGGTGAAATCTGCACCGTGCAAATGGTAGAGGTTATTGCAATGAAAAGGGCTGATCGCACTCATTTGATTAACACAAAAGACAATGAAATTCATGACGTTCCACTACGTAGCATATAGGCTTAAATTGGTTGTTGGGCAGTATCAGAAGAGTTGCATAGTTTAGCTGTCCTTAAATTAAGGACAGCTAAACTATTTCTCTTCGGGTAGTTTTTATATTTCATGTTGATCATGGAACATATTTCAATTCATTTCAGCTGTAAGATCTAATTTACATATTATAAGTTTTTATTGTTTTGTTTGCGAAGATATCTTCTCACTCTTAAAGTGAGATTATGACTTCTTCCGTGCATGGTTTTTCTGTAGTGGTATCTTAATTTTCCATTTACAAATAATGTTAACAGTTTTTAATTTTCTTGCAATGGTTAGCATAGAAAATTCCCTTATGAGATACTGAACTAACCACTGATAAGTTCTTATAAGTTTCGATCTGTCTGGTAGGTGTGTGTTAAAAAAGGGGAAACAATACTTTTAAATTAATACTAGCTCAGATGGTATCCCAAAATTACGACAGTATACTAATCTCGGTATACTCAGCCTAGTCAGTGGGATAAAATTGATGACAATTGCCCTGCGAAACGAGGCACTAGTTACGGCATCACATCTCTTTAATAATCATTCCACTTCTCACGGTTAAATATCTTCTCGTGCAAACTAATGTTAGTGCCGTAGTTACGCATTTGAGCGGGCTGACATGAAAGGTGAGAAATTTAAGACATACATTGCAAGATTTTTCGGCACACTACTTTATTCTCTATAACAGTTAGTTTGAACCGGAGTGCCGTGAAAGAATCTCACGAGTGTCGGGGAACATTTTAAAGAACCTTAATTAAATTATTTTCGAAAGAAGACTAAAACACAATAAGTGTCCATGTAAATATTTAAACCTCTGTGAATGATTATAGGAGTATATCATTGTTAAAATAAACGTAAAAATTGTTTGTATTAGTGAATAAATCAAAAAAAAATATTTCCTTTCTACGACTCTTTTGTTGATCATGATAATTTAAGTGTGCTATGGAAATTTAACTATAGGTCCAAGCGTGTCACGAGAATTAAAACAAAAAACAAAAACAAACAAAAACTTGGAAAACTCTAGGGCAGTGGTTCCTTTCTGGTTGTACGCGACATCTTTTGAGGTGGTACGAACGTGGTTTTCAGAGAACATGGATTTTGAATGCTAGTCTATGTGGAAAACAAGTACAAGAATTATACTGAGCTTGGAAAACGACCTAAGATTTTAGATAAGCACAGTTGAAAGTGACATAGAAGCTCTAATAAAAAATAAGCATAAGCAACAGAAAGTTTCTCATTAAGCCTTCTGATAGAGACATTTAAGTGTTGGGAAATTGTATTTACCATTTGTTAATAACAATTACATATAAACTACTTTTTCTAGTTTTATAGAATTATATTCTGTATTTTGTTTTATTTATACTTAATACTTTTTGTAAAATTATACATGTGTGTACAGAATTTACTTGAGCCCCTCCCCCCATCAAGAAGTTATTACATAACCAGTGGTACGGCACGACCCTACAAAGTTCTCAGGTGGTACTCAAGTGTAAAAAGGTTAGGAATCACTGCCATAGAGGTTTATTTTAAAGCACAAATGCCTCAGCAACAGAACAACTCTTCTGATACAGAATTATCGAAATACAATAATGCACTCTTATGGTCCGTAAATACCAATAACTATCTTTGCCAATTAATGAAATCACAGTCAGGAATCCGGACTTTCTTATTTCACCAATACATGTAATTGTGAATTGTTGGTCCGCATATGCATGTAAACGAATTCTCTACAAAATCAAATCATATTCAAATCAGTGAGAAAGTGTTACCGTGCATATCTTTTTCCCTTTCCTTGAAATGCGTTTAATGAGCATTTGCCAACAACGTTCTGAAATTAGGGATATTTTTCTGGCAGAAACTTCATTGTGAATAAAATGTTTCATCAAAGGATTTAATTATTCACAATATCGAATCGAAAACCAATTGTTGGATGAACTTTGTTCTCAGTCATATCATTCTCTAATTAAAATATTGATGTTATTGGTGGAATGGGGTATTTTTATAATTGAAGAATAATACTATTTGTTGTTAAATGTAGTTGAAAATAATACGAGGAAAATTCTTTTAAAATTGCATTGTTATTTTGGAAATTAATGATATTATATAAAACATTCACGGATAATTTCTATATATTTTACAGTTTGTTAGCGTTTCTATAGCATCATCAGCAGTTAGAGCATAACAGGGAATATTTCATTTGTTATAGTCGAAACTAGTTTTAACAGTCAAGAGTTAGAAACTATCAGAAGCTAATTAATTAAATATCTAGTAGAAGCAATAGTTTAAGTTGCTCTCGTCTGAAAAAAAAATCCAATTTATTTAGGAAGTTTTGTAAAGTATTCTAAACACGACTCTGCCGCTAATAAAATACAATCATTATACACTGAAGATTTTTATAGTATCATGCTTCAGAGAGTTTCGAAATAGTTAAGATCGCTAGAACAATGTATTAAGCATTTCCTGTGTAACGATTAATCCAATTATCCGATTCCATTTGTAGGGTTTGTGGTAACGATCTTATTCCCTTAAAGAAATGCATTTAAAGAGAAAACCATTTACAGAGTATTAACTGATGTATTTTTCTCGGTACAGGGAAATAATTGAAATTAGTGTAGTTTAACTGAAGGCTTCAAGTTGTATACAGTGCGTTTAAATTTGTTTTTTTAACTTTGAATATTTTTTTTTTTTACTTTTTAATCAACGTCTCCCTGATACAGGAAAAATTAACCTAGGGCATGTAAATAGTTATTTTTACAACTCATTTGTGCATTCAGTTGATTGTATAACATGTATAAATTCATCA
The DNA here is from genome assembly GCA_907164885.2 of Dolomedes plantarius. Taxonomy (NCBI): domain Eukaryota; kingdom Metazoa; phylum Arthropoda; class Arachnida; order Araneae; family Dolomedidae; genus Dolomedes; species Dolomedes plantarius. The sequence goes on along the minus strand of OU015493.1, from coordinate 161,537,634 downwards.
ATTACCGAGTATAAATGACCTCGTAACTACTGCTTTCATTTTATGACTACATTTTGTGCTAACATTATCTTATCATTCCCATCTCCATTTCTTGACGTGTTTAACATTTTCACCTTAGTAACTTATTAGTTACTTTATGATGTTCTTACTACTACATTAACGATTGATTTTCGTCTTTGAATGTCGTTCGTAAGCTTTTTGTATAATTTTCGCTCAGCTTATAAAGTCCCTGAATGTTAGATGAAAACTTTCACCCCTCTAGAAATTTTTAATGTTATTTTAGTTTAAAATTCTTACCAAATAAACAATTTAATGTCGATCATAGCTGTAGTTTAAAAAATAGTTTTTTTTTTCTATTAGCGATAAATGCTCCCCAGAATTCAGAGCAAGGTGATTCCTCATTGACGCCAAATTTATTTACATTTAATCTAAAATTACTCAGGGTTATAGTCTGCTCTATTTCAAAACCTAGTCATTTTCATCAATCGATAAACAAATAAACAATACTGTTGTTCAACGATATTTCTGCATGCTTATACATATACAGGGTTTCCACCTATATCCGTTACACCCCCCGTAACTTCTAAATGAAGACAGATTAGGCCATAAAGTTGGTATCTAGGTATAGTAAAAAGGCTATGCGATACTCGATGAGACAACTTACAACGCCGTCTATCGGCTAATTTTGGAATTAGTGTTTTTATCTCAAAAATAGTGCAAGATACGTGTAAAAAGTCAATTACAAAGTTGTACAGCTTCATCGATTTAGTAAGAAAAGACACGTTGAGCCCATTAATACTCAAAACAAAATGTAAAAAATGAAAATTATTTTGGTCGTCATTTTCAACACTATGGCATCGTGAAACGCGAGCGAAGCTCGAAAAGACCACGAAAAGGCTCGAAAGTGTATAGTGGCTAATGGAGAACCTATTCAGCAACATAAATAAATGATCCTGAAGATAGGGAAGTGTTACAGTTTCTTTCTTCCACTGTTTATGACATGTCACTTTTCGAAGCTATGACCAAACAAATGTTCATTTTTTACATTCTGTTTTAAGTATTAATGTGCGCAAGGTGTTTTTGCATACTAAATTGATGATGCTGAACAACTGTGTAACTGACTTTTTTCCCGTAGCTCGTACCGTTATTGAGATAAAAACGCTAATTCCAAAATTTGCCGATGGATTGCGTTGTAAGTTGTCTCATCGAGTAGCGCGTAGCCTTTTTACTATACCTACACACCAACTTTATGGCCTAAGCTGTCACCGTTTTGAAGTTAAAGGGAATTAACGGGTATAGGTGGGAACCCTGTATATTCGTATGCTGAAATGTATAATTTTAATAATAACGTTTTAAACTCATAAATTCAATAAATAGATAAGAAGGTAGATATAATTACCATTCATCAAGGTTTAATTAAATTTCAATTTATCTCCCTAGTATTTTTATGCCATGTAGACCGTATACCAGTTTTGATATTAATTAAAGAAACGATGGTGTGATAGATTGTTAGGTATGAAGTTCCTAAAATTACGTCCGTTAATGATGCGATGTTTTTCTAGATGTTACCAAATTCGTCTCATAACAGCGCGATCAATATTTTAGCGACAAGATAAACCATAATTCACAAATTTGTGACATTTTTACATAGTTAATTTTATTTTCATTATGAGTATTTCTCTGCAGATAAGGTTTACTCGGAGGCATTTTTTTCTTGTAATTAACACTGACTTACAAACTGTAATAATAATATCCAGTATTGAAAATGCGCTCCCGTAATGCTAATTTCCCTTAACAGAATGCTTGTACGATAAATTATTTCATGCAAGAGTAAGTGCACTTTCAATTATTAGAAGTAAATACGATTTCATTAAAATGCAAAACATGGTTTTTAAAAATATTGGAGAGAAATTTAGAAGAGATATATAAAATGTATTTTGCAAAAACGTAATTTTTTTTTCAGTGATTAAGGAAATGAACAATGGGGTAATTTGAAATGGAATTATATAATGAATAAGATTTTTTTTTTTTACAAAAAGGGGAATTTTGATCTCGTGAAGAAATACTTAATAATTAGCTATTTCAAATTATATGTATGCCCCACAGCACATCGACAATTATAAATCACTAATATATACGATTTTGTTGAAGTATATATCTTTAAGACATCGAAAAATATCCAAGACTCGTCTTTTTCACTTCCATATGAAATCGACTGTATACTGTCTTAGAGATCCTGAAGACATACAGGATATTTATGTCATTTATCAGGCGTCAATTAGAGCAGATATTTTCGATATGGTAGTTAAATATCATAGATATTTTAAACAACTAGAAAATGACGTGTTTTTCCGTTCCAGAATATTAGAAAATCAATCTTTTTTCTTCTCCATTCCCAAATACTATACTCATTCTTCCGAACATGAAAAGGCATTATTTCTAGGGAATTTTTATGCAACTATCAAATGGTATATATTTATTTTTACTGCAATTTTCTAGATTATATGCTAAAAAGTAGAAATTTTATGAGTAAATTTTAAAAAGTTCATAAGTTTATTAAACGATAGATATAGTCGAAATCTGCTTCTGTGTGTGTGTATAAGTGTCTAAGAAAGAGAGAGTAAAGAGAAACAGTGAAAGAGAGTAAAGGAGCTGAGTCTATGTTTGAAATACACTGAATCAAAAACAAGCGCAACTACCAGTGTTATCTCTTGTATTTGGGGGTACATAGGTTTTAATTTAGGAAAAAATATATATTCGAATATGTAAACATTGTTGCAAAATATATATACGCAAGAACATATAAATATCCTGAAATAATTTTCGACTACAGGTCGACATATTTCAAGAAACTGTGGCTTCACGACAAGGCTGATAAACTCTCTGAGGCGTTGCTAAAAATTACTACCATGGGATCCATAACAAAGAAAAACAGAGTCCTAATTAAAAAGCGAAGACCATATTTTTAAATCAAAAACTTAACGAGGAAATTTATTTACAAAAAGAATTAACATTTAAACAGTGCAACATATTCAATTAAAATCGCGTGTAGATTTACAACGTACAGAGCCGAAAACACACACGTCCACACAGGGCGCGTTCTACCCAGCGACTCTCCCCCAGACAGGGGGTCGACAAACGTTGGTGACAGTTCCTTCGTAACTTTATTGCATTCCAGAATCGCTAGGACGACAGCTTTACTGGCTGCATCTGTGAGAAAACGTTTTTTAATCCCCCCACGTGTTCCGAACTGGTGGAAACGAGCAACACTTTCCTTGAAAAACACGCAGCTGTGTTTCAAGCACTTGTGGGGGCTTGGTAAAATAAGACCATATTTCCAGTACGCTACAAAACAAATATTATATTTTCAGATAATGTAAATGTAAATGTTCAGTGTAAATATCTATGACTACTTTTCTTGCATTTAAAAACCAAAACTTTGAGTTGGCTCAGTTTTATCCAAATATTATATTTCCAAATAATGTAAATGTTCAATGTAAATATCTATGACTACTTTTTCGCATTTAAAAACCAAAGCTTTCAGTTGGTACAGTTTTATCCAAATATTATATTTTCAAATAATGTATATGTAAATGTTTAGTATAAATACCTATGACTACTTTTCTTGCATTCAAAAACCAAATCTTTGAGTTGGACCAGTTTTATGCAAATATTATATTTTTCAAATAATGTAAAGGTAAATGTTCAATGTAAATATCTATTACTACCATAGGCGTAGTGCCAGGGAGGCACGGGGGGCACGTCCCCCCCCCCCAACTTAACTTGAAATAAATTAAAACGCTAATAGAAGTTGAGTTAAAATCGAAAAATTGTAGAAAATTTTAAGAAAGGTAGTTTTTTCCGCTTTTTCAAACTGTGAAACTGAAGATTCCGATTATGTCTTTAGCCTTAACATAGATTTTAACAATGATATGATCCATAACAAAAATTCGATGCTATATTTTTTTCTCATTTTATTTATACTATATTTATTTTTCTCATTGTTATAACTTTTGAATACTACTCAAACATCAATTCTATTGTTATTAAATTTTTTAAAAAGTCATAATAATTCGTATTTTAAGGACCCCGCCAGGCAGTCAATGCGCGGAGGAGGGCCCTGACTGAATTCAATTCGTATCCCCCCCCCACCCAAAAAAAAAAGTTAGAAGCATGCTAGGCCTATGATAACTATTTTCTTGCCTTTAAAAAAACAAAGCTTTGAGTTGGTACAAATTTATCGAAATATTATATTTTCAAATAATGTAAATGTAAAAGTCCAATGTAAATATCTAGGACTACTTTTCTTGCATTTCAAAACCAACACTTTGAGTTGGCCCAGTTTTATCCAAATATTATAGTTTGAAATAATATAAACGTAAATGTTCAATGTAAGTATCTATGACTACTTTTTTTGCATTTTAAAAAACCAAAGCTTTAGTTGGTACAGTATTTTTTAGATATGTAAATCTTACTTGTCAATCTAACTTCAAACCCTTGTTACAGATGTAGGTAATAGTAATTATGTATGATAAAATGTATTGGCATATTTTAAAATATATTTAGCGTACCGTAAATTGGGGTTACTTGAACCCAAAACTGAAGATTTTTGTACATTTCTTACCCAACGATAGCCTTAAAAACATGTTTGTGCTGATAACCTGATCTGAACAACTTATTTGAAGATTCCCCAGGATTTTAGGTCTTTTTCAAACCAGAATTTTAAATATATATATATTTAATAAATTATTGAAATTTGGGTTTAAGTAACCCCCTGATTGGGGTTACTTGGTTCCAACCTACATTTTATATGAAATATACAATTCAAATAGGAAATGGGCTCAAGTAGCACTTAGAATCTTGAAATAAAAATAGAGGCTTATGTATGAAAAAATTATTTATTTTACACTAAAACAGAAAACAAACCCCATTTTATTTGCAAATCTGATTGTTAACAGTGGATGTGTCTTCAAAACTAATTTTACCCAGTCACGCCCAGGGAGATTGTTTTGAAAACATTTCACTGATCTTCCAAGCATTGCAAGGTAAGACTTGACAATAAATCGAAAATCCAGTTCGTCTACGGGAAATCCAAAATCACAAGTTTTGTCTAAATGACTGGCACAGGCCAACTCTTCTTCACTAGTAAATATTATTGGATGTCCAAGTTTGTTCAATAAACCATTCTTCAATCTCCTTTTCATGGTGGACCTACTAATTTTAAAGTAGGTTGAGGCATCTGAGACATTTCTCCTGACTTCACAGTATTTAAACATCCCTATAATTTTTCGGCTATAAAATCCGCATACTTTCTGCTTCCAGGAGACCTCTTGTAATTTCGGAGCATTTTTGTATCAGATCTGCGAATAAATGCACATGAACAGGTTTAGCCATTTAATAAATGGAACCCAACATGAAGTATTGATATTTATTATTTTTACAGTGAAATTTGAGAATGTCTAACCAAAAATGTGACTAGGGGTTAATTCGTCCCACTTTATTGCTTGGGTCCAAGTAATTCCATTTTTAGTTTATCAGCGCACTAGTTAATACTTATAATTTTTACTGGGTTAATTAATTCTCCATCCATCTAAAACTATTGTTATATTATTAAAGACTGTATATGAAATGCAAATTTATCCTTACCTAATCTGGGACTGCAGTGTGTAAAGAAGTGAAGGTGGAAGTTATAAGGTCACAAAAATTCGTGTTTTTATCACAAAGCATCATAACCTGAACTAAAAAAGGTGGGAAGAACGGGAACGTGGTAAAGTGCCTCAGGACCTAGCTAATGCTCCTATCTGTTGGAGAGATTGTGAATTATACCTATATTTTATTGACAAGAGACCTAGGTGTAATTTAAAACACTTTTTCGGTTTGGGTCCAAGTAACCCCCAAGCGTCCAAGTAGCCCCAAGTTACGGTATATCAATTTAGAGTGTATATTTGTATGAGTAACATTATGGTAAGTGACGGTTATGGCGAAACAGCAGCCAATAACCGTCGCCATAACCGTCACTTACGGAATTGGGGTGTGTACGCACCGTTTACTTTGCATTAGGATTTTTGTGTGCTTGCATGTAAGGTGCGTTGAGCCCATACTGTAAGTTGTGTTTGTCTTTCCATTTTCTTCTTGACTAATTGCTTCTTTGGGGGACTCGGGGCCTTGGGATGTCTTTTGGGCTTACCTGCATCCTATTCAGAAAGTTCCCCTTGAGGTAATTGACATGGTTAGGCTCCCTGATGACGAGACCTGTCGGTTACCTCTGTTGTTTTATGGTTCAGTTCCGGCACTTATACAGAATCTTGCCGTTGGTGCGTGGATGCCCAGAATGCTTGATTTCTGTTTGTTTTTGTCTATTTTATTATAATTTTTTTATCTATATCTGTTGGATTATTTATTCATGCAGATAAGCATATGTATTTTTTTTGGCCGAGATAGTGTGAGACGATATCGAGGTGTGATTATATAACTTCTTTTTTTTCGTCCGATGTAGATAATAGGTATTGAGAGAAAGAACAAACGGATGTTCGGGTTCGAGCAACCTCGTTACAGTGGTAAGCAGTCAATGACACTGTACAAGAAAGTGCAACGGAATCGTCATTGTTGTCTATCTCTTTCCGTATTAGAGAAAGATGAAAAGAGTTAGGTTAACAATGTTCGTTGTAAATGTTTGCAGTCTATCGGAACGAATAGAAAATAGAGGCTTTTTACCATTCATTTATATAAAAATATAAAATAACATAAAATTGGACAACTAGCTTATCACAAATATTTCTTCCAGGCATAGGCCGGGCAATATCCGAACGGCTAAGCCGCTGACCTTCGGTACCAGAGTTTGTAGGGTCGAGTCCCAATGTTGGCATGGATGTTTGTAGCCGTTCGAAATCTGCTTTAAGCGGTAGGTCCCGATCGAATTATTTTTCGTGTTGCTAAAAAAAAAACCCGAACTGCTCTCAGCCAAACCATTATTCCAGGAATGAGTGCATATTAATACACTATTCCACAAGAGTGATAAATAACAATCCGATTAAAATTTCATCAAATGCAAACGAAACATCTATTTTATTACCATGTTTTTATTAACTTACTTTCTCGTTTGTCTGTGTGTGTGTTTGAACAAATTTTGCAATCGATTTTTAACTAACTTCCCGACTAGCTAAATATTTGAAACTTTTAGAATAGCCCTGAACACGATGGCAATGCATTATTTTAATACTTTTAGCAATCTTTAAGCAGAATTTAATTCTTGTTCAGTTAATTTTGTTTTGTAGACTGGTGCAGCCATCTATCGGCCGGGACGGGAAAGAATAGTTAAACACAAGTTAACTTCCAATTAACTTCATTTTCTTTCAAGTTGATGGGATAATTCATTAAAAATTTTTAAAAAGCATTTATTAATACATAGAATTGTAAAGTTTATATGATTCAACAGGAAATTTAAAAACATGGTATATAAAAGTTCTTTTTATCTTGTAATTATCTTGTATGAAATAAACCTGATCATGTTTTGTTCATTAATCCTCTTTTCTATCCTTTAGTTAGCTGCACAATGGACTTTCGGTTTTAGAAAGTTTTTTTTCCGTTACTTATCCCGACATTACATTAGTTCATGGATCTTATTGCTGTTCATTTTATAGTTCAGGACCTAGATATTTTTCTGTTTTTCCTGGGTTCGTTAGGACTGAATAAAATCTCTTCAGGAAGTCCACACAAAATAAATTTATTATTCTGTAAATTCTTCAGGCAAATACACAAATTCAAACATAAAACACGTAACAACTGTCTTCTATACAGAAGAAAATTCTAAAAAAAAAAATCAGGATACCAGAATTTTCAATAAAATACACGCCAATCAATGCACTTTCAACCCATTCAATTCTCGCTAGGGAATTGAACTGAGTTCCAATGCCAATGTCAGATATATTTATAGATTTCCAAAGTGCGCCCTGTAGGCCAATTTCAGCTAGATATTTCTAGAAGCTTCCAGAAAGGTTTAGTCGGCAAATTGGTGAACATTTGGCGAAATATCGCCAAATTTGGCGACCAAAATAAGTCATCAATGGATTTAGATTCATCGCCAATTTAGCGATAACTCTCATATTTGGCGAGATTTCCATAGACTCCCATGTTAAATACATAGCTATAGGAGTTCTTCCATAGAAGCCATATTAACGAAACAAAATGCAATATTTACGAAATTCGTAACAATATTATCGTTGTAGAGATCCTTTCTAAGCATGCCTATCCAATGAAGAATATGATCGAGTTACAGATGCCTTGCACCCAAAGCACAGTTCGACTTATAGTCCGTACATTGGTTGCAAGGCAAGAAAATTTTGATCCATTATAGAACCGTTCCTTCGTTGAAGCCATTCTAAAAATCTCTTCATCACAAACCCTTATTGAAGTGTTTAGTACATATCGATAATAAATATATTAAAAACAAATTTTTTTGTAAAGTTCCTATGTATAAGATCAAAACCGTTTGAAAAATCGTAAAATACATCTTTACCTAGCCTAATCCTTAATACAGATAGGTCTGTATTTAATAATAAGTAATAGCTAATCTAATTTTGTGATGCTCTAGTCAAAATTTAATTTATGTTTAACTTTACGAATTCCGGTAATTTTTATTGATTTCAAAGTGCATTTTGTTGGTATTCCTTTCATAGTTTCAAAAGTTATCAGTTTGTGTAGATGACATGGTTCTTTATATATCTAGTTATTCCCAAATTGTCCATGCATATAACATTATTTTCCGGCGAAATGGCTATCGAAATTATTCCATTGTCCCGGAAATAAATAACTGTTACGTTCAATAATAAAAATTTAATCGATTTTTGCCAACCCTTCCAGCTGCTTAATTTTTTTTTGATTTGATGATGATTATTGGATTTCAGATCTGATGCTTTTAGGGATCAATGCAGACTTTTTTCAGACTTCTTGGCTTGAATTACTAATTTTTTGCTGTTAAATTAACGTAATTAATTGTTTCAAGCCAAACATGGTGATTGGAATACACGAACATGTGACATTACATGCATAGAAGAACATGTATATATTTATAGCAGAGGACTATAAGTTCTACGCAAAAATTTAGTACTTTTTAAATTTCTTCCATGATAGTATTCATAGATGAATTATTCAGTATTTGATATAATTAATCCTTTAAGAGTATCAGCGTTTAAAACTTGATTAACACCCTCCAAACAGAGAGTTCTTGTCTATACCGCATCCATCATTCAGACGTCCCTATCTGCTTCATGCCCCAAATGCTCAGTTAGATTGAGATCTATGAATTAAAGCGAGTCTTGATAAATAAAAAAATAAGTCATAACCATAGTCTACAAACCATTCGTGTGTACATAAGTACTATCACACCATGTCTGATAACGTAACTGAAAGAAAATGCATAATAATATGTTATAACGTGTCAAAAGTGGACGATGCTTTAAATTTCACATTCTGTAAATAACATAACCACAAGAACTTTATAGAGCGGTGAGGTCGCTTTCTCGTGAGGTCGCTCTCTGCTATGGCTAGCGAGAGCTCGTTTTCTTCGGAATGTTTTCTCCAGGAAAGACAAATCTCATATCGTGGAGCAAAGTTATGGCAAATGGCCACACCATTACTTTACGAGGTAGGCACTCTTTCTCTGCTTGAAATTCAAACCATTCGTGAACGATTTGGTCAGTATAATAAGAAGCATTTAACATTTGGAGAATACATCTCCCATTACACATATATATATATATATATATATATACATGTGTGTGTGTATGTGTGTATGTGTGTGTGTGTGTGTGTGTGTTTGTATACAGGGTGATCGTAAACTATGTCCACAAAATAACAGGGGTGATGTTACACATCAAGATGAACAATATTTTCAATGGAACCTGTGGCCGCGTTCCCCTCAGTCTACCAGAAAAGCGTAAAGTTCAGTATCCAAGTTGAACTTTTGTCACTGGTAAAAAAAAGAGAATAAACCATGATGTAAGTTGCCCAATCCAATTTATATCAGAGATAGCATCAAAATAGATGCTCAAAATGGCGTCCAAGGGTGTCGCTGCACAGTTGTCACCCACGAATGAAAAACTGTCCCACCCTCACATACACTCCTAGTGTCGTGTTAATCTTGTCTGCTGCAACAACGTTTCTGGCTACGTGATTTTCCTCTGAGTCCACAGGTGCCTCGTTTACACAAATGATGTTATGAGTCCCCCGAAGAAGTGTGATAGATCCGGTGAGCGTGGAAGGCAAGCCACAAGTCCATCACTTCCTATCCACTGTCTAGGATATGTGGCATTCAGGAAGTGGCCGGCTATGGTGCTAAAGTTTGGTGGGACTTTCATGCACATGTCCCTCTGTGTGGTGAGTGGAAGAGCTTGCAAGGTACCAGGAAGCACTTAGTCCATCAAAATAAGGTACGCTGCGCCGGTGAGACGTTCTGGAAAGAATACGGTCCTAGCATCCTATAATCAACGATATCTGCACAGATTTTCCCTGAAAATCTCTTCTGGTATTTACGAAGGGAAGTAGCGGGGTGGTCTCTGATCGGAATAGTATTGTGCAACTTATAATTTGGTTTATTTTCATTTTTTCCAGTGACGAAAGCTGAACTTGGACACTGAACATAACGCTTTTCTAACTGTCTGAGGGAAATGCGGGCCTATTTTCCATGAAAATATTGTCTATCATGATGAGTACTATAACCCCTCTTATTTTGTCTATATAGTTTACGATCACCCTGTACATATATATATATATATGTGTGTGTGTGTGTAATATCATAAATATCATGCCCTCCATTCTAGCATTTAAATACCCTTTCCTAAGTCTAATCCCCAGTAAAATTAATTTATCGATTAAACCCCTATTCACAGAACTTCCCACGCATCGCATGCCTTTGCATATTTACACGTGCATCTGTCCAAATTCAGGAATGGGTTAGCTTTGTGACCCCCCTAAATCTGCTGGCCCGACAAATAATATCCACATGATTTTTTCGCCCTCTCGCATTTAATGTTGAAAGGTGATATTATTCCGAGCCGTTCATCTGGAAAGAACGAATGTATTTTCGCTCACGTAAAACATGTACAAAGAAATTTGGCCCGAATGCAATTAAATCTAATTTTTAATCGTTTCAAGATGGGTCTCGCTCCAGCCATGCAAATATCAGCTAGTTCTCCCTTTAAGGTTATAATTTAAGGACGTGATTTCATGGTGATATCATAATAATTTCATGGTTCTCCACATCTCTCACCCATTTAAAACATCTGGTCATGGGTTTCTGAGAGACTGGGATGCCATCGCTCTCTAGCTTCTACGATTGATGAAATGTGGCATAGACTTGAAGCAGAATGGAATGACTTGCCCGTATCTGTCATCCAAGCCTAGTTCGACACGATACCTAACCGGATTAGAGCCATTTTAGCTGCCAGAGGTGGCAGCTGTGTGTATGTATATATATATATATATATATATATATATATATATATATATATATATATATATATATATATATATATATATATATATATATATATATATATATATATATATATATATATATATATATATATATATATATATATTTTCTATGTTGAGACACTTGTCGCGAAGACATTCGCCTATAAATCACCGCAGTTTTGCTGGCCATTTTATTATGGGGACATATAGGTGGACCAGCATTTCCCCCTATGAAGGGACGACACAAACGGAGGCATTTTAGAGGCGCTTCGCCAGGATTCGATCCGAGCACCCTCAGCACCAAAAATCCGCGCTGTGTAACAAGGCCGCCACGGCCCTATATATATATATATATATATATATATATATATATATATATATATATATATATATATATATATATATATATATATATATATATATATATATATATGATAAAGTGTGGCATAGACTTGAAGCAGAATGGAATGACTTGCCCGTATCTGTCATCCAAGCCTAGTTCGACTCGATACCTAACTGGATTAGAGCCATTTTGGCTGCCAGAGGTGGCAGCTGTATATATATATATATATATATATATATTTATATATATAGCATTTAAGCGCAATCGAACGACCCAGGAGGGAGAAACGGCATCTCAAACTCAGGAAATGGGCTTGTTTGAATCACGACAAATATCCGCATCGGTAGTGCGACGACGTCTGCAGCTGTACGGATTGTCTGCATGGCAACTATTATTGCGGTTTCCCTTTACACTGCAGCATAGAGACGCGCGGTAACAGTGGTGTGCCCAACGACAAAACTGGATACAGGATTGGCACCAAGTCGTCTTTTCCTATGAGTCTCAGTTCTGCGTGTAGCAACTTGATGGACGTATACGTGTCTGGACGTGCGTTCTCCTCGAAGGTACCGAGGAGAACACACGTAGCCTGCTCGCATTCAGTATCGTCATACGGGTCTTACACCTGGTGTGATGGTATGGGCAGCCGTTGGGTACACGACACGAATACCTCTTGTTCACGTCGTCGATAATCTGAACAGCTAGCGTTACATTTCTTAAATCTTAAGGCCGATGGCTGTGCTCTATTTTCGAGACCTCGGAGACGTCATCTTTCAACAAGATAACGCAAGATCGTATGCTGCCCGTCAAGTTCTGACCAACCTCTACACAGAAGGTGTTCAACTGTTGCCCTGGTCAGCACGTTCTCCACATCTCTCACCCATTTAAAACATCTGGTCATGGGTTTCTGAGAGACTGGGATGCCACCGCTCTCCAGCCTCTACGATTGATGAAGTGTGGCATAGACTTGAAAAAGAATGGAATGACTTACCCGTATCTATCATCCAAGCCTAGTTCGACTCGATACCTAACCGGCTTAGAGCCATTTTAGATGCCAGAGGTGGTAGCTGTGTGTACTAATTTCGGACCCTGTATACTCCCAAATTTCCTACAAATTTAATCATGTTATTTCCTACTATGCTGTATACGTACAATAAGTAACAATAAGTACAATAAGACGGATGAAACTTCATAAAGAATGAGAAAACAATAAAGTTTTCCGGCTGACTCGTCTAAATATTGCAATATTTTGAGCAGTCGGTATTATGAGATCAGGCAGAAAGAGAGTGCCTCTTTCAAGTGAAGCATAGGGATATGAAATTTACAATATAGTCTGAACCTCATACACACAAAGAAACACACACCCATGTATATATATATATATATATATATATAACATAAAAAACCCCATACCATTTTAAAATCTAACATTATTCTAAATTCCTTTGGGCGTACGAGCTAAATTTCGCTTTTGATTCTAAACTCTAATAACCTCGAGAGAAAATATTAAATGGCTTCCTTTTCAAATAGGCGCGGCGTCCCCAATATTTTAGATAAGCTCTGCGCAGATTATATAAAACCACATGTGACTTATCGACAACAGCAAATCCCTAATCGCGATGATGATCACATGACAAAGTTTATATAAACCACATGAAGGGTACATGTAACGCTTTTTTGATTTTGTAACTGCCTTGAGAAGTCGTATTCGCCGTCTAATAAAGATGTAATTAAATTAACGTTGTGGTGTTTTATGTGTCCGAGGGTGAGATGAAAAGCGGGAAAGGAAATTAAACATGTGATGCACGGCCGGGCGACAAGTCATCCATCTTTACCTAAAAAGAAATACCACTCGGGCCTTCCTTCGTCGGCCCGCGCCCGTGCTATTACAAAAGTCGGTAGGAATACCTCCCCTCGGATACAGACAGTGAGTTGAGCCGCCATCAATACTTTTCAACGGAGAAAAAACTCCCCTATCTTACCATGTGACATTGATAACTTTACTGGAATACAATATTGGGCTGAGTGTGTCGCGTACAAATCCCGTGGATTCCCACGAAGTGAACTTTGATTGAATCTGAAATTTAAATTTTTGTGTCAAAAAGGAGTTTCATTTCCGGATTACATTAAGTCAAGATGATGTCGCTTACTTCGGAGTGACCACCAGTGTTAGTTTTGAATATTTTTCAGTCGTCGAATCATGTGTGAACTTCCGAAGTTTCGTGGCAGAGATTTCGGGAAAAAATATTTTCAGATTATGTGAAACGTCGATTTTCACTAATCGTTGACCTGGGGATAAAAATTTTTTTTTTTTTTTTTTTTTATCCAATGCGGAGGCACTTGTATTTCAAACATTGGCCCTTACTACGCCGCAGTTTTACTGTCCATTTTATTGTGGGGGCGCTGGGGATAAAAATATCCCGAGAAATTCTGCGAAAACATGCTGTGTGCAGTGGAATAGTCTGTTGAATACAACGTGCGAAGTTTTGAATTTAATTGACTGGAAATTCACTTTTATGAGAGACTGTCATCTAGTGTCATCTCCAATTGGGATACTGAGTTCTAGGACTATTTCGAAATAAAAACTGTCACCTTGGGACTAGCTAAGCTAAGAACTTCACCAAGATAAATTCAGAACCGAGCTGCAGATGTTAAATATATGAAAAATGTGTATAATTAATTTGGAAATACTAATGGTGAAAATTAATAAGGATAATGGTAAAGAGTGTGAATAACCACTTCAATTGGTAAGCTAAAATTTACGAATTATTGTTAAGGGTGAAAATTTTAATATTAATAGATATTGATAAAAATTTATTATAAATGTGTTTCGGTGAAAGTATTTTCAAATTATTGATTTAATTAAGTACTGATGATAAAAAATAAATCGATAAAAAGTAAAACGAAAGTAGGAATCATTGGTTTAAAACGTGTATTTTGTTTTTGATTTTAAAATGTTTCATGTTGATTTGCATTTTGATAGAATTTTAAGAGTATATTTTTTCCTATTATAAGATATTTGAATTTAAAGAAATTTTTGAGACTTATATGTGATAAATTTATTATAAGTGTGTGTTTTAGTGTAATTTTATAATATTTCTATGTTCTTTTTCTGATAATGAATATTTTAGTGTTTTAAGATAATTAACCCTTTCGCGACGGCAGTTCCGATCACGCGCTTTCCTCTGAGGCCGGAGGTTTTTCTCGTGAGCGTACCCTCCAGGCCGGCGGTTTTTCAAGCGCTAAGCCTAAATTTACGAAAAATTCCAAAATAGTAACATTTACGAGCAAATCTATTTATTTAAGCTATATATGGGTTACTTACACATTCTTTTATTATTTCTCCACTAAAAGATTTTTGTTATACAGTAAAATATTTTTTGCTGGGACATACTGTCGAAATCCTAGTCGCCCTTTCCATACTAAGAGACTTTCATCAACTGATATATTCCTATCAGGAATATATCAAGAACTCTGAAAGTTTTGAATGATTAAATCTAAAAAAGGTTTAATTTTTTCAATCTTTTTGGCATCAGAAGAAGTAAAATGCAAGTATCGAAGAATTTTGATGCACTGGTCCCGAGTGATAACCTTACTGAAAAAAGGTGTTGCAATCATGGGATTCGTTAAGTTGTACATCTTAATTTTCATTTTTTTTCACAATACCCATCAAATTGTCAAAGCAAATTAAACATTTCTTCTTTAGTTACAGGCAAAAAATACTTTGAGGATGAACTCTATTCACTTTCCGGGTTTACGTACCTCTCATACGCATTAATTTGGTTAGTATAATATAATACGCATTAATTTAGTTATTAAATCCATTACAGTTTCATAAAATAAAACCTAAAAAAATCAAATTCATTTGATACAACATCATCGACTTTTATTCCACATGCCACTGTGAATGTTAGTTGAGTTAAATCCCTTACACGAGAAGACCACGAAGAAGCACCGTCCTGTGATATACTCAGAATAGAAATGTCTGATATATCTTCATCATCACTCTGATCTCGGTGCTCCAAATCAACAGATTCACCCCACGAGATTCACTGGAAGATATCACTGTCACTACTTTCAGAATTTGTTTCAGATTCCGACACATTTCTCATCAATTCAGAAATTTCGTCTTCTGTCAAATATTTTCTCCTTTTCGCCATATTAAATACTCAAAGGAAAGAAATCTCACTGCAACAGGGTCTGATTCTGACTCAAAACTAAACGGTGAACCCATATACCCAATGCTGCAATCCCACCGCAAAAGAAAAACAAAATTGCTCGTAAACAAAGACCACGTGCAAAGTTTAAATGCCCTACCCTCTGACAGCCAGACGCAATACATCCCTTCGTCCGTTTGTTTACATAAAACGATAGTCAGCATGTGATTCATACTAGTCTTGTTTTCGAATCGAAGGTCCCAACTACGTGTACTCCAAATTTCATAGACATGCGGTGCCATCTTGTGCCCCAAAAATTAACTAATAAAACGTTCCGAACTACTGACACGGATAGGTGACGGTCGGCCAGAAACGCGGATAGCTGCTGTCGCGTATACGTGACGGTCGGCCAGAAACGAGGATAGCTGCTGTCACGTATACGTGACGTTCGCCGCGAAAGGGTTAATGATCCTTGGTTACGTTAAACTGAAATATTAAATGAGTAAAGTAATGTTACGAGTATCTAATTTAGCACGCAGTTCTGAATCGTCGCGGAGAAAAAGAAAAATAACTAATCATTTCCGGTCTCGGGCGCCGTTGTATTACATTTCGAAGGTCGCCTCCGCAATAAATTTGAATGCTCAGCATTAGTTTTGTAAACACGATCATGAAAAGAGCCAAACTTGTTTTGATTCATTTAACTTAGAATTTTTGCGACTCTACATTTAAACATGATGCCTGTGGTTTTGGTTTTGGA
Organism: Dolomedes plantarius; assembly: GCA_907164885.2. NCBI lineage: Eukaryota > Metazoa > Arthropoda > Arachnida > Araneae > Dolomedidae > Dolomedes > Dolomedes plantarius. The sequence continues at coordinate 161,520,908 of OU015493.1, read as the reverse complement.
AAATATCTGCAGGGATAACATAGTAATTTTCAGACATCAAGAAAATTTTATAATTTAAGTACTTTGACATATTACATTTGATGTTGAGACCTCGTAAATTGTTCTACGAATTTAAGTAAAGGAGATTTCTGGAGGTTAGTCGACAGTTAAAATTCGTGTTACGATTTTCATAAACGGAACGTCTTTATAACATGACTTAGGGTGCCAAAAAACCACAATTGGAGAATTGAAAAACCATTGTATGTTATATTTGGTTCATCCGCCCCAGAAAATTCTCGAAATAGAAATAATGAAGAATAATAAATAAATAGGAAAGATAATATTATAATGAGAAATATGTTTTAAGATATTAAATACAAATGATGAATATTTGGGAACTTTACAGCGAGGATTCATACCAAAATGTGATATAAGAAAAGAAAAATTGTTTTTGGTTTATCGATTTCATGATTAACTTAATAAAACTGAGATGGGTATTGGTAAAAGAATTTTGATTATTTGTGTCAATTAATAGAATAATAGTTTGAAATTTGAACATTAACATTAAATTATGGCAATTGATAGAGAATATTAAGGTATTATTATTATTATTATTATTATTATTGGTATTAGGAGTATTTTATTATTGTGTGTTTAATACTTTCATATGTTGTGTATTTTGAATTCTATTGAATATAAAATTGATAGACCAAACTTTCACACTAAACGAGATTCTGAAATTGTCCATGCTTGCAGATTGAGATATTATAATGCACCAGAGAGCTTAAAACTACACCACGAATAATGACAAACATTAGATCCATTTTTCTTTCTTTTCTATGTGATGCTTAACATCATTATATTTTTTTTAAAATCGATATAATTAATTATGTGTTGTCCTACTAAAGGTATATAAAAAAAAAATAAAAAAAAAAAAAACTGTCTAACTTAAACTTTCTTCTTAAGAATACTATTATATGTGAATTTTTTTGGGATCTCAATTTAAACACCGACTATGACAACTCTACTTCTTTAACCTTTCAGTAAATTTCCTACTTCTTGAAAAACACTTTCCTATCACCCAACTCTACAAGCGCGTTGGATGTCGTCCCAACTGTTTAAGATCTTTTTTAATATTTTTTACTATTTGTTTTTAATTCAACAACTCAGTCACTTAAAGTGCTGAAGATCATATGCTTGAGTAATGACTAAAACAGGGCTGGGATGGCCACTCCTTTTGTCCTCCCATTTCTATATATTATACTCCCACAAGTATGACAACTGCACCTTTTCCTTTTTCTCCATCTGTGTACTATGCAAGATGCTGTTTTCCAACGCAGTCATATTCTGTCGGAGATTTACGGTTAGTCCACTGTAAGGCTAAAAGTCTCTTCCTCCTTATTAGTCAGAGAACAATATGGAGAAAGAAAACCCACTTGTTACACAAACATAAACACAACCCTCACTGCTTAGAGGTAGAATTAAAAAAATTTGAAACTAAGAGTTTGGGTAACACACATACAACAAGGTACCTTCAACACAAAAAATGGATATCCACGTAGAATTAAAATAAGTGTACACAAATGAATAGTAAATAGATAATTTGAAAATAAAATGAAAAGTATTGAGAATAAATAAAGTTAGAATAAATATGAATAAGTATAATTAAAGAATATTGAATAGAATTTTGGAATGAATAAATATTGTCGAAATAAAATGAATATAAGAAATGATGAAATGAGAATAAGAAATATAAATGATATTGAAAAGAGATTTTTTTTTGTTGATAATAAGTAATATTGAAATAAAGAAGATAATGGATATTAAGAAAAAATAGTGAGATAAATAAAGATACGAAAACTAGATAATGAGTGATATGTTTTGTAATTTTTATATACAATTGATATATTTGAAGTGTGATTTTATTAAATCTTGTGATTTTTACTGAAAGTGTGATTTTTATTATAAACTGTGATTCTTATTATATAACTGAAGAACTATTTTTCTTGATATGTAAACAAACCAAAATAATGTTATGTTTTATGTATTCTACATTGGTGAAGCAAAAATAGGAAACAGCAACACAAAGACTGTGATTTTTTAATTGGTGTATTTTCCTCAACATACTAATGACTGTGACAGGACTAAAAATGTTGCAATTCATTACAAGATAAGTAAATAAAGATTTTTTTTTGGACTCACTCCATAGTAGTGAACGCTGAGGAGGAACGTACAATAACTTCAAATTATTATTGTCATGTTCTATTCCATTTACTTAACATGTTTGTTTGTTGATTTTGATATTTTCATTGTTATATTCTATTGTTTGTGTGAGTCGACTCAAAGTTAAAATTGATGTAAAGTGAAAATTTGATAACTTAGTTTTTTTTTGGTTATGTTAATTGATTATTTTTTCTGAGATTGTGTTGTGTGGGGACTGCAGCCCTGCACAGCAATTTTCAGTTGATGATAAATTTATTTTTAAGTTTAATTTTTTTTCAAAGCAACAATACAGGAAGAAATTTACATAATTTACAATTTTCTATAATTGATCATTAGTTACTATAATTTTTTTGTTTTTATTGTGTTCATAAATTAGTAAATCATTAGTGTATTTTTATGTATTCAAATTTGAAATGTGCCATGTCTTGCCATGTGATCATCATACTAAATTAACTTAAAACATATGTTCCTTTTCAAACTTTTCCAAATTTGTGGTCGACGCCCATTTTCCTCACATGGTCGGGTGAGTCTGTCCTCCAATGCAGGCATTGTTGGTCAGCCTCTTCTCGGACGGGGGGGGATATTCTATAACATAAAAAACCCCATACCATTTTAAAATCTAACATTATTCTAAATTCCCTTGGGCGTACGAGCTAAATTTCGCTTTTGATTCTAAACTCTAATAACCTCGAGAGAAAATATTAAATGGCTTCCTTTTCAAATAGGCGCGGCGTCCCCAATATTTTAGATAAGCTCTGCGCAGATTATATAAAACCACATGTGACTTATCGACAACAGCAAATCCCTAATCGCGATGATGATCACATGACAAAGTTTATATAAACCACATGAAGGGTACATGTAACGCTTTTTTGATTTTGTAACTGCCTTGAGAAGTCGTATTCGCCGTCTAATAAAGATGTAATTAAATTAACGTTGTGGTGTTTTATGTGTCCGAGGGTGAGATGAAAAGCGGGAAAGGAAATTAAACATGTGATGCACGGCCGGGCGACAAGTCATCCATCTTTACCTAAAAAGAAATACCACTCGGGCCTTCCTTCGTCGGCCCGCGCCCGTGCTATTACATATATATATATATATATATATATATATATATATATATATATATATATATGTATGTATGTATTTTAACTTTTCCATTTCCTAAAAACGACGTCACGTGACCTCTCTTTATTTCCTTTCTTGGCATAGTACTTTACCTCGTATTTGAAATCATATGTTGCGTTCATAAAGATAGCGATTCAGTATCTATTAATATAAAACGTTATTGTTAGAAGAACAAAATATGTTGAAAAATATAGTATAATATAACAGCATGTCATTAAATTCTAAAGAACATGATTAATGAGCAATTTTTTAGTATACATTCTCCTCCAAATAAATTGCTTTAAAAGGTGAAAAAAAAATTCACAACAAAGACATATATGCTATGGAAAAATACATAGATTTTTTTAAATATAATAACAACTATAAAAAAGTTTGCTCAAACTTGACTTACATTCTGTCTTCCCGGATTTATTTTCTAATTAACAAGTAATGATGCCATCTAGAAATGTAACCATGGTAAGCCTTTTTTAGGAGAAGAAATATTTTTAAAGATTACGGTACGTTGTATCTGAACTTCATTTTGCCAATCATAGGGCTGTTTTTTTGTACCGTTAAGTTTTGAAAAAGAGAAATTTTGAGTTAGTAAGAGACTGCATTCATTTCATTTTAATTAAAAATGTAGCTTGCAGAAAGAGCAATTTAAATTTTATAACACACACTTTAGTTTTCACATGGCGATGGCCTATTTTTTGAAAAGTAATTAGCAAAATAATTCTTCCCCAATAAAAAAAATATTTTTTTGCACTTGAAGAATAGAAGCATTCCTCCAAACTGATAAGATGCTCATTAATTTTATGCTTAAGTAGTAATTACGTTTTTTTAAGGGACACTCTATGAATAATATAAGTGAAGCAAAACACATCGCAAAATTTACTTTTATGCGTATATCCGTTATTTACCTGTAAAAAACAAGCCATTCTTATTTAAATTTACTTCTAGTAGTTTTTTTTATCTAAAATATGTTACGTTTTTAGTTTTCTCTACATAATAGGAATCTTAATTAATTTTTCCGATAGTTTCATATGAATAATTTACTTTTCTGTACGTAAGATGTACTGTACTTTTATATTAAGAAAATATTATTTTAATTTACGTACCGCGGTCGATTTTTTTTTATTATTCTTTTCCCTGTTCAATATTTTAGCAACTCTTAAACTCTTTAGCAACTCGCAAAATTTTCTGATTATTTTTTCTTGAAGATTTTCAGCTGGATTATTCTTTCATGAAACTCTCTTTTTTTGGCAAAGTTAGTTTTGTTAAATTAATTTTCAACAACTTAAAGAAAAATGTAAACTTTTTTGAAAAAAATTTATTAGTTATTTTTTTGCATAAAATTGAACAACGCTATTAGTCAAGCAAATTTGCTAAATTGCTATGTATTGCGGGGATAACTCGGTGAATAAAAACTTGTTTATGATGCCTTTTATGGTATAAAATGAAAAAACAATATCAGAATTTCGTCCATTTCTTTTTATTTGTCCCAACTTAGAGGTCACAGAACTCGTTGCTGAATGGGCGACAACAAAGCACAGCTATAGATAAAAATTTCACACCTTCTTTCGATCAGTCACTCGCTATTAAAAACATATTTTGAATTTTCAGAATTTTAATTTCTTTGATGAAGACATATTTATACTAGTGTATTTAATTGACTAATGTATTTAAGGAATACTATCAACTTTTCCATATCGCATGACTGATACTATACTATGATGAAATCTTTTTGTTTTATTGTACTTGAAACATAACCTATCAGACCGTACACGATTTTGATGCTATGGTAACGTCGCTTCCAAGTCACTGCTGATCGTCATTTGTAATGGTTTTACATGACGTTGCTGAAATTAAACTATGTCGTGGCATCTTCGATGGTGTCGGTTTCCGGTCTCCTTTCTCCTTGTATTGTGACCCTACGAGAGCGTCGCATTGTGGCTGCGATTATAGGTATGAAGTTGACTTAAATAAATATGTTGTAGAAATTCTTTTGTTATGGATTCTTTTCAGAAACAACTCTCTCAAGTTGATTATAGGTATGAAGTTGACTTAAATAAATATGTTGTAGAATTCATTTGTTTTGGCTTCTTTTCAGAAACAAACTCTCTCAAGTTGATTATAGGTATGAAGTTGACTTAAATAAATGTGTTGTAGAATTTCTTTTGTTTTGGCTTCTTTTCGGAAACAAACTCTCTCAAGTTGATTATAGGTATGAAGTTGACTTAAATAAATATGTTGTAGAATTCATTTGTTTTGGATTCTTTTCAGAAACAAACTCTCTCAAGTTGATTATAGGTATGAAGTTGACTTAAATAAATATGTTGTAGAATTTCTTTTGTTTTGGATTCTTTTCAGAAACAAACTCTCTCAAGTTGATTATAGGTATGAAGTTGACTTAAATAAATATGTTGTAGAATTCATTTGTTTTGACTTCTTTTCAGAAGCGAACTCTTTGAAGTTCAGTCTGGATACCTTACATCAAAACTTGTTGGCATGTACTCATAGAGATTTTTGTGGCAGTTCATCTGCATCGTAAGTCAAAAGACATATCAGAGTTGACGCAAGTTGAATTGCTCTATTTGTGATTCATCCCCTTCATCACTAAAGATTTTATTATTATTACTATTAGAGATATTTTTGGCATGTTTTAATACTATAACGTTTGGATGGATTTTGGTTACTAAACGGTTTTAACGTCTTAACGTTCCTCCATAACGGTCCTCCGGAAAGCAAAATTTTAGACGCTAAAACCGTCCGTCCATACCTCGCAAGTTATAATTTTGGCAGCGTACCAAACCCAGTCTGTATCGCTTGGACAAGCAGTAAACAGTTAAACAGAAAAGAACCAAAATGCGTGTGATGAAGCGCTTTCGATTTGAAAGAAAAATTAAAATTTTTAGAGAGATAAAGTGATCGAAGGCTGTTTTCATCACATTTCGGTTAGAATACTAGGAAGCCGCCTTTGATTAGGGGACGGAACAGTCGTCTCTACGCATCAGCCAATTTAAAAGCGGCGGTGCGCGATAGGGGGTAGGTGATTCCAGACGCAGATAAGGAGATGGCACCAGGGTTTGACATTAAAGTAAAATGCCCTATTGTAAAGAATTTATTGGGCCTGTAGACCGCAAAACACGTGGACTGGACTTTGGGTGGTCTGTTGTATGACGCAATGAAGGCGGGCATGAGTTATGGGATTATCCAATCCAAGAAATTAAAATTGATGCTAAGTGGTGGATTTTTGAAAGCTTTCCTGAATGGATTAGGAGTCACGAGAAGGCGTGGACTTTGTTATAAAAAAAATAAATAAATAGAAGACTTAGAGTTTTTTTCGGAGATTCACTGCTGCATGCGGCCCGGGTTTGCCTTCCCCCCGGTGCTTAGCATCGCAGGTGATGAGAGATTGTCAATTAACTGTCGGAGATCCGATTGATTCTTCCCGGTATGCTTGTATCATGATCCCGTTTTCGAGAGAAGAGAGAATTGCGCTTTCACGATGGAGTGACGACATATAGGAGACCGGTTGATTCTTCCCGGTATGCTTGTATCATGATCCCGTTTTCGAGAGAAGAGAGAATTGCGCTTTCACGATGGAGTGACGACATATAGGAGATCCGATTGATTCTTCCCGGTATGATTGCATCATGATCCCGTTTTCGAGAGAAGAGAGAATTGCGCTTTCACGATGGAGTGACGACATATAGGAGATCCGATTGATTCTTCCCGGTATGATTGCATCATGATCCCGTTTTCGAGAGAAGAGACAATTGCGCTTTCACGATGGAGTGACGACATATAGGAGATCCGGTTGATTCTTCCCGGTATGATTGCATCATGATCCCGTTTTCGAGAGAATAGAGAATTGCGCCTTCACGATGGAGTGACGACATATAGGAGATCCGGTTGATTCTTCCCGGTATGCTTGCTTCATAATCCCGTTTTCGAGAGAAGTTACCAAGTCCGATGATGAGATCGTCACCCGTGTTCCAGTCCAGTTAGCATCAAACTGAGTGAGTGTTAATCATTTTGTCTTGTTCAGACCCAACATCGAAAATTTGAATGATTGAGTGCGGGATCAATGTTTATTTTTTAAATATAGATTTTGAGAGAGAGTAGTTCTTTGCCGTAGGTAAAATAAATAAATTTATGCTCCCTGAATCCAAAAGGTGTAGATTTAATTAAATACATGTCATTCGATATGAATCGAGGAGAAAATGCTAAAAGAATAGTAAAATGTGTAAACTGTGTGCGAAGATTTGGTAATTCAGTTTTTGAGTTAAATTGTAAATAGATAAGGTTGTAAATAAATCAATTTTATTTTGTTACATTGGAGTCAGTCATCTTTGTTTTGTGTAGTTGACCTAAAGGAAGGTTTTAGAAGCAAAGTTTATTTGACCTGTTCGGTTGCAAACCTGTCTAGAGCTTTTGGGTTGTATTCAAGAAAATAAATAAATAAACACAACGCACCCAAATACCTATTAATTATAAATAATTTGTACTAACCCAAATAATTTACGAATCTCGCCCCAAAAAAATAAATAATTTGAAGACAGGCAACACGACATATTTTTCAAACATACACCTCTTAGAATCAATTTTCATTTCTTGGATTGGATAATCCCATAACTCATGCCCGCCTTCATTGCGTCATACAACAGACCACCCAAAGTCCAGTCCACGTGTTTTGCGGTCTACAGGCCCAATAAATTCTTTACAATAGGGTATTTTACTTTAATGTCAAACCCTGGTGCCATCTCCTTATCTGCGTCTGGAATCACCTACCCCCTATCGCGCACCGCCGCTTTTAAATTGGCTGATGCGTACAGACGACTGTTCCGTCCCCTAATCAAAGGCGGCTTCCTAGCATTCTAACCGAAATGTGATGAAAACAGCCTTCGATCACTTTATCTCTCTAAAAATTTTAATATTTCTTTCAAATCGAAAGCGCTTCATCACAATGCGCCAAAATTTTGACATACATATATGCATATGTACCCATACGTAAATATATATAGATACATATATACATACAAATGATGTAAGCAACGATAAGTAATTATACGTTAACAACCCGTGGTAGTTTCGTTAGAAGAGACTAACTTAATTCTATTTTTCTTTCCCGATCCTGAAAATTTTCCTTATTAACTAATACATGGTCTGAATAACAACTAAAAAAAGACTTTAGTATTGAAAGAATTAATCACGTTTATTTACTAAAACCTGTTTAATATATAAATCAATATATGATTTTATGCTTGTTGTTCGGTTGATTAAACAAAGTTGAGTATTCAAGCAATACATATACAGCGTAGTCGCTGGAAAATACTCCACATTTTTTGGTATTAATATGTTAGTTTATGAAAATTGTATACTTAGTTTCACAAAGTAACTCAATAAACTACAGTCCTAAAAATGTTAAAAATAACTCACTAAAACAACAGTCCGTAAATGAGAAAATATTCTATTTCTGCATTGGCTAAACGAAAAATTTTCATTCAGCACACGAATAATATTTAAAATAGTTACCACAACTATCGATTCTCATGCAACTGTTACCAAAATGATAGTTTAAAAATGCCTTTGGAATAATAAGTACTGAAAATGGTGGGGTGACTTTGCAGTAAATAAATTGTTGTTAAATGATATTTTTTACCAAACAAAAAATGTCTGCACTTTAAAAATAAATTCTTGATGCACATTGAAATATTATTTTGGAAGAAAAAATGGCTAAGTAAAAATAGAAAATACAAAACACATTAAAATTTATTATTTATTTTTTGGTAAATGAAGGGGAAATATTTTGTCAGTGTGAAATTCTAAGATTTATTCAATTGAAACGATTTTAGATTACGAAATTGGGCTTTTAGCCAAGACCATTTTACGTGCCATGTTCAGCCAGAAGTTTTATTGTTATGTTGTGGTTTTGTATGATTCCTCTTTACTTTATTAAGCACATAAATTTTAATTATGCTTTTCAGTTCCCCGTACATCTATATCTTACTTTCGAAAGATGACTGAATTCAGTCGGTATGCCGTCCGTATCGTAGAAAATTCAGTGACTCTTTACTATAACCTACTATACTGTAGCAAAGATACATGTTTTTCAGACTTTAATCACTGTTCTTTAAAAATTCAAAGATGTATAATAAAATATGTATAACGCAATTTAAACCTTTAGTAATACAATTATGTTGAATGAGTACAAAATATAAGTTAAAGAACTTTTGTAAATTTTCATTAATTGTTGAAAATTTACACAATTCAAAAGAAAAAGAATTTTTTTTTAAATGAAAATTTTTAAATTTAATTTCGAACATTTGTTCACTGTATGTCCAATAAATTTTAATATATACAGGGTGTCCCATCAAGATCCCATAAACTCTGCACAGCAAGATTCCTCGCTTGAGGTACATATAAAAATTACCAAAGAACTATACCTCTACGACCCTTAGTTTTCGAAAAAATATGCGAAAGAAAAGTATGACGTCATATCCGGTGCACGGACTTATAAAAGCTTTATTGGAACATGAACATCGTAACTTGCATGTGTTTACAGAGGAAGATTTGCAAAACAGATGAATATTTCAGAGGAGGAGAGGTAACAGAGGATGTTGCAACGGATGACGTGCATACTCCTTAGAAATTCGTAAGGCAATAACCCTTACAATGACGAAATAAAGTACATATCGCTATATTTACGAACGGAATACGTAATCACCATGCAAAGATTACCGGTAGCTACTAGATGCTGCCTTTTATACTCAAAAAAGGCAGTATATTCTTCCATGGCGCGCGCATGCATGCCTCGATATGCACGGTGGACATTTTAAACATCTTCCTCTGTAAACATTTGAAAGTTCCGATATTCATGTTTTAAATAAAGTTTTTTCTCTGTGCACCGGATACGACGTTATACTTTTCCTTCGCATTTTTCTTGAAAATGACGGGTATAGTTCTTTGGTCAATTTTTATGTACTCCAAGCGAGGAATCTTGCAGTGAAGAATAGATTCGGTCTTGATTGGAAACCCTGTATATTCGTATAGTGAGCATGTCGAAACGCGTCAACATTAAACCCACCGCGTAATAAAAAAATGAAGCTTCATTGTAACATCCCAGTACCAATGCAACCGTGCCAATGCAAACATTTGTCCTATGAAGATTTAATGCTACGTCCCAAAGCTATGTAGACAAACATGAATAACTGTGTCAGTATGTGCTTTTGCAAAATGATCAGCACGTATTATCCGAGAGCCAAAATAGATACATAATATCTATAAAGTGCATACTGTAAGATTTTAATATAACTAAAAGTAAATAATTCAACAAAGCAATATAATTATTAGCAGGAATAATGTAGACAAAAAATAAACAGAAATTACGCACTTAGGGCTCCACACACCATAATGCAAGGTTCTGTAGCACTAAAAGAACTAAACCATATGTCGAGGTAACCGACTGGTCTCGTCATCAAGAGGCCTAACCAAATCAGTTAGCTACCTAAAGTGAGAACTTTCTGAACAGGTGGCAGGTCTAACCAAAAGACATTCCAAGGCCCCGATATCTCCTTCGAAACAGATAGTCAAATCAAATAAAAAATGAAAATAAACAGACATCCTGCACTTAGGGTTCAATGCAGATGCAAGTAAACGTGCAATTCATTTTAAGATTTTAATGTAACAGTTAAGGCTGCCGTGTACTAACCCAATTGGATTTCATCACCTCTATATTAACCTATGGAGAAAATGTGTGAAAAGATTGACGACTTGGATTTAAACATTATTTTAAATGTACTCCGTAATAGGAAAAGGAAATTTACACACTGGGGCATGTTTTTTTTAACTGCAAATAATATTTTTAAATTTAAATTATTGGGGGGGGGGGGGAAATCTGTCAAAATGTGCTTTAAACTCTCATAAATTCCTTTGGTGTACGAAATTTAGAAGATGATTCCTGTTGCAAGGTGTAGAAGAGTTCAGGCTATCCAAAAAAATAATTTTTATTGGATTATCAGCATTTATGTAGTCGTAAATAGTAGACAAATTTTCTCCATAGGATAACATTGAGGTGAGAGAATCCAATAGAGTTAGTGCATAACAGCATTAACCAGCATAGTGTAGTCCCGAGGGCCACGCTGTGTTCCGATTAACTAAAACATTCCCGTCAGTGATTGTTTTGACAACACCTACTCTGAGTACCGTTTAGTAACAATGGTTGTTGTATGTTTAACAAAAAGAGACTTGTTTGTGCTGTTTCGTCTCACATTTATTTTAATAAACATTTTGAAACCGTCTGAGAGATCGCACTACGATGAGATTATTTTAAGAGATTATTTTTGGTCACAAACGGTCGAAGCTGTCGAAGATTTCTGACCACAAATGTGAGTTCAGTTCACGATTTATTAAAGAAGCATTTTTACAGACTTGGAGACATTGAATCTAGTTTTAAAAAGGATCTAAGAATATGATGGTGATAACAGGAGAGAGAAAAAAATCTTGAAACAAAAAATAACTATGTTTCCAAAGGCGAAATCAATAAGAATTATTCATTTATTAATTATTTATTTTTACTAATTTATTAATAATTTATTTTTAATAATTTATTAATTATTTATTTTTAATAACTTATTAATTATTTATTTGATTTTTTTAAGTATAGAAATGCATGAAGGAAATTGGATATTATAACGAAAGAAAAGGCAATAGAAATAAAAATAATGCCAAGAAATATTTCAGAAAAAAATATCTTCACTTTTCTTTGTAGAACAGAATTTTCAAAATGCGTAGAAGCAGGAAAAGGTGACGGATGCGCTTGTTTTTTCGATTAATCGATTTGAATAGAAATGCTGTTGCAGTGTTACGAGTATATTCCAAATATTAAAAAGATTGGACTTCCTGATATGTTTGGCTGATTATTTGAAGAGATGGCAATCAGAAAGAAATGCTGAAATTGAAACAAGATGTGAAATGTGAAACCCAAAAGGGTATTGATGAAATTCCCCTAAGAAGAGGAGAGAAACTAGAATAACATAAAGACTGTTTCCTATCTTTACCAAAAATCAAAAGAGAGAAAATCTATTTATTATACTGAGGGAAAAAAAAGCAATTTTTTCTTGAGCATTTGCCAAGAACCTTCGAAGATTTCAAAAATTTAATTTAACATTTTAAGTACTACGACAATTTTTCAGAACATAAATCCAGAGTTGCATAAGGATTCATGTTTTATATATTTTATTAGATTAAAATAATTGGAAAAAGAAACTGATATCACATATCAGAATTTCTTTTATGGAAACTGGATGCTTTGAAAAAATGTTGTGTTAAAAAAAAACCTCGAAAAGCATTTTTTATAGTATCACCATTTTATTGATAACCAAATATATAACTTTATAAAACAATCAAACTTGCATAGAATTTAAGGTTTCCGATACCACACTTAATTGAAAGGGCACCACTACTTGCTCTACGGAGCTTAAGGGATAAATACATTTTTTTTAAATTATTGACTATCCATTTTAACAAACACTAGAACCACAGTTGCAGCTTCTAGTTTCTCTAACGAGAAAAAGTAGAAATAGTCTTTTAACTTTAAAGCATATGGAATTATGTAAAAAGTGTTTATATATATATATATATATATATATATATATATATGTATATATATATGTGCGTGTGTATGTGTGAAATTAAAAAAAATTACATTATTTCATAAACTTGAAAAGTCAAAACATACTTCCTTTTCTGATAAGTGAAACCAGAATCTGCAGCAGTGGACCGTATGTTCCTTAAGACGAATAGCCTATATATATATGTATATATATATATATATATATATATATATATATATATATATATATATATATATATATATATATATATATATAATATATATATATATATATATATATATATATATATTCTCTGTTTGTATGTTGGGTGGGTGTGTAAAGAGAGAGAGTAATTATGAGTATGTATTTCACACTGTAAAAATGCAGATTTACTTAAAAAAAAATCTCTTAGAATCTGTACGTTTATACAATTTAAAGTAACTTGAACCTATGTTAAAATTATTTGATTTTTTTCATAGAAAAGTCTATTTTAGACGAAAAGATCTGATTCTCTCCTTAGGCTGCATCTAGCCTCACTGTGAAGTGTTCATCGACCAAGTACTAAATCTTAAAGAAAAAGAACGATAAAGAAAATTTTGAAACTAGTTTTGATAACAGCGAAAGTTAAACACAAACATCCCTCTAGACATCTTTAAGGTTTGAATTCATCAAATATTTCATGGAAGAATTTCTTTTTTATTTTAAACTAAGGCAGTTTTTTGTTTAAATTATATAATGATTTTGTTTAATGATATACTTAATGATATACTGTCGTAAAAGTTTTTAAAGTTTTTTTACGCATTACTTAATAAAATAGTAGAGAAGGGCTGGTTGATTTTTGTGAAAATCCGTTTCATTGTTCGCAGTGCTTGGACAAAGAGGAAAAATCAACAGCGCAGATTAACGATCTAGCTTAAGATATGGCTTCAGTACAAACAAAAGTTAGATGCAAAATATTCTTTAGTTTCGATTTTATTATACAGTGCATAATAGAGGATTTTTAATTTATAAAGTAGTACAGTATTCAAGTGTATTTATGTTGCACCATAAAAATTTAATATGACATTTTGACCTTAATTTTTAAATAGAAGACAAGATCAATGCTGGTTGATTTTAATGAAATCGAACCCACAGTTTTCAGTGCATTGTACAAAGAGGAAAAGTTAGCTGTTATGTATAAAAAATTTTAACACTATATACATATATATATCTTAAAATGCTATTTAAACTTTTGAAAATCTATTTTTTGAATATGCAAACATCCATTGATTTAGTAAACTATACTGTGAAGCTTTTTGATTTTGATTTTTACAACATAGCATTCCAAAATCATTTATATGCCAAAAGGAGAGTCTGAAATTTATCCCCATAAGCCTAATATCTTTAATTAGTCCTGTTGTATGAAATAATATTTGTTAAATTTTTACGATTATTGTTTAATTTATTAACTCCTTTAAACACACGAAAGAAAGTGTATGGAATAGAGCCTCATAGAGAACATTGTTATATATTTGGAAATTCAATGTAAATATAACACAAATTTAGTTAGATATTTTACACTCAATTCAGCCACTATGTGCTGATATAACGTCTATAGAAAAGTTCATAATTTTTATTCTTATCTTTCTTCATAAAAATGCATTATAAGTATATGAAATTTTACTATTAATAAATCATTTGGAATTCCTTAAAATATTGCAAAACGAAATTGAATTTTTCTCCTTAAAAATTAGTTATATGTTCTCATAAAACGTTCTCTTCACCTTGCGTGCCTAGAATTTGCAGTATCTTTTATACAATGAAAAATCTTGAATAATCACATACCTTTCATTTCAGTCTCTAGATTTTAAATTCGAGTGCATATAGTATATTTCATGCATATTGTAAAAACTGCTCTAAATTTCTCACTGCATGATCATATTTGACTATTAGAAAATATCTCACGTAAATTATTTAAATGGAATCACAGTCGTAACATGCACTCCACTTCTATAGTTTTCTAAATTTATGCACATTCTGAGAGGGGGGAAAATCTGGTGGAAATCGGGCTTCGCAATTTCCTTGGGGCATCTTAATCGGATGTTTAAATTAGGTATAAAGCTAAAATATGCATTATATTTCACCGTCATATTTCTCCAATATGGGAGACCTCATTTCAGAGGATATCTAAAACTTTAGAAGGTGAATGAGTTATTTAAAAAAAAAATTGTTCAAATTAGGAACGCCCTTGAAAGATCTTGGAAATTTTTATGTTTGTTAATGTTATACCATGAGGTTTTGTTCACAGTGCATCCGGTACGGGCCGGGGCATTGTGTTCCTATGTTGGTGCCGAGATTGTTGACATGACCTGTGATTGGTTTAACATATCACGTGGTTATTGCGCTGAAGTACATGATTGGTTAAAAATTTTAACGCTGACGCTACGAAACGCTCTAGACACAATATGAAAAAGGTTTAAAATATACTGCCCACTGCCGTAAAGGACTTGGACCATTGTACTTAGACATAGGTTTTCGAGTCTATATGTGTTTTTCGTTGGATGTTGATTATTTACTTCAACGACCAAAATTACCTCGATTTATAGTAGAGACAATATAACATAGAAACTGTTAAATAAATACTCTATTTGATGATGTGTTTAAAGTAAGAACAAGAATTCAGGGTACGGTAAATACCCTTAAAAATTAAAGAAATAAGAAAAAAAATATTTTCAAAATGCAATTTTTCTGAATCATTCTTTCCTATATTTCCATGCCCCATAAAAAGGAAATTCCTCCCCTTATACAGAATTACCCCCTCCCCCCACATTCATTCACAGATTGTGGTCGCTGCGTTCAATTCCTTAACTATTTATGGATTGTACACTTATTAAAGCTCCTAAAAGCAGGCATTTTGTTATTAATTTCCAGTTAAAAATATAATAAATTAAAAATTTACAAAACTTGAATAAAATTCAAAAAAAAATTAACGTAATTATGAAAGTATGTATATTGGTGATTTTATTTAAATACATTAATAGATTTTACTGTGGTTTCCTCCGAATTTCTTTTCTTCTGGAAGACTCATGTGTGGGGCTGAATTTATTCAACCTCTTACAGATTGATGTCCATTTTGTTTAAAGAAGGTAAAATCGCAAATATTGTTGGACAATGCTAATTTTCGTCGTATTGTGGGTTCTGCCGGATGCCAAATGAACTTTTTCTCGTTCATATACCTTTTATGATGGTTGCTTTAAATATAGGTGATGTACATGCTCAACAATTTCTGCTCTCGTTTGAGCAATAATGAGGTAATTGTAATTGAAAGACGTATACTTGAGAATTTCTGTTCTCATATTTGTGAAAGAATGGAGTAATTGTAATTGAAAGACGCTTACTTGAGAATGTCTGTTCTCATATTTGTAGAAGAATGAGGTAATTGTAATTGAAAGATGCATACTTGAGGATTTCCGCTTATATTTGAAGAAGAATAGGTAATTGTAATTGAAATATGCAAGCTTGAGAATTTCTGTTCTTATATTTGCGGAAGAATGAGGTAATTTTATTGAAAGATGCATACTTGAGAATTTTTGCTCTTATCAAAGCAATAATGGAGAAATTTTAATGCAACGATACATAATTGAGATTTTCTACTCTCATTAGTGCAAGATTGAGCTAATTGTAATAGAAAGATGCATACTTGAGAATTTCCGTTGTTATATAAATAGAAGAAGAATAGGTAATTGTAATTGAAATATGCATACTTGAGAATTTATCTTCTCATATTTGCGGAAGAATGAGGTAATTTTAATTGAGAGATACATACTTCAGAATTTTTGCTCTTATCAGAGCAATAATGGAGAAATTGTACTGGAACGATACATGTTTAAGAATTTCTGCTCTCACTAGAGCAAGATCGAGGTAACTGTAATTGAAAGATGCATTCTTCAGGATTTTCTGATCTTATTTAAGCAGGAATGAAGTAATTGCAATAGAAAGATGTCTAAAACAATAGAAAGATGTCTTTACTTTATTTTGGACCAGTCTCATCATAATAAATATAAAGTAAAAGTTATAGGGGTAGAAATAATACGCTTTTCTGTCAAAAGACAATTTTTGTTTCAAAAAGACCAAAATATTTAGAACATTAAACTATTCAGTCATTTGCATGGACAAAAATTTGATCGACTAAAAAACTATTGAGATCTCATTTGAAATTCCTCCTCAAGTACGATTTTCTTTCGCGCAAAAGCAAGATTAAATGAGAGGTAATTTGGAAGAAATAAAGGTGATATTTCAAAGAACATGAAACTTTTCTAGAGTATGATACATTCATTATTTTCAGCATTTTGATCAACTACATCGCATAGAATTAAATTCTAAGAAAGGCAGACAAAAGTTCTCTAGAATAAAACACACACTTTAAACATAAATCTTTATTTCAAGCATTTGTCTAAGAGAAAAAGTAAAAATGATATTGAAGTATTTGAAAAAATTTAACTTTGGCTGCTCACAATATCATGCAATTGCTTCGTGCATCAATAGATTTCGCTTGTATACATACGAGTAGAAATATAAATGTTATAGACTGACAGCTTGAAAGCAATAGGAATTGTTTACAGTTACACAGTAGAAATAACAGAGAAAATTCACAAAAAATATAAATATTATTTATCAAGATTATTTTCATCCATGTCTATACAATAAAATTCACAAAAACGACCATAGATGATGAATAAAAGAAATCTGAACACTTTTAGAAACATTCAGTTTAGCATAAATATCCGGTATGTAACAATAAGCTTGATTTAGCAGACATGTTTTAAACGAATATAACTAAGCAATTACAAAAATGTTATGCTCGTAATTTCCAACGTTTTATAACTTTCCTGCTAAGTCAGTTAAATTCATTTGCTCTCAGCAACATAATATGAATGATATTTTAAATCTATCCCACTTGAAAAAATGTCTAATACCTATTTTGGCACTTTATTTTCTCTAGATACAGTTGTATAATGAGTGAATTTTAAATTTGCATAAATGATTTGCATGATTGTATTTTTAAAAGCATGACAAATGTATTTTTCATTATTTCGTTTAGCACAATTTGAGGAATTTTATGATAAATAAAGAACTGTGAAATTCAAGAAGTTTAACTTGCAATAATTTATATTTGCTATAGTATTTCAATTAATGAAAATATTGATATTAGACTGCATATAAAAACAAAAGAGAAATTATTTTTATTAAGAGAAATTATTATAGGTAAACGCGACTAAGTTTTAGTATTACTCATTTTAAACACTTTAGAGTTATACACAGTCTTTTAGCAACGACACCTATTCATATTTATTCAAACATTAAAAAATCATGTAAATATTAATGTTACTTTCTTGCAGAAATTTAGATTAGCGCCGAATAATTTGTTTTATGACCAGAAAAAGATTTTTTTAATTAAAGCCAGTTAAATTAAGGAAGTACCTGGGAAAATTAGTTTTATTATTCACAAAATTTTGCTTCAACTAATATCAAAGAAAGTGTTTTACACTACTTAAAAATAGTATAAAAAATTCAATAAAAATGTTAAACAGATTTTAACCGCTATTAAGAATAAATTTTGTGGAGCTAATTTACGGAAATGGGAGGCTTTTTAATTTTCTTTCTGTCTATTGAGGTTTTATAAAAATAATATCCGGGACAGTACTTTCAAGCGGTGGCTAGTTGATATTCAGTTAAAATTTTAAAAAAAAAGTGATTTAGGAAATTTATATGTGAGTTATTTGCATTTTAAAAGGAACATTTAATAACATCTGTTTAGGGATACGATTTCCAATATATTTTAAATTTTTTTTTCATCTCTTCATATTGATTATTTGTCAATTCAGATTTCTTATAGTGTCTAATTACTGCAAAGTATTTGTTAAATCATTCTTTATTTTATCTTAATCGATGTATTATATACATATATATATATATATATATATATACACCACACATTACCAGTTACAAATAAAGAAGCATTGCAAATGTATGGAATCAATCGCTTTGCTAGGCTAGATGCTTTCAGTTTTACCGTATTAAATATGCTTTGTTTAATCTTCGGTTTTGAAACTTCAAAATACGTACATACTTCACAAACACACGTAAACCATATCGAGATTCATCCTGAAATCATAATAGTATAAAAATTTTGCAAATATTAAATCCAGATTGCATTGATATATTTAAAACTGTTTGAAAGTGCAAAGAGGCCTTCGAAAGAAAATCTTGGAGTCTTGTCAAGTCGGATGTAAGGTGTTAAATATTTCTGCCAAATTTTAACGTCATTTGACAGTTATAATTTCTTAAGCGAAGTGGAGATGACAAGGGCAGAAATGGAAATGAGTTGAAATCAGTATTTGTAATCTGAATCTTATCTAAATTAGAATAATTAGGGAATGAGGAAAAAAAAATACTCTTATTTATCTGAAATGTAAAATTTCTTATGATTCTATTCCTTCTGTTTACTTCATTATTTTTTTATTTTAATAAACTTCATATTATAATGCATCATTCGTCGCAGAAAAACTGAATTATATACCTTATATTTAAAACAGATTAAAATTAAAATTTTGAGCTAAAATTTGAAAGACTTTTCTGCTATTTTTTCTAACTTTTCTTCTGATATTGTAACTGATATATGTAGAATTCATGCTATCCACAAAACCATCTCACTTTTAACTTCGTCATTCTTTGTTAACCTATTTTTTTTTTACATGAACTCATTAATTTCGTCGCAGAAGTTTGACATAACCATGTTACTCATAACCATATTACTCTTGAAAAGTGCTACAAGTAATGCTTCCTATTCATTTAAAGTATTTGAATTAAGACTTTACAGAAAATGACTACTTACCCTGACAATGCTTAGCTCTGATTTACAAAGGCAGTCTGAAAGTGCGTGGAACCTCCTTCAGCGCAATGAAAGGACTTTTTTTATGAAAAGATTATGAGAGATGTATAACTTCTTACGACTAAGTTTTTAAAGGCTATTTGCGTTTAAATTTTAAATTTTTTTTTACGCGAGTCTACCTTTCTTACGTAATCATGAGCGAATCCATGTTAATTCTTTCTCCTATTCCAAGTGTACACTCCGACCTTAAAAGATTATTGAATTTTGTCTCGAAAGCCGTTAACTCTCTCCTTTTCTTAGATATGCAGAAGCATCTACAACAGCCTTTCCATTTCCTCGGATTTTTTTGGCTGGTCGTTTTGCTGAACAGATGGCGCCACCGCTTGTCGATCGTCATCGCTGTCGTCGCAGCAGGAATCGCTCTCGTAGGTGTTTCCGTCATCTTCGGACCAGTGGTCCAAGGACTCTTTGTGGTGCTCCAGGGCGTGGAGGTTCGGGAAGCAGGAGTTGCAAACCGAACAACCGAAGTGACGCTTCTTCTGTTGGTGTTGTGCCAGAAGGCGCGTAGAGTTGAAGCTACGGTCGCACACGTTACAAGAGAGATCGTCATCTGTAACGAAGAAAAGGAAATACAGTAACCACCACTTATAGTGATCAGTGGTTATAAGAATCAACCGTTTATAAGAATCAATATCGCAAAAACAAAAGCAAATGTATTATTTCCATGTTAAAATTTTCGTTTTAAAGAATCAATCCGCCGGTTTTAAGAATCAGCTTACACTCTTCGCCTTCCTTTTATTTTCCCAAAAAAGCCACTTAAACCCTCAAAAGGCATGAAGTTCTTTCTTTATTTTTTTTAAAAGAAAGACTGATAAGATGGGATGGAATATAGTCGTAAAATGCATCCCTTTCTTTGTTAGACATAATATAATAGTTTTCCCTTAAACTCTTTAGCTAAACACTGTCCTATTAGCTTGACCCAGGAGCATCTTTACCCGTCCGGGTCCGATTTCACCTTTCTCCAGTGATAAACAAACACAGGAATCTTTTTTCCCACCTCCCAAATCCTGGTTGCGGGTTCCTGGACCCTGAAACACATAAATCGTCGGCGAAGTGTCCTATCACTTAGGCAAACACGACATTAGTAGATTCAGCACGTTATCAAACCGTGAAACGTAATCTAGAAGGTGAATCTTCGTCTGAGACTATTAGTATTGAAAGAGGTATAAACAGCCTCCTGAAAACTTCATTACGTCAAACTACCATAGAAAACTTTTTCTTGCACTCATCCTGTAGTTAAAACATTGAAACTGTTAAGCAGGTATGTTGTAACAAATATTGATTTTTTTTTCTTTTCTTACTATAATCATATGTATCTACTTATAGGTATAGAAATTAAGTTGTATTTTTAAAATTATAAAATATAATTTTAATAAAAGATAATAAACGTAAATTAAAGACTATTTTATGGTAAATTATCTCATATATGTATATATAGGTCAGGTCCAGAAACCTAAATTTCAGCTATAAGAATCAACCGCTTATAAGAATCAAAAACAGTAATAACATACTTGATTCTTATAAGCGGAAATCACGTTTGTTATTACTGTACAATGAACATAGCTTTTTATTTCAAACAATAGGGGAGAATCCCGGATAGACATAGTATAGATGATTTATTTTCAAGTAGGTGATAATTTAACTGACTTTGATCGGCATTTCGATGGCCAAATTTAATTCCTTTTCAAACACATGGTTCACGAGTGAAAAAGTAATATGATTTTGAACTTCCTAAAGATGGTGATATAACAGAGCAAACAAAATTGATTCATTAGCCTAAATGCTTGCAGTGTGTTTGTTAATGACTTAATTTTAAGTGGTTGTCGATTAACTAACTTCGGTATGCATTTCTATAACCAAATTTGATTCCTGTTTGAACAAATTGTTCACGAGTGGAAAGGTAATAAGATTTTATACTTTCTTATGGTGGTGCTATATGATCACAAACAAAATTGAATCATTTAGAGTGTAACATGTCCAATAAATATGTTTTTAAAGCATGAATCAACCACACTGTTTCGATTATAATATTTGACTTTCTGTGACAACGAAATGCTGATAGCATAGCCCAGCGAGTGAAAATGTTTGCATTAAAGATATTCAGTGCAGTTGCAAACCCCCTGAAAGAAATATACCCTAAATTTGAAAAATGCAAAATGTAAAGAATTAGATATGCCTGCAAGATAACTGAAAATCTTTGTACAAATCAAGATATCATCATTAAGGATATACCATTGTATACGTGTATTTTGAAAATGAAATTAGTAATTGAAGGTCAAAATAAGTAAATGCATCTTTAGTATAACTACTTAACCGTAGATTTAAATCGCATCTGTAATGAAGGCATGCTTTACAAAATATCAGAATTGTCTTCAGATTTTATGTCTATATCCTTCAACCTATTACGTGTACTTAGGTGTCTTACACTTTAAGCTTGTAACTTCGTTATTCTAAAGCATTAGTTTAAGCGTGTAACTACTTAACTCTAAGAAAAGCCTAAATTTTTACCATAAAGGGTTTTACAGGGAATAAAATGTAGTTTTCATTATCGAATATCCTTAGATTAGTGGTTTGATAATAAGTTACATTCAGTCTATTCAAATAAAGGGAATCATTTTAATGGTGAACTAATATAACAAAAATAAACGCAACACTTTTGGGTAAAAACAATTCTTATCAATATTAACGTTAGGAAACTTGCTTTGTAGTAAGATTATTTGAAGTGAGCTAATAAAACAATTACACCTTGAATTACCCTTCAGTACAAGGAAAAAGCATTTGATTCCCTTTTAAAAATGTCATTTTAAAGAAAACATATTGGATTCAACGAATCTTAGAACAGTCATTTAGACATCATAAAGTCTAAATTGCTTCAACATTTATTTTTGCTTTCCACTTCCCAATTTATTTTATGAAATCTTCTTATGTTCAATAAAACTTATATTCTTTTTAAATATTACATTTTTTTCATTAGTTTTATTTAAAATACTCTACTATGAGGAATCTAAAAACACTTGTAGATGTTAAAAATGAAATAGCAAGTTATTTTTATCAACTCCAAGATTTTTCTAATAAAAGTTCAATTCTAATTTGGGAAATGTTATAAATTTAAACCTAATTTTTCACCAAAATTTACTATCAAATACTGAAAAATATTCGTCTTGTAGTATATATATATATATATATATGGAAACTTCTTTACAGAGGACAGTAATGGTTCCGATAAAAAATGGCCGTTTTGAGGGGTGCCCGTGGAATAGAGTTTTTCTCCCATAACATTAGCTCTAGAAAGTCTTGAATTGGTTCTGAACAAAATATGGAAGTTTAGAGTGGTGCCTGGCTAGAAATATTTCACTCTATGTAATATAATGAGAGAGAAAGTCAAATTTCTAATCCAGTTTAAATTTCTAAACTTTTATATGTAATTACTAAATTTTCCTCCTTTTTCAGCATTTTTACTGCTTAAAGTATGCCGGAAGTTTGATTTTTCCTCAGATTTTTTGCAGTAAATTGACGATAGTCAAAATCTGTATTGATATTCCCATCCTTGAAACACATCATTTTGTATACTGCAGTTTTCTTTTGTCTAAAGCATATTCTAAGTCGCACGTATGCAGTACATTCGGAGTAAAAAGATATGCACTTGTACACCATTATGGATGAGATTTTTAACCTTATTTTCATAGGAGTGACCCGATGGTACCTTTTCTGTGCTACTTTATAAATTTTATACAGGTATTATTCTCTGTTTTATTTTATTATAAATGTTTCATAATACGTAATAACTAGTGTGAACTGCATATACTTTTCTATAAACAGTTATGAGTACACTGAATGGTTTATAATTTTTAACTGGGTTTGTATATTCAGTAACAAAATTAATAAATACTAACTAAAGAAAGTTAAATATAAATACTAAATTTTATGCTATACGCGAGCATAATGTTCCTCACTGATTTAATACGAATTGGGTACAGGTCTAAATATACAATCATTTCTTCCTCACCTGGTTTTATTTTCTAATGACAACAGTTATATACTTCATAGCACCCCTTTCGTACCTAATTTTCGTTTTGGCTCCTAGTTTGCTAAAATATCCATACTGGAAACCACTGACTTATGCTATTAGAACGTTAACAATCTTGATGGATTAATTCTATCCGTATGTGAATCGCCAGTATTACTGCTCTTTGTTTTCAATAAAGCAATATAAAAATGTCATCTGGATTATCACACTAAGACATACAAGCACGCATATACCTACACACACACACACACTCAATCCTTCAAAAAAAAAGGAAGAAGGATCTTTACTGATTATAATCACTCTTATGATTTCTTTCATCATTTTAAATAAAGTATATTGAAATATAATTTAATCAGATACTTTATTGTCCTTTAAACCAGATTATAATTTAGCGTTCGTAACAGCACAAATCATAGTTTAAAAAAATATTTTTAATTTTTCTGAATCGAGAAAGTTATAAAGTTGTTAAGCTTACAATAGCCCAAAGCCAAGTTTATGCTTTTTATGTTAAATATGCATTCTCATCTCATATTCATGAATAGTGGTTAAAAAATTTTAATTGTTTTCACAAAAACGTTTTCTTTCATACAACTTTCGTATCAGGTTTTAAGAATATTTTTAGAGAACTTTAATTAAAAGTCTAAATGAAAGGCAAGATACGTAAATATGAACTACTTAGTTGTGTACGTAAGACACACACACACACACACACACACACACACACACACACACACATATATATATATATATATAAACTTTTTTCCCATTTAAGATGAAAAGTTATTACTGATTGCATAAACTATAAATAACGAGAAGCTACTCTTCTATATTTTATCTTTTTTTCTCATACTATATACTCTTGATATTCATCAAAACTTCCTTCTAAGACTGAAGAAAAATTGATTTAATATTTACATGTGCTCTAAAACATCTAATTATAAACATCTGAAAGTTTTTTCGGTCGTATTACAGCAATATTCTTAAACTTAAACTCATTTAACATTTACCTTCACAAAATTGATTTCATTTATGTCTTATGGACATTTAATTAAAAATAAAAAATAATAATTAATGTTTAAAAATATTTTTTTAATCTTTATTCAAAATTTTAAAGGATTTCTTCAAGGGCTTTTTATCACATGAGCACAACTATTTGGTTTGTTAATTAAATTCGAAATAAGCAAACTCCCGAATATTTAAGAAATAATTTTTTTAACTTTATTTAAACTTTTAAAGAATTTATTGAAATATTTTCTAGCAAGTTCAGTACTGTTCATTATGTATTTTTAATTTATTCACCTTTCATGAAATATGGATTAATAATTTACACTTTTTAAACCGCAACTCATTACCTATTTTTAATAGGTGTAGAAACTGGCTTTTTTGTACCGAAAAATTATATATTTTAGCACAAATAAGTAACGTAATAATATAATTAAACTTTTATATACTCTATTTCGTGATACAACGACTATAGGTCTAACGTTATACTATTTGCTTTTCTTGTTTATATATTTATTCATTTACGCTCATCGGCATCCTCAAGTAACTCCTTTCAGTACACATAAATTTGGTTTATTGGAATATATTTTGTTGCAGTAAATTTTCCCAGTGTTTATATTTAGGTTTTGACATATTTTATTCGCCTTGCCCAGGGATGCCTAAGGTTTTGCGACTCAAAATTTTACAATGAAGGTGATTGATTCGAATCACGGCAGGCGTCACAGGCAATTTAAATATGTAGGCCTCAAAATACCTCCGTTTGTTTTAAAGGGTTGGGAGGAGGGTTAAGCCCACCTGATGTCACCCCTGAGGATGCTAAGTCAAAATTATGGCGAGCGTCTGACACTAATAATGGCAAACAGACGTGATCTAAAGAAGAGCCGCATGTCTTCGGCCTGCAGCCATCAATGTATATGGTTAGGATCTATACTAAGCATAATTTAATCGATAGGATAGACCCTAATATTAACTGATGCCTAACAGGGAGTATAAGTAACATCAAAAACATTATCGGCCTAGACATTTTATATTTCAAACGGAAGTCTCAGAGCAATGAAAAAATGACCCATTTTAGTCCATATAAGCAACGTTACAATCTAATGAAATATGTAGATAGTCTCTATATAAGTAATCTGGCGATTAAGTGATATATCTTTATATAACCCTCCTTACCAGATTGGATATCACTCCCTGGGGTCTCTCTTCAGTCCTGTCAGTAATATCAGAGGCGTTCACTTTCACACTCAGCTTATGAGTCCAGATAACAACAATTCTGACAAGCCTGAATTCATGAAACCGATGGCTCTTGATACTATCTGTCATATACCTAGAGATGCTCTTCAACTGTATACAGATGGAATCAGGAGTGACCGGGGCCTTTCCGTTAGTGGTGCCTTCACCAAGACCCCTGCTTTTACTCTTCGACTTAAAATTAGAAATTCTAATTCCTGCTCTGTTTTTAGATCCGAGCTCATAGCTATCGAAAGAGGCCTGCGATATGTTGAGGCCATAGTTGACCCTGATTTTGTGGCTATTTGGATCCTTACTGATAGCCTCTGCTCTGTCCAACATCTGAGTAACTGGTCAGCGGCCTGGGACAGGGCGGGCATATCCATTCTGAAATTGCTTTCTCAGTTTTCGGTCAATTATGAGGTGCATCTCCAATAGATTCACTCCCATGCCGGAATTAGTGGAAACGAGATTGCGGATTCTCTGGAAAAGGCTGCCTCTTCAGATACTCTCCAGTCAGACACGCTTAGCACTTATAGTGCGGTGTTCTCCAAGTATAAGAGAAATCTTAAATGACTCACGACTCTTAAGTCGAGGAAAAAAGGCATATTTTCATACTATTTGACTCTTTGTAACTATTTCAATTTACTCCCAATTTTTCCAAATTTTATGTATATGATAAATTGATATATTTATTTTAATAAACAAATATTCAACTCTCAAAACAATTTTAAATAATTTTATAAATGCTTTGGATATACCTTGTTTTTTAAGTATTTTAATTGTATACTGGCTTGCAAGCAGAACTATGAAATTAATTTTACACTTAAATGTATAATTCCTGTTTTATATTTAAAATAAATAATTCAAAATACAATTGAACTAAAACAATCAACATCAAAATTTTTGTTCAATTTTTTTAAAACTTTTCAAAATATACTTAAAATTTTCTTAAATTTTTGCATTAATTTACCCCTGAAAAAATAACAAAATATGCAGTGATTGCAATAATTCTAGTTCAGACGCAATAAAGTAACATGATTATGCTGTGATAAAAATTTCATGGAATTATGTTTCATAGTTTTTGAGATATCAGTTGCGGAATGATGCGTAATTACATTTTGAGAAAAATGAGTTTAAAATTTTTCTTACCATAATCTTGATCAGTAATTAAATATTTAGAATATCAATATCTCCGGAACTAAGCGGAATATTTTCATGCGGTTTGCTTTATTTTGTTCAGAAATGATCAGGCTTTAACATATATTTTTTCAAAAAAATCGAATGTTTTAAAGATTTAAGAGTAGTGAGTCCCCTTAAATATCTTTGAGTGTTCCTCCTGTCAGTGACTGATACTCGAGAAAATGTCCTGGTGATGCCCTCTTTTTGGGACCTCAGAGGACAGCAAACTTGCATTTCACGTTTTGCCAATGGACACTTGAGAGCTCTCTCCTATGAGCACGGACAGAAGGTTTTTAAGATCTGCACCAAGTGTAGGGCTATTCAGGCTTCACCTGATCATATTTTAACACTTTCAGGGGTACCAACCTCCCCCGTTTGTAGGGTGCAAATTTTTTTCCCAATTTCTTTTAACCTAAAAAATCTTAGAAAATTTTCCAATGAAAGGTTGCAAAATGTTTTTAGTTCTATAATCTGATAACAGATAGCAGTAGTAACTATTTGTCTGATTATTTAACTGGAATACATTGAATGCAAGTAAAAAAAGGACTAGGTTTAAGCGTTTGCACTGTGTTAACGGCGCCCCTCAAAGGGTTAAACTGTCTAGACTTTACCTTGGATCAGGTTTACTCTATATCTCTTCTTTTCTTGGACTTTCTGGGAGTATATGGACTTATGGATTTGGTCTCGTATAACTAGGCCATTTCGGGGATCAGAAACAATACAATCTATATATATAAAACAGTTCCGTAACTGACTCATTCATTCATTCATTCATTCATTCATTCACTGACTGACTGACATACAAAGCACAGACCAAACCGCTGGACCTAAAGGGCTGAAATTTTGCATGGCGATTCTTCTTATAGTGTAGGGGTGCACTAAGAGAGATTTTTGAAAAATTCTTCTTAGATTTTTTTAAATTAAATTTTTAAGCTGTTTTTTTTACTTTTTTTAAGTTTACATTTAAAATAATAATTTGAGGGTTATAAAATTTATATCACGAGAAAGATCATAAAATTCCTTTAAAATGAAATCTTTTTCGAATCTTTACCTTCATTTCCTGATTTTTGGTAAATTTTTAAAGATTAATTTTTAGAATTTAATTTATTAAATGCTGATCACGTGACTTCTTTTTCTGGTACTTTAAATAAATTTATCGTCACGTGCATAAAAACTAAATAGACAAAAAATAATTTTTTTTCTTGCTAATGCGGCAGACGATTGGACATTATCCAAAAAAATATTAAAATACAGTAAAAGAAATGTTCTAGAAACTGTACTATATTAACTGTACTATATTCTTTAGTATTCTTTATATTAGATTTAATTTGAATATCTTCTTCTACATTATTTTGTCTATAAAAATATCCCTTATGATTTTTTTATAAATATATATATATTTTACATCAATTATATACATCGATCGTCGTATTTATTATATATATATTGGCATTAATTGCATACATTCACCGATGTTTTTACTTTGAATGTACTCCGTAGCGAAGTGCGGGTTTTCAGCTAGTCTTTATATAAAGCAAAAGTAAAAAATGAAATTGATTTTAATAATATTAAGGGGACAAAGGACCTTCAACTTTGTCTCTTAAAACTTTCAATATTTTACTCTATATGCAAAAAGAGAATAATTAAAATTCTTTTTTATTTCCCTGAAGACACTTAGAAATAGGTATTTTCGGGAAGAATTGGACCTGTTTTTCAAAAAATTCTTCAAAATTACTAGAATTTTTAAAAATGTTCGATGCGCATTTATTTTCTTTAGATTTCTTCCAAATCTCTCAGGATTGTTCATTTAAGTGTTTGCCACAAAACTGTGCATCATTCTTTGAAACCACAAATATTTTTCAAATTCATAGATCATGAAATAAAGCAAAAACATGCAAAAATTTTAAAAGGATATCGGGCACATAAAGAAAATAATTATTTATAGCTTTAGATTCATACAAAAAAAATCAATTCACCCTTATGTTTATGAATATACGGTAGACTTATATTTAAAAAAATTAAGGTTTTTAAATGACTTGGATTGCACCATGGATCATTTTGAAAAAAAAAATTTGAAAAACGGGCATTATTCTACAAAAAAATCCTTTTTTTTTCAATTCTAAGGATGTTCAGTGTACTAAAAAAAAGAATACAAATTATTCTCATTTTGTATATAGAGTTAATAATTAAAAATTAAAAAATTCGAAGTTGAAGGTCCGTTGTCTCCCTTAATTTCAATTTCAAAGTTTTAAGGAGATCAGCTCACAGTATTGGAATTCCAACTCACCATATTCGCTTTCGGAGGCATCCTCGTCGTCATCGTCGTTGTCGTAGTCTGAATAGTCGCTGCTCGTGTACGACGATGTATCGTCCGTGTCCTCTTCCAAGTTCACCAGATGTGCGTTTGTCGCTAGGCAGGTGGGCGGAATGCGACAGTAACCGTGATTGACTCGATAACCTGAAAAAAGGCAAAGCAAACTCAACTCACAAACAAGCTCTAATATAAATCAGTATTTTTAAAGTTGCTTGAAACTGCATAAATTTGTGTCTGATTTCACTCTCTATTTAAAACGCAGTTCCGATACAGTAAGATAATAGCTAGGGATACGCTTCCTGACGAGGTCATCGAACCCTTTAATGGCTAGGTTTAAGTACGGAAATGGATTTTTTAGGCTTAAGACTGCTATGTAGGAGTCCTATATTGGATTCGCTCAGCCCAGTGTTTACCTATGGAGAAAAGTTTTCCACTGATAGTAAGATTTTTTTCCCTATAAACTGTACTTTGTAATAAAGGAAAACATTTTTACCCTACTATCTGACTCATTTAAGAAATTTCGTCCAGAAATGTAAATGGAGTTTAACCCTTCAGCGGGCGCGCCAATTTTTGGAACGCCAGCAGGCGCGCGGGGCACAAAGTGCAAAGTCTCTTTCAATCTTGATTATTCCTTTTGTAATAAACTTTTTTTTTCAAAATTGAGAATAATAATTTTACGTTTTATGTCACGATATAAAATGTTGATAATATTGAGATATATTTATAATTAAAGGCCAAAGAATGCATATATAATCGCCTTTTTTCAAAACTGTCCGGTTTATTGGATCTAAGGACAACTTGCGAGTGGATTCCTATTATGTACAAAAACATTAAAATCAATGAGATTGTCCATCTTCGTGACATGCGGGATTCCGTGTAATATCTGCACTTTGGATCGACTACAGCAACTCCTGCTTTTGTCGTACTGTAATCCAGTATAATCGCTGGTTTATCACTGTCAAATCCCGACTAACAATGAATGGAAAGGAATACAAGGGTCAGAAAATCAGACCTGCATTAGAAAGGGTGTAGCTATAAATTGAAACTTCTTAAAACATTCAAACCTTACATGCAAAAACATGCCATTCAAAATTACGAAAATGTTGCAATTTATACACGGCCGCGCCCGCTGAAGGGTTAAAATACAGTATACGCACTTTTCCTTTGAATAATTCAAACCGAAAAACTTATTTTCAGTTAGAGACCGAAAAAGATGCCCGAGTAAAAAATGTTTTCTATATTACGGAATACAATTTCAAAAATATTTCTAAATCAAAGCCGACAATAAATCGAATTTTTTTCTCTAGAGATAACATGCAACTGGGCTAATCCAAGATGGTTGCTACCAGGCATCCTTAAGGTTCAAAAGCATACACGAAATCATAAAAAAAATAAGAAATTCCGAAGATTCCATTATTTTCCGTGTTATTCTAGGACGCTTCTTGCTTTTCAACAGAATTATCTGTCTTATTTTCGATTATTACAAATCGTTATTTAGGACTGCCATAAAACGGCTTGTTATATTTACTTCTCCTTTTTCTGATTTTAGTGACGTACTAAAATACTATAGACTAATAGACTATATTTATGTTTTTATACGTAAAAAACAAACTTCGTGATACGAAGGAAATATGGAGCATGACTTAATTCTGAAATAGATTCTTCATCAAACTTATTAAGAAAATCTTAAGATGGGTAAAAGTGTTCTTTATTAAAGTGATATAAACAACTTATCTATTATTTGACCAATCTTTGCTAGGGTGGAACAACATCGCATAGCTGCCAAAATAGAAAAAACTGTTATATATCACATACATCATTAAAATAATATCTTTTTAATGAGATTTTATTCCGAAATTTCTGCAGTCATATTATGAAGCAAGCAATACATTAATAATAAAAAAGGTTTTGTTAGAATTAAAAGTCGGTTATTATAACTGCAATCTATTATTTTCTGATCGAAAATAAACTAACAGATGATAATAGGAAATCTTCAAAAATATTTCTTAGGTGAAAGCTGGTTAGGAATCGTAGAGAATTTAGAACCACTGAACTAGACAAATTCTGCATCGCTGCAAATTTTCAAAGATTACTCAAAATGAAATTTCCGTTATCAATGAAATATAATCATAAAAACATTACTTATTTTATCAATTTACCTTTAAATTGAAAAGTATTTCAGCATTTTTGTTCTTCAACTCACTAATTATAATAAGTCAGGAAATATTTACCATTACACTCAGACTTCTTCAGTAAAACCAAAGCCTTCATGCTACACTAAATTTTGAAAATTTATCAATTTTCGGATTATCAAATTCGGGTTATAAAAATTATTTATACACTGAAGTGCCACTGAATTAGGGATAGCATAGCCTATGCAAATTGTGTAGCGCTGCGCATCATGTATGCGCAAGTGAGGGCACTGTGGTAACTTCATATATAGCGCGTACTGTGGTTGTTCTGAATTAGTTTTTGGAATTGCCAGTATGGGTAAACTGCCTGATTTAGACGCCTTCGATCGCGGACAAATCGTAGGTGCGCGACGCATGGGCCATTCAATTTCCGAAATCGTCAAACAGCTAGGATTTTTTAGGTCGACAGTGTCAAGAGTATACCAAGATTACATGGATGGTGGAAAAAAAACTAGCGATCGGGCAAACTGCAAAGGACAATTAGCCTTGACAGTGCGTGGTGAGAAACGGCTCAGCCGTATTGTACGTAGCCAGCGAAGCCAAACATTAGCTCAAATTACCACCCAGTTTAATGACGGTGCCAGTCGTACAGTCAGTAAACGGACTGTGCAACGCTCGCTTCACCGTATGGGTTTCAGGAGCCGTCGACCTACGAGAGTACCATTGCTCTATACTCGCCATCGGGCTGCACGTCTTGCCTGGGCAAGAGAGCACAGAGACTGGAGTGTAGAGGACTGGAAACGAGTAGCATGGAGTGATGAGTCTGGATTCCGACTACTTAACGCCGACGGGAGACTGAGAATATGACGTCAGGCTCATGAAGCCATGGATCCTGCATGCCTGGCTGGAACTGTACAAGGGCATGATGGCTCAATCATGGTCTGGGGCGATTTTTCATGGCACAGTTTGGGATCTTTGGTGCGTGTACAAACCTCCCTCAATGCAATTCGGTACGTAGAGTTGCTGGGTGATCACCTCCATCCGTTTATGCTGTTCTGTTATCAGCACGGTAACGGAGTTTTCCAGCAAGACAACTGTACCTCTCACAAGTCCCGGTTGGCTACTGGCTGGTTAGATGAGCATTCCTCTGACTTCTCTGTCATGAATTGGCCACCTAGAAGCCCAGACTTAAATCCTATTGAGTATCTTTGGGATGTTTTGGAACAAGGCGTGAAAGGCCATCACACAGCATCAAAGAACCTTACTGAATTATGGACAGCTTTAGCCAATATTTGGCAAGCCATTCCCTTGGAACGTTTCCAGAAACTTGTTGAATCTATGCCTCGTCGTGTTGCAGCCGTTATCAAGGCCAGAGGAGGCCCAACTCGTTACTAGGTAGGTATCCCTAATTCAGTGGCACTTCAGTGTATTTAAATGGCAATTTTATTTACATAAGGCCGTTGTGTACTAACCCTATTGGATTCGCTCACCTCAATGTTAAAACATGGAGAAAAATTATCTACTATTTACATAAATGCTACATTAATTCTGATAATCCAATAAAAATGGCATTTCCAGATAGCCTGAACTTTTTTGCACTTTGCAACAGGATTCATTTTATAAATTTCGTCCATCAAAGGAATTTAGGAGCACTTAAAACACCGTATACCAGATTTTTCCCCCGAATAATTTGAATTTTAAAATATTATTTACATAAAAAAAACGAAAAATGCCCCAAGGTGTAAAGTTTCTTTCTCTATTACGGAGTACAATTTTAAAAAAAACGCTAAATCCAAGTCGGCAATCCTCCTTGGACGAATTTTCTCCATAGGTTGACATTGATGTGAGCGTATCCAATAGGGTTAGTACACAGCAGACTTAATGCGCTAGTAATACCAACATAAGTTGCATTACGAGTACAGGAATCCTTTTTTGGAACCAGATACTACATGCAGTAAAACATTCTCGCCATTCTTACAATTAATTCTATAGAGAAATCCCCCATTTATTTCTCGATTGTTTACCTTTTACATTTCGGTTGAGAATCAAGTTTAAACGCAAGTTTAATTGAGAGCAACAGAACTGCAATTTGGTCCAATATTACAACCATGAAATCAAATATTTTGGAAAGATATTTTCCTAGCTATACAGGATGTTGTATACAGTTGGTATAGTTCCCTTGAAGTTATATATCTACAATTCAATAAAATTCACAGTAGTTTGGTCAGACTTCTTCACTCACTCTCTGTAAATTTCAAAAAATTCCAAACTTTAATTTTGTTAACCGTGAATTACAAATACTTCTCGTGTTGGTTTAAAGTGCTGAATTTCGTAATAATACTACATGCGCAATTAATATTTTTACAGTTTTATATCTGAAATAACAGTTGAATATTGGGACCAAAATCGTCGGTAATTTCCAATTAATTTTATGGTATTTTTCTAGAAGTAGCCCGCTATGTATGTTGTAACATAAGTATTACAACATTCTTAACATTTGGACTGAACACTAGTTGTGTTTATCATATTCCGGTTGTGCTGGAAATCTTTTTTGTAAGTTTTTTGTACGTATCTTTCTTTCACGGCTGTTTTTATCTATTCCTTCATTTAATTTTTTTATTAATCTAGTTATCTTTTTAAATTTTATTTTTTGTTGTTCTTGACTTAGTTTGTTTCTTATTTTTGGACTTTTGGTTTGATATTATCTTTTATAGTTTTTAGCTTTGACTTTCTAGCAGATTTTTTGGGGGGTTTGACAATAAGATATTTTGTTTTATTTTTGACAATAATTCAGCTCTATTTTTATGGGCTTGTTTATTTTATCATTACTTGTTGGGGAGATCCTCTTCTTTTCCTTATGCACTACACTTTATGATAAATCATTGTATTTACAGCTCGGCTTATAATTATTGTTTACTTTTATTCTACTTAAAGTGAATTTTTATGATTGTTTTATTTATTGTTTTTAGAATGCATATAAATAAATATATATATATATATATATATATATATATAAATATATATATATATATATATATATATATATATAAATATATATATATATATATATATATATATATATATATATATATATATATATATATATATATATATATATATATATATATATATATATATATATATATATATACACAGGGTGATCAGAAAGTCAGTATACATTTGAAAAAGTAATAATTCACGGAATAATGTAGGTAGAGAGGTAAAAATTGACACACATGCTTGGAATGACATGGGGTTTTATTGTAACCACAAAAAAAGTTTTAAAAAATGGCCAACAGATGGCGCTGGACAGCAAAACGTCAGTGAAGCTGCATGAGAATCGTGTATAAAAGGAGCTGTAATGAGACGTAGGCCCCGGCCTACGGTAAAAAACATTAAACATTTTTAAAATGATACTTGAGCTAGGAAAACCTAGTTCAAGGTAAAAAATATTATCTTTCACTAACTTTATTTGTTTCTAAACTCATTCTCACTTTTAAACTTCCTCTGGTCGCAGAAATTCGAAGAACATATAAATTACACTATCTTAAATACAGCTCCTTTTTACTAACAACTCCACCGACATAGTAATATGGCAAGCTCCTGAAAAATAAAGCTACTTTTTAGAAGTCGGGGGTATCCAAATACCCAGGTACATCTACACAGCCTGATTGATTGATTGATTGAACTGCTTAAGCTTAAATATCCCCCACCCTTCAATTTTTGAAGGTGTTTAACTTTATTTTTTTTTATTATTCGAAGTAATCTCACTCTTAATTATCTTATTAGCCTTTAAACTTTAACTATTGAGCACATTATCATTGATTACTTAACATCTTGCGTACTGGAGATAAAACCTCATGGTCAAGGGACTCCAATCATCTCACTATTCTGCTCAGGAATCGGATGCACCAGCAATCGCAGCATGTTGACGTTGCCAGAAAAGGCACTGTTAGTGAAGCTGCACTATCAGAATGGGGAATCTGCTACTGCAGCTTTACGATCCTATCGCCATAGGAAGGGCATTCGAATGGGTAAAGTTCCTATGACAATTGCTGCTGGTGAAGAGAATAATTTTGAAGTTCACGATGGACCGACATGAATAGGGATGCTAAAAGACAACGTCCAACGCCAATGTCTCACCATAAATAGAGATATGCTGTACAGTGCTGTTCACAACATTGTCCCTCGACTACAGCTATTGGTGAGGAATGACGGTCTAAATGTTCAGCATTTGCTCTGAAGAACATAATCGTTGCTTTGTCATAATTTGTTATGCTAATTATTGCATTTCTTATCACATGAATCGCCATCTGTCGGTCATTTTTTGAAGCTTTTTTTTGTTTTTGATTGCAATAAAACCTCATGTCATTCCAAGCATGTGTGTCGATTTTTAACTCTCTACCTACATTATTCTATGAATTATTACTTTTTCAAATGTATACTGACTTTCTGATCACCCTGTATGTATATGTATATATATATATATATATATATATATATATATATATATATATATATATATATATATATATATATAAATAAATATATATATATATATAAATAAATAAATATATATATATATATAAATAAATAAACATATATATATATATATATATATATATATATATATATATATATATATATATATTTATTTATATATGGAATGTATCCAAAAGAAGGGATTGAAGTTTCGTACTGGTAGTCGTAGCTGGCATCAAGAACGAGTGGCTGGCACGGCGAATAAATTTAAGTTCACCACCAGAAGGGAAGGAACAGGCGATCTGAGTTCAATTTAATTTTTACTTTTCAGGAATTTCCGTGGAGCTTCATACAGTTACACACCAACGTTTCTGGACATTTATTCGTACATTATGCCTATTCCGGCCTCAGTCGGGATTGGCATTTACAGGACTATCATAGTTGACAACAGGCATAATGCTCCCGGAACAGCACATGAAAATATATAAAAACCACAGCGCAATTTACGACATGTTTCCAGGACGGAGACAGACACCCAAAGACCCGCGAAAACTCTAGTTGTATGTCCTTGAGTACAGGCGTGCTGAACTTTAATTGGTTAAAAACTGACACGTGATTAAGTCGCGTCATATGAGGTGATGGTCTCGCGATGCCCGTTATATAATGCTTATATAATGGTCCGCGCGTGCAACAGCTTTATGGGAAAAAATAGATTTATATTGGTTGAATTTAGGTCGCAATCCAAGGGCAAGGGGACGTATTCTGTTGCAATAAGATAAACGAATTTGTAAAAAGCATGTTAGGAGTATTTAAAAGGATTAAAATTTGTTTCATATATATATATATGTACATATATGTGTGTGTGTGTGTGTGTGTGTGTGTGTGCGCGTGCATGCGTGCGTGTGTGAGCTACAGTTTTAGTCTGTTTTTTCATGCATGTGTCAGCATGTTTAAAAAAAGCTTTTCACCATTTTTGTTGTATTTGGGCGGGGGGGGGAACAGAGAAAGTACAAAAGAATTATAAACAGCACAAAAAAAGTGTCAAACATGAAAGCATAAAAAATTGGCCGAAAATCCTTTCATCTTCGAGTGTCGGCCGCGGAAGACCTGTCAAAAAACTGCTGAGGCTGTCAAAATGTGGAGGATGCCAGTTTTTCTGGACTTCTTACTCATTGGACAGCTCCCGATAGGTCAAACATGCTTAGCAAGGCAGTTTACGAAGGCTTATTACCACTTACCCTCTTTTTTGAAGATCCGGAACATATATTTCCGTGACAAATGAGATTAGAGCGATTTAAAGAAGAGTAGCATTTATCAATTTCAATATAAATTTCAAATCAAGTGAAAACTTTTATGTGTAATCTGAAAAATTTATTTTTTATCAAAATTGCATACGACTATTGTGATAACTCAAAATTAAATGATCAAAAGTCTATGTAATATTTTAGGTATGTTTTTAGTAATACCGAGAACTAATTATCTATAGGTTTTGCTCTCTATATATTATTTTCTGATTTATAGATGTATTTTTTAAAAAAATCATATGAAATTACTGAAATTTTACACGTAATTGTGTATAATGACCTGTATTTTTTTAGATTTCAAGGTATCGATAAGTTTTTAGTTCATTACACTCATGAGGGTCTTACGTACCTATGATTAGAAAAGTTCATGTTACATGCATAAATTTCTTTTAGAGCTAGACCTGTTTATGTAAAAATTTGTTACAAATTTCGACAAAAAGTTTTCAATTTCGTCAAAAGTTGCATAGTTTTGACTATTTTTTTAATCATTTTCCTATTTTGGATGCATTCCCTCAAAAAATAAGACAAAAATTTTCTCAAGCAATTTTTTTTTAGAAAAAAGGCTACTAACCTAGTCAAATACCTTAATAAACCAAGTTTCATTGGAGTTCATATCTTTCATTTCATGATTTTTCGAGGATAAATTTCTGTAGCTGTAAGAAATTAATCTGTATGAAACTTGTACGACAGCCATGCCTTTATTTTTGCTCAATTATCGGCAAATTCACTATCATATATATCACAATGTTAAAGAAAAGACCACGTTTATAATTAATTTTGATAACTTAAATTCTTTTTTATGTATCTTTCAATCATTTTTATCCCCGTTTCGAGATGCATTACTTAAATCACTATATTAAAATATATTAATTTTATTTAACAGATTCTTTAATGGCTGAAATATGATAATTTAAGTTATTTTACCCTGAAAGTATTTTCGGGCGCACTCTTTCTTTGCTGTAAAGTCATTAAAAGAAGCATTGTTCTAACATTTTCGCTTTCATTATGCAGTCTATTTATCACTGCATAGATTGACAACTAGTGCCTTTATTCAGAACGTGACTGAACGGGAATGTAGATAGTTCCCGACCGACTTCATGACTTTGCTTGATTTATGAATTTCGTAACTGATGACACTTCTTTTCTCATTCCTTATTAAAAATACTTGATACATAAGCTTCAGAAACCGCGGATGATAAATGGCCAGCTATGGTTAAATAGCTCATCTTTTGCTTGGAGAGGTAAAAACTATATTTTCTTTATGTCGTCACTGCTCTAGATCATTTCGAACGTAAAATACTTTTTTTTTACAAGTTTCTTGATGATGGAGATTCTTTGCAAGAAAGAAAGGGCTTGAAAGAATCCTCGTGTTTGATTAAAAGTATGAAATCTTAAGTTTCCCGTATAACTAACTAGGTTTAAATTTTTAAAGTAAAAAATAGTTTACATTGAAATCGTTCACCAATACAAATTTTATTTTTCTAGGTAAATTGTTTTTTTCCTTGAAACATTTTAAATGTAAAGTATAAAATATAAATAAAAAAATTTTGATATTTAAGAAAAATGCTTCAATTTCTTTTTTTTTGTTTGTTTGTTTAATCGAAAATTTTCTAAAAGAAAATAGCAAATAATTTTGTCAGCTCCTTTTGAAAATCTAAGTTTAAAATTTCACTTCCATAATTAGAGTAAGCTATTTTACTGCTATGCGTTTCAGTTCTGTGCTCTGAATTTATAATATATAATAACTTAAAAGCCCTCGTAAAAATTATGCAGTCATAATATATATTACGAAAAATTATGATACTGAACTCAGTCAAGCCGGAATTCTTTTATAGTAATACAATAACGTTTCCTGTTATTGTCTGAAACTATTATATATCAGCCGAAACTAATTTTAATTTAAAGTTTGACTGCATATTTGTTAAATAAATAATTTTGGGGAACCTTTTAGACAACTACGGGCTTTTTTATGACACACGAGATGGCAATCCTTCAGTCTGAAGCGGGATCTGAAAAGCATCCCTCCTAAAAACTAAGAGACTCGAATTTGTAGACTCTAGTTTCAGTAGATAATTGTCCAGCCGTCCTCATAAATGAAGAACTATATGCTTTCTTAAAATAATTCAGAAGCACGGAAGAGAAGGGACGAAAAAAAAGGCTTTTTTCAGAAATTTGTTTATTGATATGCTAAGAACACCGTATTACCACTTTTGCATCTACATTCGCCTTAAGTATCTTGCAAATAGCATAACACATACAATGTAAATAATTCAACATGAAATAAAACGTATAAAGAGGGCATATACTGCCGAACAAATTAACAGAAAACCTAACCTAGTGTTGAAAACTTTCAATTTTCATTAAAAGATTGCGCAGTTGCAAAAAATCATCATACTGAAAACGGACAAATATAACTAAAAGTAAAATAATTCAACAAAGCAAGATAATTGTTAGCAGGAAGAAGAGTTCTTCCTGCTAATAATTATTTTGCTTTGCTGAATTATTTTCCTTTTAGTTATATTTGGCAATGGCATTTAATGCACGGACTGCATAAAAGTAGCTGAAAACTTACTGCTGTACTGTTGGAGAGACCCAAAACGGAAACGTGTTTTCCCAATACCATGATTTTCATATTCGCCCTTTCTACTCCAAGATCCTTTTTCCCATATTTAGTAGTCATGAAATTTAGTATGTAGCTGTACATCACATATTGAAACACGATATATATTTCAGAGCTAAAAATATGAAAATTACGAAATACCTACTATATTCATACATAATTTTTATAATTACAAGATAAAAAGAACTTTTTATATACCATGTTTTTAAATTTTCTGTTCAATCATAAACACTAAACACTTGACAATTCTATGTATTAATAAATACTTTTTAAAAATTATTTTGATGAATTATACCATCAACTTGAAAGAAAATGAAAATAATTGGAAGTTAACTTGCATTTAACTTTTCGTTCCCGTCCCGGTCGATAGATGGCTGCACCAGTCTACAAAACAAAATTAACTGAAAATGATTTCAATTATGTTTAAAGATGGCTAAGAGTATTAAAATAATGCATTGGCATCGTGTTCTGAGCTATTTTAAAAGTTTCAAATGTCTAGCTAGTCGGGAAGTTAGTTAAAAATCGATTGCAAGATTTGTACGGGATAAACACACAAACAAACAAACAAACAAGAAAGCGAGTTAATAAAAACACGATAAAAATTCATTTTAAGATAAAAATGTCTCTTTTTTGTCTATCGAGTTTTACTGTGATTATATATCTTAAGGAACACCCAAAAATATATCAAATTTTACATATTGTGGACCACATTAGTACACTTTATTTTTTTTTCGATTATTATACTATCTTTATTTTAATCTTGTTCCTTTTTCATAGAGTAAGGATCAGAAGGACTGAGTAAAAGCCTTATTGTTGAACCTAGAGTAACAATGAATTGAAGGCATTTTGCTGTATTTGTTTTAAGGTAGTGGTTCCTAGCCAGTGGCCCGAGAGAACCCAAGAAGTGTGTCCGCTAGATCAGAAGTGATTAAAAAAAATTCATTGTTTCAAACCGACACTGAATGTAAAAACTTTTTTAAAACTGGGAGCAAAAAAAAAGTTTAGTTCCCAATATTTTGCTCAAATTCTAAAAATTCCCGTATTTTTTGCGCTTTTTGACGTTCTGAGTATGAAAAAATCCCTGTTCGCTTTAAAAATTGCTAATATATTTTCTGTCACATAGATTCGCAGCGTAACAGCCATTTTACAGGTAGAAAAGCTAATGCAAACGGAAAAA
Organism: Dolomedes plantarius; assembly: GCA_907164885.2. NCBI lineage: Eukaryota > Metazoa > Arthropoda > Arachnida > Araneae > Dolomedidae > Dolomedes > Dolomedes plantarius. The sequence continues at coordinate 161,479,581 of OU015493.1, read as the reverse complement.
TCTGGTTCCATTTTACCATGTTTAAATTAACTCGCTTTCTTGTTTGTTTATTTGTGTGTGTGTGTGTTTGTTTGTCCGGTACAAATCTTGCAATCGATTTTTAGCTAACTTTCCGACTAGATAGACATTTGAAACCTTAGAATAGCTCAGAACACGATGACAATGTATTATTTTAATACTTTTATCCATCCTTAAGCAGAATTAAATTAATTTTCAGTTATTTTCAGTTAATTATGTTTTGTAAACTGGTGCAGCCATCTATCGACCGGGACGGGAACGAAAAGTTAAACGAAAGTTAACTTCCAATTAACTTCATTTTCTTTTAAGTTGATGGGATAATTCATCAAAAAATTTTAAAAAGTATTTATTAATACATAGAATTGTCAAGTTTATATGATTCAACAGAAAATTTAAAAACATGGTTTATGAAAATTTCTTTTTATCTTGTAATTATTAGGTTTTCGTAGGCTTTTATGTTTGGCTTTTATGTTTTTCGCAAAAAGTGTTTAGCACTGCATTATTCGGGTTAGGTCCGATGATGATTTTGCGTCATACTGTAGACTACACACTGAAAATGAAATGCTGTTTTGCACGAATTACCAAAATGCAAGTATGGGTGGAATAGCTAGGAAATACTTCAGGTACCCAATTTTTCAACATAGCTGATCTGCTTGTTTCGGGGTGACATGACTCTGGGTAGTGGATTCGTTGAAATGATTTGGGGTAGAGAATTTGCCTGTTTCAGGCGGGACACTAGCTAATGGAGCGTCGTCATTTCCTACCCGTTTTAGGTCGGAAAGAGGGGTGATCAGAACCGGTAGGCCGTACACCCGAATTCATGTCACCCTGAAGCAGGTAGGTCTTTTAGGCTATATCATGATTTCATTTTCAGTATGTAGTGATTTCCAACCAGTGTGTCGCGATACTTTAGGGTTCCTTGAGATTTGCCAGGGATGCGGCGATATTTTTGGGGGGATAAACAAAAAAAAATAGCAGAACCCACTTATAATAATCATTAAGTTGAAATATTTATTCTCACGCCCGACTGATTGTGACACAAATTGATGCATTCATTGCTGAGCTTGAATTAGCTACCCTCACTCCGACAAATTTTAAGCTTGATATCAAACATTTGTGCTCTAAGCATCCATCGCGTCTCACATTAATGACACAAAACTCTTTTTAGCGATTTTCATTGTAGTCATCTGGTGTTATCGTTATTTTTGTTGTTTCTAATAGTCCCTGACCGGAAGTATTCTAGACCAGGTCTATATAGGCTAGTGGTCTGGGGGAGGGGGGGAGTTCGGCTCCGGTTTTATAATGGGACCACAAGAGTCCGATTTATCCAGATGCCACCGCAATTTTGACACCAAGCAGCCCCAAGGGGGACATCTAGGGGGATCGCACCTTCTCCTACCCTCTCTGACCTCAAAGAGGGGGGCTTTCCGATTTACGAATTCAACGTGCTCATATGCGGCGTAGACACGGAGGTATTTAATAATACTTCTCGGGATTCGAATCGAGCACCCTCAGCACCGAAAGCCGATGCGCTACCACTAGGCTAACTCAAGCCACCTCTAGTGTTATACTTTATTGAACCCCATGGCTGTTTTTGGAACTGTACTAATATATCTTATTTCAGTGTAAACAATCAGCAATGTAGTAAATATTTTTTCTAACTTAAATTTAACTTGTTCCTGAAATATATTCCACTTTAATTTAATATTGAAAAAATTGAAAAAAAAATCTAAAATTCTGTAAATGGTGCCCCAAATTTCTAATCTCATACCCAAGGGTTCCGCAAACGTAAAACGTTTCGGAATCCCTGCTGTAGATTCATGTTTGCCATCCGAAAGTGAAAAAAAAAGAAGAAATAAATTTGTTTCTTAAATAATTTTAACTACAGCAAGATTTTTAATTACTATATTGCATTTTTCAGTTTAAATATACAATTTTGCATCATCAAAGTAATAATAATAATAATATAGCTATCTGAAGTGTCCATTTGTCGTACATAGTTTATTAATATGGAAACTTTTGTCAAAAAAGGAAAGGGAAGCGAACTCTTTTCAATAGATGTTGAAGATGAAAAATGCCCAAAATGTCTCCTCTTTTCAATTGAGTAGCGACTGAAAGCGCCATCTATTGGAGGGATCATCCATCAAAAGAAAGCTGGCATCAGTAGCAGGTTTGGGGATATCATTTTCTCCTCCACAATTGCAAAGGGCTCGGATATAACGCAGTATACGTCGTTCTTTTGTCATTTTTACATGTCAAGACTCTTATGATACTATACTTTATTGTTACATACAGTATCTAATCGTTTCGAAGTGCGTTTGCTAAAAACAAATAAATACATAATATACATTAATAAAAATACGAATATATCATAACACCAATAAATAATGAATATATTTTTTTATACGAATAAATACTTATCCTGATATACTTGGAGTAGAAATTTACGCATCTGTGACGTAAGCATACACTTACGTAATTTTTTAATAACGCATTAGGTTTGTTGTCAGTTATAGATCAGTTATATTATTGTCAAAGTCTCTTGTTATAAATCGGTAATTAAACCCGAATTTCAAGTTTCTGAGAATTATTGAATATTCAATACGTTTTGTTTTATTAAGGAATTCTTCATATTTTCAAAAACAAATGTCACTTTTTAAAGTTAATTTAAACCTAAATTGCAAAAAAATAACGTGCTTAGTCAAAAAAATTATATGAATTTAATATAAAACTTAAAATTAGTAATGTAGTAGTTAATAATTGTTAAAAACAAACAAATTAATTGAAAAAACAAATTTACTCTCTTACAAAGTGAATTAAGATTTATATATTATATATGTTAATGCTCGATGACAAACGGGCTGAAAAACTTTTTGAAGAAAATCACATATGTTAAGAAGCGGAGAAAAGTACAAAAAAAAGTTACTTCAGCTTAATTAAATCTTTAAATTCCACAATTTTCAAGCTTCTAGACTGGACTCAGATAATTTTCTGGTCAGAGCAGAAAACTTTCCTTTCCAACTAAAACACACCGTACTGTCTTGTCACAATTATTCTCAATCATTGATAATATTAAACAATTAAACTAGAGTTGTTTTAAGATCTGTGTTACGTTGTAAATATTGTATGTTTGGCCCAGATCTGCATAGTGGTTAGCTAGTCGGCATTTGGTCCTGAAGTTATTTGGTAAGAGTCTCGACAAGCGTTACTGAATACTTCCGTGTCTACGCTGGGTATGGGCACATTACATCTGTACGCCGGAAAGTCCTTCATGGGGGTTTCGATTGAGGAGGGCACTAGCCCCTCAATAAAAAAAAAAAACAGATACCGCCTCTGAGAAGTGCTCGGTCTAAATTGTGATTGTTGCATATTCACCAGCATAGATCCTATATCGGAAGACCTCAGTTGCTATGTCGGGCCCTGTCTGGTGAATTGGGTGCATTTAAAATATTTCTATGTGTCACGTAAATACATCTAAAAGAACGTCAATAATTGAAAAAATATTTACCAGATAATAATATATTTTTTCTGTGATTTGGAGAAATTTTTATGCAGAGTAGGATACTTTATAGGTTGTTTCCATTGTTTATATCATAAACATGGGGAACAAACAGAAAATTATTTTAGAACCATTCTGATTTTAATACGTATCTTCAGGACTATCAGTGTAGAATGAAGAGCAATCAAGTTAGCGTTCACCTGCCTCAGAAGAAAATGTTTAGTCAAGTAAACCATATTGAAATTTTGCATTTGACGTCTATAATAAAAAATATTATGACAATCGCTCATGTGGACTTGCACTTCCATCAGTTTTGCCCTCACGTAAAAAACACATCTCTGCTGGCTCGAGAATCGAATCCGGGACACTTGCTCCATTTGCGAAACATGTCAGAATCTGTTACCATTAACCTCTTAGAGGGAACATGTGAATAATCTTTCATTCTATTAAATGTAGGAGGAACCTGAAGAATATAGTCTTGCAAAGCGATAAACGACGCTTGGCTTATCAATTAATACGGATCTAAATTTCGTGCTAGAGGCATGTTTTATTTATTTAAAACGGCTCCGATAATACATCTGGATGTTAAAGATACGTTTAAAAAAGGACAAAGTTACAGTTAAAATTTGTAGGGTGTCTAGTTGAATTTTATAGGTTGATATTACTACCTGAAAACATTTGAGCAAATTTTATTACCGAGAAAATAAAAGGCCAGATTAATGACACCAAAGACATTCTGTATCTAACTTGACCTAGTTAAAAACTTTTTTGAAAAGGAAAACTACTTCTGGATTGCCCTATATTTAAACGATCTCTGTTTAATCTTTTTAAAGATGCAAACGTTATCTCATTTGAGTGAAACAAAAGTAAATAGATCGAGATAATTTTCTAAAAGAAATTTTGCTATAAAGACTTTTTTTAAGTATTGTAACTAATTGCACATTACTCAGGGAGAAATAAACAAGACACAAGGGAAATCAAAGCCTCATGCAATAGGTAAAATATAAAAAAAGAATGTTATCCAGGGAACTGACGAAATTTCCATATCATATCTATATTTATCCATATAATAGTAAACTGCAGTTTCACAATAGAGGAAATATTTTCCATCTTTTGTAAGTAGTTTAATAAATTAATAAATAAGTTTATAAACTTAGAGTTTTGGCATAAACTCATTGCGGTTTGGAAGCCGTAACACAATTTACATGAATGAATTTAAAAAGTTAAAAAATAAATAAATAATCACCTAAATACTTCTAACCCTTTCACACAAAAACCCCTGAAAGATAAAAAGACAATAGGAATTATAATCTTTAATTTTAACAACTCAATTAAAGGACACAGATCGAGATAAGTTTTAAAAAGAAATTTTGCTATAGTATGACTTTTTTTCAAATATTCAGACTAATTGTACTGACAGCTAAATAATTTAGATAAAGTCATTTCAGTTAACTTGGTCTAAAATGACCTAATTAGATAAAGGAAACACGCATCTGACTAGGATAGGAAATAGCCCTTACTATTGTCAGAATACAATGCCTACAAAAAATAAGCACAATCAAGCATAATGCTTCATTTTTCAAAGTACGGGTAAAACAGAATTCTGCAAAATATCGTTGCTTTCACAATCATCAAAAGTATCAAAAGAATCCTATCATAAACTGAAGAATGATTTTAATCATATTACCACATTCCGAAGATAACTGCAAGTAGCAGCATGGACAAATGGTTAAAGCACTGGACTGCTGACCGACAGGGTGTCGGTTCGTATCCAGTCGATAACTTCTGGTTTTTTACTTTCATTTTAATTTATGTTAACATTCTCAAAATTTCGAAAAAGTTCCAGTTTATGTACTTTATTTTAATTTGTCACGCTAATTTACCTTATTTCTAGAAAGTTCTCAAGTTGTATATTAGAGACTCGCCTAAGTTCATCAGTGGGATTACTTCCTACTAATAAACTTCTTTGACCGTAACAGCGTGTTGGTTTATCGGTGTATCTCACACTTCTACGTGACAATATTAGCGGAGTAAAATCCAAATGAGAGATATCAATAGTTGAAGATTACTTCATTTCGTGTTGTTCATCTTCAATTTTAAGATCTCTCAAACAGAAATTGAAGCTGCGCACTTTTACAGATGCATAAAAATGTATACTAATAAGGCTTTTTAATTAAATCACGCTCAAACGGAAGCTTTTTGAGTAGAGTACATCAGTTTTACGATAAAGAAAAAGACAACAGCGAGATCAAATGATTTTGGGAGTTTAAGAAATTATTACAATTATTTGAAGGCTGAAGTGATGTAAAATTTTTTCAAAAGTTGAATGCGACTTTAACAACTCGTTTGCGATTCAAATGAATTTCGGAATAGGGACATTTTTAAACTTTATGGATATGACCTTGATACATTTCTAGAGCTTTCACAAAATATATTTCAGAATTCACAAAGAGATAATACATTTATTGAAAGAAAAACAAAAGAAATGAAATTTCCGAGCTTTTGTTTGGGATGATGAGATGATTCGTTACGTCCAAGTCGAAAGTCGAATCATACGACTTTCGACTCGTAGACCACATGATCGGTGCCAGCCAGTTAAAAGAATTCTAAGCCTAGCGGCAAAATCAGAAGCCACTCAGTATAAAATGTGAGACAGAGGATTTTCGCACTCTCTACTCCATTACTTCTTTGCTTTTGTCCGCGTGCTGCTTCCAATCCTATACCATAATGTAAAGTCTGTATTCACTAGCCCCGGCGGCCGGCCAGGTGACCGCTAGTATTGTTTGTGTGTGTCCTGTTGAATCCGGAATGTCTTCGTTATGCCGAATAATAAAAATACTGTGTACCGCATCAGTGTTGTGCGTCTTCATCAATGCCTCTCTGCTGTGTGGATATTTGTTTTGGCTCATGAAAACGGTGTTTGTCTCTGGATCTCAAGTGTGTGCGTTCCTGTTCTGTCCTCGAATGTGTCCACCTCCACGTCTACAAAAGTGTGAATCCATCACCTGTACCGGTCCGTTAAAGTTATCGTGCGGGTAACATAAAATCGTATATGATAATCATATATATATATATATATATATATATATATATATATATATATATATATATATATATATATATATATATCTATATATATATATATTATATATATAATAGTATTATATATAGTAATATATGATATATATGTATATATATATATATTATATATATATATAGTATAAGTATATTATATATCTATATATCTATAATAGATATATTATATATCTGGATTATATATATTATATTATATATAATATAGATATTATTAATATATATAGATATATATATGATATATATTATATATGTATATATATATATGTATATTATATATATATATATTGTATATATATATATGATTATATATAGATATATTATATATATAGATAATATATAGTATATCTATATATATATATATATATATATATATATATATTTATATTATATTATATGTTATATTATATATGTATATATATATATATATGATATATATATATATTGTATATATTATATATTATATATATATTGTATATTATATTATGTATATATAATATATATATATAATATATATATATAATATATTAATCTAATATAATATATATATAGATATATATATATATATATATTATAATATATATATATATATAGATATATATTATATTATATATATATATATTGTATATATATATAATGTATATATATATATATATATGTATATATATATATATATATGTTAATATATTATATATATATATAATTATATATATATATATATATATATATATAACTCCGTAACTGACTCACTGACATACAACGCACAGACCAAACTGCTGGACCTAAAGGGGCTGAAATTTTGCATGGCGATTGTTTCTTATAGTGTAAGTGTGCACTAATAGAGATTTTAGAAAATTCTTCTTAGATTTTTTTAAATTAAAATTTTAAGCTGTTTTAGTAACTTTTTTTAAGTGTTGCATTTAAAAAAATTATCTAACGTTATAAAATTTATTATCACGCGAAAGATCATGAAAATTCCTTTAAAATGAAAACTTTTCGAATCTTTACCTCCATTTCCTGATTTTGGTAAATTTAAAGATATATTTTAGAATTTAATTTATTAAATGCTGATGACGTGATTTCTTTTTCTGGTACTTTATATAAATTATAGTCACATACATAACAATGAATAGACAAA